>JACSYO010001622.1:0-112500 GCA_016806645.1 Ophiodon elongatus
TATATATATATATATACATATACATATATATATATATATATATATACACACACATATATATATATACATATATATATATACATATATATATGTCTATATATATATATACACACACATATATATATATACATATATATATAGACATATATATATGTCTATATATATATATATGTATATATATATACGTATATATATATATATAGACATATATATATGTCTATATATATATATATGTATATATATACGTATATACATATATATATACATATACATATATACATATATATATATACATATACATATATATGTATATATATATATATATACGTATATATATATATATACATATACATATACATATATATATTCGAAGACTGTAGCTGTTTTGTCATAATTTCTTGTCTTTTGTGCATGATATGAGGATATAAGCTCAACTGTCTCAGTGGTCTCAAGACTCGGAGCCACTAGTTTAATCAATAAAAAAGTATTGTGATTAAATGTAACACACTGTATGTTTTTAAGGTAAACTCTAAACATGATAAATGTCAAGTATAACTATAGATATCATTTAGGTGGAGCGCAATCTTTCTCTCTAAAATATAAAGTAGAAATGTAAATTCATGGCTGTGCAGCCTCAGCCCGACGATACACAACAAGTTCCTGAATCCTTAAAATAAAGTCGCAGCTAAACATTTATGTTTCATTGATTATCCTGTTCTTGTGATCAAACTCCGTATGACATCACTAATGTTATCTGCTGTATGACATCACTAACGTTACCTGCTGCTCCACTAACAGATTGATGTTCTGCTTGTTGGTAACATGTTGAGATAAACTGCTGCTGTTTCCTCCTTTGACTCGTGAGGGTTTTATTGAGTTTGAGACAATCAGAGTTCTCAGAATCTACTGGAGTCAAATGTAGCCTCACTTTGGATCTTTGTCTCCTCTCTGCCATGATGTGAGTCTCACGCTGTACTGAGCCAGAGACAAAGAGACAAAGATACAGAGAGAGAAGGTTTGAGACGAGGACGTCTCACTCAAGAACTAATAAAGTACTGATAGCAGAACCGATAACTCTGGAACTTATCAATACTCCGGCTATTGACTACTGTCTTATGGTTCCCCTTTAGAACCAGGTATCGGGGGGCAGAGAAAGAGGGTTAAATATTTGCCTCAGTTTCATCACCTATGATAATTCAGCTCAAACCATAGTGCTGCAGAGGGGACATGAAATACGTTTACAATTTAAAACAATTTAAATTAATATATACATGACAATACATAACACATGAAACATTAGATAATATCATAGAAACAAATACCAACAGAATATAAATTGATATGTAGCTTCATCTTAGTTGAATAAACTTATTTTGGAGTCTGTATCAGCCTGACAGTTTTTAAGTGTTTAACCGTGTCTCATTTATTTCTGATGCTCTCATCAATACACTTTTGGATTTTTTAAATAACAGAGACGAGAGAATCTTGTATTGAAAACTCAACGACTAATTTGTTTCCCAGTGTGGACAGTCAAATGTCGTTTCAGATTTTGCTCTCGTGCGAATGTTTTACCACAAACTGAACAACTGAATGGTTTCTCTCCTGTGTGGACACTCATGTGACGTTTCAGGTGTCCCTTTTGTGCAAATGTTTTACCACAAACTGAACAACTGAATGGTTTCTCTCCTGTGTGGCCAGTCATGTGCAGTTTCAGGTGTCCCTTTTGTGCAAATATTTTACCACAAACTGAACAACTGAATGATTTCTCCCCTTTGTGGACAGTCATGTGATTGTTCAGACCTCCCTTTCGTGCAAATGTTTTACCACAAACTGAACAACTAAATGGTTTCTCTCCTGTGTGAACAGTTAAGTGTCGTTTCAGAGTTTGCTCTACTGGGAATTTTTTACCACAAACTGAACAACTAAATGGTTTCTCCCCTGTGTGGCCAGTCATGTGATAGTTCAGGTGTCCCTTTTGTGCAAATGTTTTTCCACAAACTGTACAACTAAATGGTTTCTCCCCTATGTGGCCAATCAAATGTTGATTCAGATTTGGCTCTCGTTTGAATGTTTTACCACAAACTGAACAACTAAATGGTCTTTCCCCTGTGTGGACAGTCATGTGTCTTTTCAGAACACTATGTAATAAAAATCTTTTGCCACAAACCGAGCATTGGAATGGTTTCACTCCTGTTTTGGATTCAGTGTGTTTCTCCAGATGTCCCTTGTGGCCAAAGCTTCCAGCACATTCAGAGGAGCTGATTGATGTTTTTCCAGTATTACAGTTCACATAACTTACAGGTACTTCATTGTTTTGCAGAGGGTTTAAATCTGACTGAGGTTCCTGAGTCTCCTCCCAATCTCTACTGTCATCAGTCTCACATTCAGAGGATTGTGAAGTCTCATCAGCAGCTGGTTGTAAAGGACTATCTGGATCTGATCTGGATCTGACTTCCTCTCCATAAGCTTCTGTTTTCAAATGCTCCACCTCTCTGTTCTCCTCAGTTTGTCTTTGATGAAGCTGTGAGAACTGAGCTTCCTCTTCATCATCTTCACTCTTCACAGGAAAAAATGACAACTTGATACCAGCCTCCTCCAGGCCTTGAAGCTGCTCTCCCTCCTGACTGGTCCAGAGTTCCTCCTGTTCCTCTTTAATGTGAGGGGGCTCTGGGTCCTCCTGGTCCAGACTGGAGCTCCAGTCCTGCTGCTCAGGAGGAACCTCTTCTTTAACCACCAACAGCTGCTGGACGTCTGTGGAGAATAAAATACATACACACGTGTTAGAAATCTCATATTAAACTCTATTATTCAAGAGGTTTATCACTGAAAAAGTGGTTAATTAATTGTAAATGAAAGAAGCATGACCCCGAAATAAAAATGCTGCTGCTGCTGTCATTAATTGTCCTTTTATTTTAAAAGAAAGCAATATAATAAAGCCCTGGATTGCAGAAGAGGATGAACCAGTCATCCCATCAGGGACGTTCCAGTGAAGCAAACGCACCCTGAAGCTGGAGAGCAGAAAATCTGTGCAAGCAAAACTAAATCTGAGTACATGTACACAGTTTGAGCACAAATCCAAGAGCAAGCCGGGACTATTTGAGTGTGAGGACAGGGTTTTGAGGGAGAGACTGAAAAATGTTTTACTTTCATTTAAATTTAATTTAAGCACCACGTCATAACCACAAATGTTTGCTAAAATATGTATTGTTCATGTGGTGTTGTAGTTTACAAAGTAGTCACAAGAGGGAGTGTACCCTTAAGTGAACGCTTCTGTCAGGAGTAAACAAATGCAGGACACAGAGTAGGTATAGAGTAGTATTTGCACTTTTATCAAACTTAACAAAGCCATAGTAAGTCTAACATGAGGTCAAAGACTGTGCCTATGTCCCATTCTACATAAAGGAAAGAACCCGAGACCTGGTACCTGGCTTCTTATCATAGCTGATACTCATCAGATTAATATAAATAATTCCCCAAAACAGCATTATTCCAAATATGAAATGAACATCCATTCATATGTCAAAGGAATGTATTTAGATCACACAAATAAATTATATGATATGATTTGTAATCAAAACAAAAAATGGTTCAAACACCATGATCCGTAAGTTCATACACGATGATGTCGGCAATTGGGATAAATGAGCAGAAATTAAATTCAATACGTCCTGGACCTGAGAGCAAAACTCCACACACTGGGGCAATGTTCACGGGAGAATTAGCTCAGGGCCCAGGAACGTCAACAACGCCTGTACAACAGAGGGGCGAGGCTGAGACAATTTGCATAGGGAGATAAAGTACTTGTCTTACTTCCCTCTTCCAGCTCCAAAGTGCTCGCTAAGTGGCAAGGGCCTTTGTGGTCACACAGTGAGACGTACAATATGTACAACTGAGGTGTAGTTCAGTAAAAAGTACAATATTTACCTCTCGGATGTTGGACAGTAAAAAGTACATAATGTACCTAGAAGATGTATTGGAGGTGAAGTATAAGTACCTGGTTCTGGTCCTTCACCGTCCTCTTCATCATCTTCACTCTTCACAGGAGTGAATGAGAACTCTTCCAGGCCTTGAAGCTGCTCTCCCTCCTGACTGGTCCAGAGTTCCTCCTGTTCCTCTTTAATGTGTGGGGGCTCTGGGTCCTCCTGGTTCAGACTGGAGCTCCAGTCCTGCTGCTCTTCTTTAATAACAATCCATTTGTGGATGTCTGAAGTAAAAGCTGAAAGACAAAAAACAGCCATTAACTACGAGTGTTTGTTATCTCGTGCAAACAATCACAGGACTTTCGTTCAGCAAACAGCTGTTTGTGTCCAGTGTGAAACTAAAAGTAAACGTTGGAGTTTTGTTACGTGACTTGTCAGTTTCTCACTAGTCAAGAGTCGTTTGTCGGTCACATTAATGTTAACCACACTGTTCTCCTCAACCTAACTAGGCAGTTTTGTTCCCTAAACCTAACCTAAGACATATTACATTACATTACATTACATACACTATGTATGTAATGAGTGGAAACTAACACCCCGTCCCGGACACGTCTAAAACTGACGCTAGAGGGGTGCGTAGAGCGTCAAACTTTGAAGAGTAGGACCACTGACCAGTATCTGTATTTGACAAGTGGAAACCTTCAGTTCTTAAAAGTGAAGTCAAAGCTTCATGTGTTAAAGCTGCATTCTCTCTCCTGACCACCAGGGGGCGACTCCTCAGGTTGTATAGAAGTCAAAGCTTCATGCGTTAAAGCTGCATTCTCTCTCCTGACCACCAGGGGGCGACTCCTCTGGTTGTATAGAAGTCAAAGCTTCATGTGTTAAAGCTGCATTCTCTCTCCTGACCACCAGGGGGCGACTCCTCTGGTTGTATAGAAGTCAAAGCTTCATGTGTTAAAGCTGCATTCTCTCTCCTGACCACCAGGGGGCGACTCCTCTGGTTGTATAGAAGTCAAAGCTTCATGTGTTAAAGCTGCATTCTCTCTCCTGACCACCAGGGGGCGACTCCTCTGGTTGTATAGAAGTCAAAGCTTCATGTGTTAAAGCTGCATTCTCTCTCCTGACCACCAGGGGGCGACTCCTCTGGTTGTATAGAAGTCTATAGAAAATGACTCTACTTCTCTCTTGATTTATTCCCTCAGTAAACATTGTAAACATGAGTTTATGTCTCAATCTCTAGTTTCAAGTCTTCTTCAATACAGCATGATGTTCATTTAGTAAAGTATGGTCCATTTATATGAAAGTAGATTTGTGTCTTTATTACGCAAACCAAAAAAAATGTTTTGAGAGCAAATTTCTCGTTTGTAAGTAAAAATATATAAACTGAGAGTTAGTTTTGCTTATGAAACTAGAATTTTTGGCTGCAACTCAAAAACCTTTGCTCTCAAAAAAACCCCTTCGCTCAAAAAAAAAAGCTACGAGTTGAGTTTGGATGTAGTGGGCGGGGCTTACGCTGCTGAATGAGCCAGGAGTTTCTATTGGTGGGTTTGACTTGCTCTTGGCACCTAACGGGAGGTTACGGTGAGGAGGAAATGGAGGTAAGTTGACATTATATTGCTCTGTTTTGTCAAAATTATTTTAAATGTAGCAGCTTTACTTTGTTTTCATGTTGTTAGTGTCGTGGAGTCTCTTTTTTTAAAGAACGACATGGAGGGCTGCTGTGTTGACTTGAAGGCCCACTTTCTGCGTGCATGTAACGTTAGCCCACAGTGGGCACTACGTCCAAACTCAACTCGTAGCTTTTCGTTTTGAGAGCGAAGGTTTTTTTTCTGAGAGCAAAAGTTTTTGATTTGTAGCCAAAAATTCTAGTTTCATAAGCAAAACTAACTCTCAGTTTATATAGTTTTACTTACAAACGAGAAATTTGCTCTCAAAACAATTTTTTTTGTTTGCGTAATAAAGACACAAATCTACCTTCATACATTTAGAGTCAAACAGACCATAAAGCAGGTTATGCTTTAGGGCGGGGCTACAAGGTGATTGACAGGTCGTTGTTCGGTCCTGGAGTTGTCCGTGTTTTTGTCTCACAACTTTAACCCTTTCAAAGTGTGTTTTCACATCAGCGTTTAATGTAACATTTTTTGTCACATAAAAAATGTCTTATTCAGTGTTCGATTGTACTTAGCTCCTCCATCTAGTGTCAATCCTCGTTGCAAAAAACAAAATGGAGGCGCCCAAATCAAAAACAAGATGGCAACGGCCTAAGTGCCAACTCAAAGCTTCAAACCAAAGTTCACAAACCAATGGGTGATGTCACGGTGACTACATCCACTTCATATACAGGGACTTGGTTTGGCAACCGGAGGGTAACTGGTTCCACTCCCAGACTGACCGGGTACGGAGTGGGGACTGGTGAGGCCCTTGATTAAGGCACCAAACCCCTATCTGCTTGGGTCACGCTGAGCTGTGAAGACGCATTATTCTGACATCTCTCTACATTCGATGCCTGTGCATATGTGTGTAAATCAAGAAAAAAAAACAGAATGAAATTCCCCCACATTGTTATTATTGTGTGCAATTTTATGCATTTTAATGTAAAGCCCACCGAGGTTACTTGAAATTAAATGAAATGTCAAAATAATTGCCTTCAGGTAGCATCTCAATTAAAATGTGAACTGTTGCAAAGGTGAGACGTTAATACTTTGGGAAGACACAAAAAACGTTGTAATAGTTGTTTCTCAAAAGACCTTGTAGACGTCTATATCCGACTACCCGTGTCAATATAAATGGGCTTGACAAAATATTAAAAAGACATTACTGTTGAAAAGTTAATCAGCGGCTTTATCTGTGTTATAGACTCAATAATCCATCTGAATGATCACTGAAGATACTTAAGTTACTTAACAAAACTATGATAAAATAAGTCAACATTGAAGTGTTTTCACACGGGACACGGACAGCGGCCTCCTGGGTGAAAGTCTTGTGTTTGTTCGACCTGGAGCACCGCGAGTGACCATCGCCGCTTGTTTAACGAGCCAAAAGACGACCACTGTGATCAAAACAAACGGCAGGCCAGCTCTGTTGAATGCCGCTTTGAAAATACAAATGAGAGTATCAAGTAGAGTGACCAATCCTTGTCGTTTGACCCCAATGTTAAGCAGCTGTCCAGATCTTGTTTTTACCACCTCAGAAATATCAGCATGTGTATGATCAACAGCTGAATTAGAGATGATCATAAATGCGTTCATCTCTTCTCGTATTGATTATTGTAATGTACTTTTCTCCTCACTCAGTATGTCTGATTAACCGTTTGCAGGTAATCCAGAATGCAGCCGCCAGATTACTGACTAGGACAAATAGACGGTCTCACATCACCCCATACTCAGATCTCTTATAGACGGTCTCACATCACCCCATACTCAGATCTCTTATAGATGGTCTCACATCACCCCCATACTCAGATCTCTTATAGACGGTCTCACATCACCCCATACTCAGATCTCTTATAGACGGTCTCACATCACCCCCATACACATCTTATAGACGGTCTCACATCACCCCATACTCAGCTCTCTTATATATGGTCTCACATCACCCCCGTACTCAGATCTCTTATAGACGGTCTCACATCACCCCATACTCAGATCTCTTATAGACGGTCTCACATCACCCCCATACTCAGATCTCTTATAGACGGTCTCACATCACCCCCATACTCAGATATCTTATAGACGGTCTCACATCACCCCCGTACTCAGATCTCTTATAGATGGTCTCACATCACCCCCGTACTCAGATCTCTTATAGACGGTCTCACATCACCCCATACTCAGATCTCTTATAGACGGTCTCACAATCACCCCCATACTCAGATATCGTCACTGGCTCCCTGTCGAGTAAAGGATTCACTTAAAAATTCTCACTCTCACTTACAGAGCACTACACGGCCAGACTCCTGCATATGTGGCTGAACTATTGCGCCCTTATTTACCAGCCCGCAATCTCAGATCAAACCTGTTAAATTTACTGTCCGTCCCACACACTCGCCTTAAGACCCGTGGTGCCCGAGCTTTTGAGGCAGTAGCTCCAAAGCTATGGAATGCTCTGCCTGCTCCCCTACGGTTTGCTGATTCTGTGTTGTCGTTTAAAAAACAACTAAAGACATACCTGTTTACACCGGGTCCACATACGTTCTGATCGTCTGTTTCATGGTTTAGTCGAAAAAACGGAAATACAGAAATACCATGGTTTCTTCGTTTTTCGTCTGAATCCAAAAACAAAAAAACGAGAGAACCAAACTCAAATAACGAGTCGATTTTGGTTTTTGAAAATCCTTCTTCTGAGACGCAAAGCAAAATGTCAAAATAAAAGCCAAGGCAATAGAGTGTTTGATATTCTTATTATATATATAGCAATATATATATATATAGCAATATGGTTGTGATTGTAGGCAAGATATTCTTATTTACAGTCTATGATGCAAACACATACCAGGGTAACATTAGAAGAAAGTAAATAAATCAATATAAATAAATAAACCTGGGTATGTTGGCAACAGTAGTGACTACAGGCGGTTTAATAACTGCCTGTAGATAACCAACATAACCTTGTTGGTTTTGATAACAATATTATCTGACTCATATAGTAATGAAGGTAAAAAAGGGAAGCACAGGTGGTGCTATGACTGGGTAGTAACTGAAGAGAGGTCCACTGAAGGCTGTTTGATAAGAATAAACCAACTGTCTCTTTATTTTTCAATAGTCAATATGTATTGCTTCATGAACAACACATGCTCACTCTTCCATGGAGGAATGTTTGGTTCTAAAATGACACAAATATAACAAGTAAATACATGATGTATACAACTAAGTTGCAAATTAATCATGAACATTAAATATCAGAGGAAATAAACAGCATTAAATACATCCGTATTAATAACCTAGTTAATTAACAAAGACACAGGTCAATATAACTAAATGTATGGTTTAAATCAGTGATTCTCAACTGGTGGGTCGCGGACCCGTTTTCACGGGCCTTTGCCTGGGCAAAAAACAAATTGGATTAAAAAAAATATATATATATTTTATTTTTTTATCCTGTGGTTTTATTTTGAAGGGGATGTTTTCCGCAGCGGAGTGTCGTCTATTCACTCTTTTGTTCCGGCTCTGGTTCCACTTGTTCTGCTCTGGTCCTCCATGTTTTCAGCAGCATTGCTGCTACGTTCCACTTTGTTTGAGCTTTTCAAGGCGGCGGTGATTGACAGGTGATGACAGGTGATTGACAGGTGATGACAGGTGATTGACAGGTGATGACAGGTGATTGACAGGTGATGACAGGGGGCGTGTGCCAGGTTGGGTCAAACCATCCTGATATGGGGGAGACTGGGTTTTTAGGATAATGAAATTGAATAGCCTACTGAATATGAAATTCAGCTTATGAACTTACTTATATTTTATTGACAATGTATTAAATAAATATTTTTAAAGGATTTTTGAGTCGATGCTAATTTTTAATATATATATTTTTAAATCTTCACGTACCCCCGCCATTTTACAGCATAGAAGAACACCGTGACCCGCGACATTAGTTTTCTAATCAAACATGACTAAACGTAAGTACGACAATGTTCCTGGATTTGGGTCGCGGCTCGTCATTAAGGGTGATGGTGGGTCCCCCAGCCAGACCAGTGGAGAACCACTGGTTTAAATACACCTATACTGCCATCTACTGGTAGAAAGGGGATACCCTTTACTCTGCGTCTCATCATCAGGCTCTGCTCTGTGTTCACTCAAGAAACAGCACAATAAGGTGGAAAAATAAATATGATGCTAACAGCAACAACTCTGCACACAAAAATCACTTTATTAAACTATATTAGGAACTGTGTTGCATTATATAATTCAACAATGAATTTAAAAGTTGGTTCTTGCTGTGTACATGGACACATGAATATTAAACCGCCACTACTGTTGCCAACATACCCAGGTTTATTTATTTATATTGATTTATTTACTTTCTCCTAATGTTACCCTGGTATGTGTTTGCATCATAGACTGTAAATAAGAATATATTGCCTACAATCACAACCATATTGCCTTGGCTTTTATTTTGACATTTTGCTTTGCGTCTCTCTTCAACAGAAAAAAACTAAAGAAGTATTTTCAAAAACAAAAAATCGGCTCGTTTTTGGATTCAGACAAAAAACGGAAGTGCTTTTCCGTTAAACTATAAAACAGACTATCAGAACGTACACGGACTACACTGCCGTTTGGGTAATTTCATGCTTCATGGTCTGCTTTTAATCAGTTTTTATTTATTTATTTTTATTGTGTATCTTACTGTGCTTTCTTTTGTGTACTTTATTGTGCTTTTTTACAAACCTCTTGCAATATGTTGGCCCCTTCACAGGATAATGCCACTGATGTCTAGTAAGTGATGTTGATATCTTTCTGCACATAGTCCTTGTTCCACGGTTTGTTTGTCTATTATTCCACGTTTGTCTGTTTGGGGGAACAACGCGAGCTGCGGCCAACAGACTAGCGGGAGGTTCAGCGCACAAACTCCCCGAAACGTGAGCGTGTTTCCAGCGAGAGGAGAAGTCAAACAGAGACCAACCTGCGGGGTTTAAAACGACCTCCAGCGGTTCATCCATCGCTCCTCCGCTCCGATCGGTGGTTATGACCCATCCCTCTCTGGCGAGGCTTCGAAGCGCGTAATCCAGGAAGATCTTTGTGAAGCGCGTGTCGAGGCTCGCGTTGATGACGTAGGTGGTGACGATGACGGCAAGATGGCCGTACCACGTGACTGACGAATGGCGTGCGATTTGCGAGTTATTTTTTTAAATAAAAAGGAATACAATGTTGCAGTCACATCACAACCCTCTCCCCAATTTGTTTCCACTTTCCCTTTTCACCCCGCCATTGTATCACGAAGACAGACACCATATTAATACGTTTATAATTTATGTATTGGCACCACAAACATCTACTTGACATATCTTCCGTGGTCTTCCGGGCCTTTTGGTGTTGGTGAGCCTGCCAGTACATTCCTTCTTTTTAGGAATGTACCAAACTGTTGATTTGGTCCATCCTAATGTTTCTGCTATCTGCCTGATAGCTTTGTGTAGTTTGTCAGCCCTTTATTGGCTTCCTTCTCTTGCATTGACACCTCTTTGGTCCTCATGCTGAGAGTTCCCTGGACCAGCTACCAAATGCAAACTCAACATTTTGAATCATCTCCAGACCTTTTTATCCGCTTAATGTCATGAAATAACGAGGGAACAGGCCACACCTGTCCATCAAACCATTTGTAAGATAATTGTTTTTTGAGCCTCTGAAAATGTGGGTAAAAATGGTCGTAATTCCAAAACAGTTAATGCGGTAGTTTTGTTATATCCACTGAATTAAAGCTGAAAGTCTTCACTTCAACCACATATTGACTGCGTTATTTTAAATCCGTGTCAAGAGGAAAATAAGAAAAATGATGTCCGTCCAAATACTTATGGCCCTGACCGTATACGTTTTTTGAAGCTCATAAGCAGCTGGATGATTTCTCCCCAGTTTTACAGAAACCTCATTATTTCAGGGTTCAAACCTGACAGATTCTGGTTTCTCTCGAAAGCTCACGAGCAACATGTTAAAAAAGAAAATTCTGAGTATTTGGTTCTAAATGTGGATCTGGAGCCCAAATTTTATTGAATTAAATAAAAAAGAAATCTGTCCATAAAAAAAGAAGTGTTCCTAAGTTACATCCGAGTGGCTATTTGTCATAAAAATCTAAATGTAACATGAGTCAAAGGGCCACTGACGCACTATGAGTATGTGATACGTGCAGGCAAAGTTTGTGTTTTTATGATTTATTTATCCAAAAACAGGCAAACAAAAAGAACAAATTAAATCATAACCAATCAGAGCAATCACTGCCTCTCTTGCTCTCGTTAAAAAGAAAAACAGGCTGCTGCAGCTATGTTAGAAACTGTTATGTGGGGTACGTGGACACAAAAGCACGCTCACACAGCAGTTTCAATCAAACAAAGGACTTTATTTCCTGAGATAAGCAGGTGGAGAAAAACAAAGAATAAACAAACTAATCCACGGCAAGAACTGTCCAGCGGATCCACGTCTCTCCTCTTCACCGCCGGAGTCGGGAGGGAAACTCACTCAGCTCACCTGGGAAGAAACAGGACAACGCGACTTTGTGTGGCGCTCCGAGGTCCGACAGTAAAAACAAGGAACAACCAGGATCTTCACTCTGTGGCGGTTCAGACTCACGTGGGGTGACCAGACTGGTAACGGGACAGACTGACAACGTGCCAGGGAAACGCCGTGGTACTTAAGCCAGCTGGCAGCGATCACCGGGATGAGCCACAGCTGAGCCAAAAGAGAGGTGCGTGGAAGTGGGAGGAACCCGGAGGTGGAAACTGTAGGTGGAAGCAGACAGGGATCCTAACAGAAACACTGTGGTAAATATTGAAGTACAACATTGAACTGAAGATATTTTGGTGAAAACATTGGCTGAACTTTTCAACTGTTTGTGAGCCACCATGAAAAGAATAAGAACAAATTACTTGAACAGTTGTTACAATAGTAATAAATCAAAGAGTAAACAAAAGGTAAAATATTGACGTCCTAAAACAAAGGACAGAATCCCTAAATCTCAAAGAGATGAGATCAGTAGAGGATGATGTTGAATAAGAAAGAAGGATGTAGATAATTAACCACAATTCTTTTCTCCTCATTTCAGTCATTCTTCAGTTATGGAACACAATTGCAGTTTCCACAGTAAAACAAAATCAAAGAAGTAATGAATTTAAACTGGAGAGAAAACGTTGTAGAAGAGAAAGAAGATTTAATATTTGCCTCAGTTTCATCACCTATGATAATTCAGCTCAAACCATACTGCTGCATGGGGGACATGAAATACTTTGATAATTTAAAACTATTTTAATTAATATATACATGACACTACATAACAAGTGAGAAAATATCATAGAAACAAATAACAACAGAATTTAAATTGATGTGTAGCTTCATCTCAGCTGAATAAACTTATTTTGGAGACTGTATCAGTCTGACAGTTTTTAAGCGTTTAGCCGTGTCTCATTTATTTCTGATGCTCTCACAAATACACTTATGATTTTTGAAATAACAGAGACGAGAGAATCTTGTATGGCAAACTCAACGACTCATTTGTTTTCCAGTGTGGACAATTAAATGTCGTTTCAAACTTTGCTCTCGTGTGTATGTTTTACCACAAACTGAACAACTAAATGGTTTCTCCCCTGTGTGGACAGTTAAGTGTCGCGTCAGATCCCCCTTTTGTGTATATGTTTTACTACACACTGGACAACTAAATGGTTTCTCCCCCGTGTGAACAATCAAATGTCGTTTCAGATGTTGCTCTCGTGAGAATTTTTTGCTACAAATTAAACAACTAAATGATTTCTCTCCTGTGTGAGAAATCAAATGTCGTTTCAGATGTTGCTCTCGTGAGAATTTTGTACTACAAATTGAACAACTAAATGATTTCTCTCCTGTGTGAGAAATCAAATGTCGTTTCAGATGTTGCTCTCGTGAGAATTTTTTACTACAAATTGAACAACTAAATGGTTTCTCTCCTGTGTGGGAAATCAAGTGTTGTTTAAGAGCACTATGGAACACAAATCTTTTGGCACAAACAAAGCAGTGAAATGGTTTCACTACTATCTGGATTCCAGTGTGTCTCTCCAGATGTCTCTTGGGGTCAAAGCTTCCAACACATTCAGACAAGCTGATTGATGTTTTTACAGTATTACAGTTCACATCACTTACAGGTACTTCATTGTTTTGCAGAGGGTTTAAATCTGACTGAGGTTCCTGAGTCTCCTCCCAATCTCTACTGTCATCAGTCTCACAGTCAGAGGAGTTTAAAGTCTCACGGGTATTTGGTTGTAAAGGACTGTCTCGATCTAATTTCCTGGCTGGTTCTGATCCCCCACAGTCCTCTCCATCAGCTTCTGTTTTCAAATGGTGTGCCTCTCTGTTCTCCTCAGTTTGGCTTTCATAAAGCTGTGAGGACTGAGCTTCCTCTTCATCATCTTCTCTAGTCAAAGGAGTTAATGAGAACTTGATGTCAGCCTCCTCCAGCCCTTGAAGCTGCTCTCCCTCCTGACTGGTCCAGAGTTCCTCCTGTTCCTTTTTATTGTGTGGGGGCTCTGGGTCCTCCTGGTCCAGACTGGAGCTCCAGTCCTGCTGCTCAGGGGGAACCTCTACTTTAACCACCAACAGCTGCTGGACGTCTGCAGGTAAACAGAAAACACACACAGAGACTTACTGAACTTCTACAAATCACAAGCATCAAACAGCTCCATCATTACATTATCTCAACTCTGTAGTTCTGCGTTTAGATTTTTACTAAAAGCGTTGAACAAATAGTTACCTGGACAGTCACAGGGTTTTATGCCATCTCTCCCTCTTATACTCTCATTGCACAGTTACTAAACAGGCTGACACAAAAAGATACAACGCACCAGCAGTAGAGAGGCCATTAGTTGTCAAATGACCTACGGTTGTAGCTGGAGCCCGAAAAATATTTCATTTAATTAAATTTCTTTAAAACGCCATGTCATGAACAAAACTGTATACTGTTTGCTAAATTGCTCATGTAGTGTTGGAGTTTACAAAATAGTCATTGTGCTCCAATTTTCTGCACTCAGGGATAGTACATATCAAAGACAAGGGTTTTTGAACCCTTTGGCCACAAGAGGTAGTGTACCCTGAAGTGAGCGCTTCTGTCAGGAGTAAACAAATGAAGGACACATAAAGTAGGCTTTTGTGCATTTGTGCCCAGGATTTACTGAGGGCTACCAACAGCTGCTGGACGTCTGCAGGTAAACAGAAAACACACACAGAGACTTACTGAACTTCTACAAATCACAAGCATCAAACAGCTCCATTAGTCTCTAAACAACATCTGTAAGTAACTACATTATCTCAACTCTGTAGTTCTGCGTTTAGATTTTTAGTAAAAGCAGTGTAGTGCCCAGGATTTACTGAGGGCCACTATCAATAATAGTAACGGACATAATACACTATCGTTTGAAAAAATATTGCGTTAGTAAGCTACATCAATATTTTTGCACATCCCTAGTTGTATCTGGGTGGGTTTTGTCTTTTAATATCTTTTGAGCTGTAAGCAGGCACCTCTTGTCACGAATATCACCAAAGCTCAAGAGATGGGTACCAATGATGATCTGGGCGGTTTTAATCACCCGCTGTAGAGACCTCCTATTCTGGGCCGTGCACATTTTATGATGAAAAATGTATTTAAAGTGTCCTGAAGTCAGTGTAAACCATTAAATATTCTAAATGTTATGCTTTTACTTTGTTATTGTTATATATCGTGGTTATTTCCATGAAACCTTCACAGGAGAAAGATCCTACCTCCATCCAAACAACCATCGACCATGTTTCTAAAAAGTCTGCAGAGTCCTGTCTAAATGACTTTGGCCCTGTGGCATATTTAATATTGTCCTATAATCCTATATTAATTTACTGTTGTACTCAATTATCCTATATTTATTCATTTGTGTACTAAAAGTAATTTTATACTAACCTCAAATTAATTTATTCATGTTATCTTTAACATTTTCTGTTTACAGGACAGCAGTGAAGAAAGGAAACGGAGTGAGATGAGACTTCCATGACTATAGTTCAGGGGTATTTAATTAAAATTCAAGGAGGTCCAGTTAGAGAGAATTTCCTTATACAAAGGTCCGGAACATCACAATAACGTCTGACTCGCGCTATGATTTAGTCCCATATGTATTGAAGTGGCCTAGACATTGTATTAACGTCTGTATGTGGACAACAACTGACTGTAAAATCTAAAAAAGAAAGTTCAAATGAATAACATCTCAACAATATGTATTGTCAGAATTCAAATTGGACTGGATTAATTATAAATAATACATACTCTAATAATAAAAAAATAAAAAACGTGAATCTTAAAATAAAGTACTCCAATTTAAAAAAAAAAATATTTAACTGAATTGTCTTTGCCTTGCAGATTTAAATTAAATGAAATTAGGTGTGAAGTTATGTCAATCAAAAAAGCCACGATATTATATTCTTCTCATTTTCTAAAAAGAAACATTTGAGTGCAGGGACTTTCTGTGGTTATTAAAACCACTTGTTTCAGATCTATTCCTGTGTTAGGATTCTGATCATATTGGGCTCTAAGGTACATTTTTCTGTGCTTTCATTTCAGATTTGAGTATTGTACGTTTGCTCAAAAGATGTGTGCTTTGTCTCGTAGTGACACTCTACGTTGCCACTTTTATAAATCGCCACGGTCTCTGAACATATGAGATACACTGGTTTTTAACTGCACATTGGATGAATGAAAATGTAGCCTGTCCATTCTTTCTTAACGGCTCTGGTCTCTCCGTCCACATTTCTCTTTTTAGAGCAAACAATATGAAATCAATCAAACTCACGTACTTCTCAGACTATTCTGTCTCTCGTTCCAGACCTAAATCATCTATTTGTTATAGATCCAGGTCCGGATACAACGGCATCAGCAGGAACCAGACCGCCTACACCTGGTCTAGATGATCAAGTAGTACATGATTGGACAAGAACATGTCAAAAACAGGATGCTCCGTTCCAAATGGGCCCAAATGCATCAAGGGTCACTAAGCAACTATTGCTTATTCATTTGTTGTGAAGGTATTCAGTTATATATTTTGGGGATTACAAACATGGATAAAACACCAAACCTGTGTTAACATGGTTTGATTAACCAGAATGAACCTTTCAGGAGACAGGGGCCCTCAAAGTTGACCCATGTTGGACTGACGTCAGAGTGAACAGTGTTTGAACAGAGAGAACCAACCTGCTCTTTGTATCCGGACTTCCGGGTTGAAAACAGCGTCCAGTAGTTTCCGTTGTCGCTCGTTCTCCTCTTTTGAACTAGAAAGTTCCTCCTCGTACTCTGCTATCGTTCTTTCAAACAGCCCAAATATCTCTTCAGCAGCCGCAGTTAGTCGCTGGTTGACTAAAGATCTCAGCATTTGGACTTTAGACATTTTCACACAACGACAGAAACTTGTTCTCCACACAAACTCCGTCAAAAAGCCCGTTTCCTCTCCATTAAACTCGGACTAGCGCTGTGTTGCTGACTTCCGTCCCCGTCGGTCTGTTTCCAGCATGCTAAGATAACTTCAATATCTTTGTAGGCTACCGGGAGATGAGTCAGAGGAACAACATCCAGAAACAAAGGTGAACATCTAAAAGTCCATTCAGACAGGTTTATCCAGACATACAGAGACTCTGATGGATCAGTACTGAAGGAGCTACCTGACACGTTATCAACACAACAAAGAGACTCTGCTGTTTCTACTGACGGTAGGCGCCATGTTGCTGATGGAGGAACATCCGGGTCAGCTGCAGCTTGGTTGGTCACCTTCAAAATAAAAGCCCTTAGAAGCTTCTATGTGGATTTCATGGCAGACTTGGTGCATAGACTTTGTGCAGTGTACAATAACATGTTCTGTTGTTTCCTCTTGCCCACAATAGTCTCATTAGCCTGTATCATGTTTTCCTACTTTTTGTAGCGTACTGTGAAGCCCAGTGTGTCCAAATCTAAGTCTTGATATGACTGTTTCATCTCTCCTGTTCCTTCCTGCACATCTAATTTCTCCCACATTCCTCTGAACTCTGTAAAACCATCGTAACATTAAATGACATTTTAATGGACAAAGCAAGGGTCCTCATGAACAATAATCTAGTGAACGTTTAGTATAACCTTTTAAGGATCTTCTTTTATAACTGTTCAAATATTGGGAGATTATTATTATCATAATTTATTTTGAGCTGGCTTTGCCTTGAATTTTCTCAAAAGCTGTACAGTAAAATCTCATGAAAATAAACATGGTCATAGCAGGGGTCCTCATGTACAACAATCCAGTGACAGTTTAGTATAATCTTTTGAGGATCTGTTTTATGACCTTGCAAATATTGGGAAATTATGAATATCACAATCTCTTTTGAGCTATATATGGGGTCAACATGAACAAGAATACAGTCAACATTTTTGCTAACCAATGAAGGACATGTTTTTATTAAAGATCAAATATTATTATTTGGTAATATTATAATTTTCCAACCCTTTATTAATTAAAAACAGTACAGCAGTGTAACTTCAGATTTTATTATAATTCTATTTCATACAATGTCCAAAATAATGTCAGGACTTTTGTGAAAAGTCAGAAATGTTTTTGAAAATTGAAGAAAATTTGTGGAAAGTCAGGACTTTTGTGAAAAGTCAGAACATTTGTGAAAAGTCAGAACATTTTTGAAAATTGAGGACATTTTTGGAAAGTGAGGACATTTGTGAAAAGTTTGAAAATTTGTGAAAATTGATGACATTTTTGGAAAGTGAGGACATTTGTTGAAAGTCAGGACTTTTGTGGAAAGTCAAGATTTTTGTGGAAAGTCAGAATTTTTGTGAAAATTCTGAAAATTTGTGAAATTTATGTAGTCAGGACATTTGTGAAAATTGATAACATTTGTGGAAAGTCAGGACTTTTGTGGAAAGTCAGGAAATTTGTGTAAATATATGACATTTGTGGAAAGTCAGGACTTTGGTGAAAAGTCATAAAATTGGTGAAAATGTATGACATTTGTGGAAAGTCAGGACTTTTGTGAAAAGTTAGAATATTTGTGGAAATTTGGGAATTTTGTGGAAAGTCAGGACATTTGCAAAAATTAAGGAAATTTGTGGAAAGTCGGGATCTTGTAGAAAAGTAATAGTGAAAATTTATGACATTTGTGGAAAGTCAAGACTTTGGTGAAAAGTCATAACATTTATGAAAATTTATGACATTTTTGGAAAGTGAGGACATTTGTTGAAAGTGAAGAAATTTGTGAAAAGTGATGACATTTGTGGTAAGTCAGGACTTTTGTGGAAAGTCAGGACATTTGTGAAAAGTCATAATATTTGTGAAAATTTGGGAATTTTTTTGAAAGTCAGGACTTTTGTGAAAATTTAGAATATTTGTGAAAATTTGAAAATTTAGAAAAATTGTGAAAATGTGAAAATTTGGGAATTTTTTTGAAAGTCAGGACTTTTGTGAACATTTTGAATATTTGTGAAAATTTAGAAAATTTGTGAAAATTTAGGATAATTTAGGAAATTTGTGTAAAGTCAGGACATTTTGAAAAGTTGGAAAATTTGTGAAATGTTGGAACATTTGTGGGAAGTCAGGATTTTTGTGGAAAGTCAGGACATTTGCGAAAACTTGTGAAAATTTCGAAAATTTGTGAAAACTTCGAACATTTGAGAAAATTTCGAAAATTTGTGAAAATGTGAAAATTTGTGAAAATGTGAAAATTTGTGAAAATTGGTGAACATTTGTTAAAATTTATGAAAATTTAGAAAATTTGTGAAAATTTAGGATAATTTAGGAAATTTGTGTAAAGTCAGGACATTTTGAAAAGTTGGAAAATTTGTGAAATGTTGGAACATTTGTGGGAAGTCAGGATTTTTGTGGAAAGTCAGGACATTTGCGGAAAGTCAGGACATTTGCGAAAACTTCTGAAAATTTCGAAAATTTGTGAAAATGTGAAAATTTGTGAATGTGAAGAATTGTGAAAATTGTGAAAAATTAGAATTTTTTTGAACATTTTTGGAAATTGAGGCCATTTTTGAGGAAATTCAGGACATTTGTGATAAGCCGGAAAATTTGTGAAAATTTTGAAAATGTGAAAATTTGTGAAAATTGTGAAAAATTTGAATTTTTTTGAATTTTTTTGTAAATTGAGGCAATTTTTGTGGAAATTCAGGACATTTGTGATAAGCCGGAAAATTTGCGAAAATGTTGGAATTTTGTGGAAAGTCAGGATTTTTTTGAAAATTCTGAAAATTTGTGGAAAGTCAGGATATTTGTGAAAATTCAGAAAGTTTCTGGAAAGTAGGAACATTTGTGGAAAGTCAGGAGTGCAATCTTTCTCTAAAATATAAAGTAGAAATGTAAATTCATGCAATTTAAAGTCATGACTGTGCAGCCTCAGCCCGACGATACACAAGTTCCTGAATCCTTAAAATACAGTTTCAGCTAAACATTTATCTTTCATTGATTATCCCTTATCTTGTGATCAAACTCCGTATGACATCACTAATGTTACCTGCTGTATGACATCACTAACGTTACCTAGTGCTCCACAAAAAGATTGATGTTCTGCTTGTTGGTAACATGTTGAGATAAACTGCTGCTGTTTCCTCCTTTTACTTGTGAGGGTTTTATTGAGTTTGAGACAACCAGAGTCAAATGTAGCCTCACTTTGGATCTTTGTCTCCTCTCTGCCACCAGGTATAAAACAAAATCAAAGAAGTCATGAATTTAAACTGGAGAGAAAAACGTTCCTGAAGAGAAAGAAGGTTAAATATTTGCCTCAGTTTCCTCACCTATGATCAAACCATAGTGCTGCATCGGGGACATGAAATACTTTGACAATTTAAATTAATATATACATGACAATACATAACACATAAAACATGAGACAATATCATAGAAACAAATACCAACAGAATTTAAACAAATGTGTAGCTTCATCTTAGTTGAATAAACTTATTTTGGAGTCTGTATCAATCTGACAGTTTTTAAGTGTTTAGCAGTGTCTCATTTATTTCTGATGCTCTCATCAATATACTTTTTGATTTTTGAAATAACAGAGACGAGAGAATCTTGTATTGCAAACTCAACAACTAATTTGTTTTCCAGTGTGGACAGTCAAATGTCGTTTCAGATTTGGCTCTTGTGTGAATGCTTTATTACAAACTGAACAACTGAATGGTTTCTCCCCTGTGTGGACACTCATGTGACGTTTCAGGTTTCCATTTTGTGCAAATATTTTACTACAAACTGAACAACTAAATGTTTTCTCCCCTGTGTGGCCAATGAAATGTCGTTTCAGAGACCGCTCTTCTGTAAATTTCTTACCACACACAGAACAACTGAATGGTTTCTCCCCATTATGGCGAGTCATGTGCACTTTTAGGGTTCTCTTTAGTGCAAATGTTTGACCACAAATTGAACAACTAAATGGTTTCTCCCCCGTGTGAACAGTTAAGTGTCGCGTCAGAGCCCCCTTTTGTGTATATGTTTTACTACACATTGGACAACTAAATGGTCTCTTCCCTGTGTGGACGATCAAATGTCGTTTCAGATAGTGCTCTCGTGAGAATCTTTTCCTACAAACTGAACAACTAAATAGTTTCTCCACAGAGTGGACAGTCATGTGTCTTTTTAGAACATTTTGTTGTGCAAATGTTTTGCCACAAAATGAACAACTAAATGGTTTCTCTCCTGTGTGGGCAATCAAGTGTTGTTCAAGAGCACTATGGAACACAAATCTTTTGGCACAAACAAAGCAGTGAAATGGTTTTACTACTGTTTGGATTCCAGTGTGTCTCTCCAGATGTCTCTTGTGGTAAAAGCTTCCAGCACATTCAGACAAGCTATTTGATGTTTTTACAGTACTACAGTTCACATCACTTACAGGTGCTTCATTGTTTTGCAGAGGGTTTAAATCTGACTGAGGTTCCTGAGTCTCCTCCCAATCTCTACTGTCGTCAGTCTCACAGTCAGAGTAGTTTAAAGTATCACGGGTATTTGGTTGTAAAGGACTATCTCGATCTGATTTCCTGGCTGGTTCTGATCCCCCACAGTCCTCTCCATCAGCTTCTGTTTTCAAATGCTCTGCCTCTCTGTTCTCCTCAGTTTGGCTTTCATAAAGCTGTGAGGACTGAGCTTCCTCTTCATCATCTTCACTAGTTAAAGGAGTTAATGACAACGTGAAGTCAGCCTCCTCCAGCCCTTGAAGCTGCTCTCCCCCCTGACTGGTCCAGAGTTCCTCCTGGTCCTCTTTATTGTGTGGGGGCTCTGGGTCCTCCTGGTCCAGACTGAAGCTCCAGTCCTGCTGCTCAGGGGGAATCTCTACTTTAACCACCAACAGCTGCTGGATGTCTGCAGGTAAATAGAAAACACACACAGAGACTTACTGAAGTTCTACAAATCACAAGCATCAAACAGCTCCATCAAGGCAAGGCAAGTTTATTTGTATAGCACATTTCAACAACAAGGCAATTCAAAGTGGTTCACATAAAACCCTTAAACGCATCAAAACATAATGCAAAAGAAAAGAAGATTTAAAAACAATTAAGAACCTTCATTTAAATATGAAAAATAGTCAGTAAAACATTAAAAAGCTAAAAATAGAATAAAAGTTTTAGTGCAGTTTAAGAATTAAAATACATTCGTGAAATGCAGAAATTGATTAAGATCCTTGAATCTGGTTCAATTAAAGGCAACAGCAAACAGAAAAGTCTTCAATCTGGATTTAAAGGAGCTGAGGGTCTCAGCAGACCTGCAGCTTTCATGGACCTTGTTCCAGATATGAGGAGCAGAAAAACTGAGCTTTGCTTCTCCGTGTTTAGTTCTGACTCTTGGAACAGAAAGTAGACCAGTCCTAGATGACCTGAGGGGTCGGGATGGTTCATAAGGTAGCAGCGTATCAGAAATGTATTTAGGCCCTAAACCATTCAGTGCTTTATAAACCAACAGCAGGATTATAAAGTAAATTCTTTGTTGGACAGGAAGTGAGTGCAAAGACCTCAGAAATGGAGTGATGTGATCCACTTTCTTGGTCTTAGTGAGGACTCGAGCTGCAGCTTTCTGACTGACTTTTTACAGAGACCTGTAAACACACCGTTACAGTAGTCCAGTCTACTGAAGATAAAAGCGTGGACAAGTTTTTCCAAACCCTGTTGAGGCATCAGTCCTCTAATCCTTGAAATATTCTTCAGGTGATAGTAGGCTGATTTTGTAATCATCCTGATATGGCTGTTCAGGTTGAGTTCTGAATCCATAACTACACCTAGATTTCTGGCTTGGTTTGTGGTTTTTAACATCAGTGATTGAAGCTGAGCACTGACTTTTAATCATTCATCCCTGGTACCATAAACAATTACTTCTGTTTTATCTTTATTTAATTGAAGACATTTCTGGCACATCCAGTTGTTGATTTGTTCAATGCATTTACTCAGCCCTTGTATGGGATTATAATCCCCTGGTGATATAGTTATGTAGATTTGTGTGTCGTCTGCATAATTATGATAACATACTTTGTTGTTTTCCATAATCTGAGCCAGTGGAAGCATGTAATGTTGAACAGAAGAGGCCCCAGTATTGAACCTTGGGGAACACCACATGTCATCCAAGTCAGCTCTGATGTGTAATTAGCTACAGACACAAAGTATTCTCTGCCCCTCAAGTATGAGTCAAACCAGTTAAGTGCTGCGCCAGAGAGTCCTACCCAGACTTTTAGTCTGTCTCGTAGTATGCCATGGTCGACCGTGTCGAATGCAGCACTGAGATCCAGTAATAATAAGACTGATTTTCTCCCACTGTCTGTGTTTAAGTGGATGTCGTTGAAAACTTTAAGAGCAGTTTCAGTGCTGTGGTGCTGTCGAAAGCCGGACTGGAAAACATCAAAACAGTTATTTACGGCTAAGAAGTTGTTCAGCTGTTGACTAAACAACTCTAAACAATATATGTAAGTAACTACATTATCACAACTCTCTGGTTCTGCGTCTAGATTTTTAGTAAAAGCGTTGAACAAATAGTTACCTGGACATTCACAGATTTCTATGCCATCTTTCCCTCTTATACTCTCTGTGCACAGTTACCAAACCAGCTGACACAAAAAGATACAACACACCAACAGTAGAGAGTTCAGCAGTTGTCACATGACCTACGGTTGTAGCTGGGAATCTTGGCTCGACCCCACATGAATACTCAGAGACCAATTAAAAACCAGATTTTCTGTGTGAGGACAGGGTTTTGAGGGAGAGCCTGACAAATATTTTATTTTATTTCCTTTCTTTAAAGCTCCATGTCATAACCAAAACTGTATACTGTTTGTTAAAATATGTATTGTTCATGTGGTGTCTTAGTTTACAAAATAGTCACTGTGCTCCAGTTTTCTGCACTGGATAGTACATATCAAAGACAAGGGTTTTTGTTATTGACCCCTTGGGCTATAAGAGGGAGTGTACCCTGAAGTGAGCACTTCTGTCAGGAGTAAACAAATGCAGGACAGAGTAGGCTTTTGTGCATTTGTATTAATCAAAAATAATAAAAGACCCAGTACTGCCTGCTGCAGAGGCAACTGCCACAGCAAGTTGTGGCAGCTGAGCTTGCCACAGGAAGTGCCACTGTTAGCTGCCGCTGCCACAACTTGAGCCGCAGTAGCAGCTCATTGGTCGGTCACCGAAATTAGGATATCACCAGAAGCTGGTTCGCCCCGGGGCTTTGGTGGAGGTTAAATGGGTGGAGATAAGGTGTGTACATGGGGATATTAACAGATATCCTGTTGTTCCAGCGGAAATTAAACACAAGGGCAAAACGCATAGAATTAGGGCTGCGGTTATGCTCCCATCTGGCACACCCACTGATTTTAGGCACAGATTTGCCTGGGTTCCATAGATTAGGCCCTAAAGCTGAAAAATCTCAATCTAAAAAAAACAAATCTCAATCTTGTGAATGTTTTCACAAATCTCTTGTGAAAACATACCTTTACTCATGTGGAAGAACTGTTTTGGTGCTTGAAATTGGTTTACCAAAGTATTAGGTTCACAAGAGTAGTGGAATATATGTACAGAATAGTAGATACATGTATAATAAATGTCTAAAACCTAAAATGTTGTAATATCGTTTTTTGAGTAGAAGTGTTGTCTGTCACTCTACTTCCACCAAATGTTAGAGACCCCAGAGAGTTAAATAAAACTGGGAGGAGGGTTCGAGCCCGAGCAAAAATGAAATTCAATACGTCCTGGACCTGAGAGCAAAACTCCACACACTGGGGCAATGTTCACGGGAGAATTAGCTCAGGGCCCAGGAACGTCAACAACGCCTGTACAACAGAGGGGCGAGGCTGAGACGATTTACACCGGGAGATAAAGTACTTGTCTTACTTCCCTCTTCCAGCTCCAAACTGCTTGCTAAGTGGCAAGGGCCTTTGTGGTCACACAGTGAGACGTACAATATGTACCTCTGAGTTGTAGTTCAGTAAAAAGTACAATATTTACCTCTAGGATGTTGTACAGGAGAAAGTACATAATGTACCTCGAAGATGTATTGGAGGTGAAGTATAAGTACCTAGTTCTGGTCCTCCACAGTCCTCTTCATCATCTTCACTCTTCCCAGGAGTGAATGAGAACTTGATATCAGCCTCCTCCAGGCCTTGAAGCTGCTCTCCCTCCTGACTGGTCCAGCGTTCCTCCTGGTCCTCTTTAATGTGTTGGGGCTCTGGGTCCTCCTGGTCCAGACTGGAGCTCCAGTCCTGCTGCTCAGGGGGAACCTCTTCTTTAACCACCAACAGCTGCTGGACGTCTGCATGAAAACAGTCAAACACACATTGAGACGTTAGAGATTGTTTTAAACTCAAATATTCACTATCATCATTAACTATATATCCACTTAGCTAGTTTATTCTGTTATACCTTGACTTGGGCCTTCAGGTATGGTTATCTCAAAGATGTTGGAGCATATTTGAATGGTTGGACCCCGTTGCCATGGGCGCAACAGATCACATAACTTGGTTCCATTTGTATTACGGTTTGAATTTAGCGTTTGGATCAGCAACAAAAAGAGGTCAGCAAAATATAACTTTTAGAGATCCTCCGATCACGTTTTATTGCCGTGGACACCGATTGCCGATTATCCGTATCGGCCAAAACAGATCCTTTTTGTTGTTGTTTTGTTGTACAAGGTGACAAGTTACAAGGTTATTTCTGTTGTCATTGTACAACAGGGTTGCACAACAAAATGCAAATTGAAGATTGCAGATTTAAATTCAATGAAATCAGGTGTGGGGCCCTCAAAGTTGACCCATGTTGGACTGACGTCAGAGTGAACAGTGTTTGAACAGTGAGAGAACCAACCTGCTCTTAGTATCCGGACTTCCGGGTTGAAAACAGCGTCCAGTAGTTTCCGTTGTCGCTCGTTCTCCTCTTTTGAACTAGAAAGTTCCTCCTCGTACTCTGCTATCGTTCTTTCAAACAGCCCAAATATCTCTTCAGCAGCCGCAGTTAGTCGCTGGTTGACTAAAGATCTCAGCATTTGGACTTTAGACATTTTCACACAACGACAGAAACTTGTTCTCCACACAAACTCCGTCAAAAAGCCCGTTTCCTCTCCATTAAACTCGGACTAGCGCTGTGTTGCTGACTTCCGTCCCCGTCGGTCTGTTTCCATTCAGACAGGTTTATCCAGACATACAGAGACTCTGATGGATCAGTACTGAAGGAGCTACCTGACACGTTATCAACACAACAAAGAGACTCTGCTGTTTCTACTGACGGTAGGCGCCATGTTGCTGATGGAGGAACATCAGCGTCAGCTGCAGCTCGGTGGGTCACCTTCAAAATAAAAGCCTTTAGAAGCTTCTATGTGGATTTCTTTGCCGACTTGGTGCATAGAGCGCATTTTATACAGAGGTCCAAAAACTAAGCTTTCTATGTCTGTCAGCGGGCATGCCCCATTCCATTCATAAAACAAATTAATTTCCTTGATCTAAATATGTGCATTTTAAGATGTTTCGAGAGTAAAATTCTTGATGACAATAAAATAAAATTTACTTTATTGGTGCATTTTCGCCACCTTCTGCTCTGGAGTGTGGATCAGACAATAGACTTACAATCTTTCCCACAAAACAAACAAAACACCAGCAATGCAGAGAACATCTTTGTGGCATTGCAATGTCAAGCATGTGGCAGGCGTCAGTCAGGCTTCAGGACAGCGGCAAGTGAACGGCACTCGTTCAGCACCCCTGGCATGTTATTTTAAATGTACTGAAATGTATTTTGCTGTTTCTTATTGACACTTTTCTTTCGTCAATACCTAAGTGTACAGATATATAGATAGGTAGATAGATAGATAAGATAGGCCTTTTTGTAGACTTAATAATTATGCAATACTGCTGTACTATACTCAATATTGTACTACATTTCACTTCATAATATATTACACTCATATACAATAATATATTTTTTATTTTTACTATATCATGTCATACTGTTATACAGGCAATATGATACTTTGCTTTGAGGAGACTGCAGTGTTAGTCTAAGCACAACACTGAAATTATTTTTCCACCAGGTAAACCTGAACACGCACACTTCTCGAGTGTAACAGTGATTATAACCGCACAACGATATCGATTCTAATTAACTGGAGGATAAACTTCTATTCTACACGTAGATCTTAAACACTTAAATATAAAACAGGACCCATTGAAATCGGATGGGAAATGTAACTCAGAAACGATGCGAATGAGTCGATCTATGAAACTGAAAACTGTATGAATGTGTTGAGCAACCAGGTTCAACTTTCTTTTAAATTTACTTTATTGAAATACTTCCACTAAAAACATTATGATTCATGCCGTTTTGAAACAAAAAGGAACAAAAATACAGTCTTTACTAATTATTAGGCCTACTTTAATAGTCATAGATATTGAGCTATTTGTCAAAAGAAATCTAAATGTAACATGAAACCAAGGGCCACTAACATACTATGAGTATGTGATATACGCAGGCTAAGTTTCTGTGTTTGTTGTGATTTATTTATCCAAACACAGGCAAACAAACAAAAAGAACAAATAAAATCATAAGCAATAGCTGCCTCTCTTAATCTGGTTAAAAAGAAAAACAGGCTGCTGCAGCTTAGTTACAGACACTGTGGTAAATATTGAAGTACAACATTGAACTGAAGATATTTTGGTGAAAACATTGGCTGAACTTTCAACTGTTTGTGAGCCACCATGAAAAGAATAAGAACAGATAACCTGAACAGTTGTTACAATAGTAGTAAATCAAAGAGAGAAAGTTCGGTAAACAAAAGGTAAAATATTCACGTCCTAAAACAAAGGACAGAATCCCTAAAACTCAAAGAGATGAGATCAGTAGAGGATGATGTTGAATGAGAAAGAAGGATGTAGCTAATTAACCACAATTCTTTTCTCAATTCATTCATTCTTCAATTATGGAAAACAACTGCAGTTTCCACAGTAAAACAAAATCAAGGAAGTAATGAATTTAAACTGGGAAAAAAAAGTCCTGCGATGCAACCAATGTGGGTGTATCTGTTGAAGACACAGCACAAATGGCGCACGTTCTTATGAGAACCATAGAGCTCTATGACTCAAAGGTTTTTGTACTAGCTCACAGAAACGTGTCCTGAGACAGACTCCGTTAGAAACGATTCCTCACTCGGACCTGCGCTGTTTGGCTCGGTTCCGTTTGGTTCCGTTCGGGTCCATCTACTTCCTACTGGCAGCCACGACGTTGCATTACTGCCACCTTCAGAATTTATTCTCCCCCAGTCCAGTCGTCCTTAAAAACCTAAATAACCACTTCAGTTTCAATTGATTCACAACACAGTTAAAATACAGTATTGAAGAACAATCATTTGAGATATGTGGAATGAGACACCCTGATAGGCTGTCTGGAGTTCGAGAATAGTGGATCAGACACTAAAGAAATACTATTATAAGAGACACACGTGTATTATATTAGCTAATTGGAATTTCGGGAATATTCTTAATTTAATTTATGAATTATGCTCATTGTGCAGGAACTAAGGTATGTAAAATATATTGCAAGGCATTTCTGGGAGCATATCATTTTTCTACCGTGTGACAGAATATATTATTTGTGTTTTCAGTTAACGCTTTGCTGCGTAAAATAAAGATAAAAGGAAAAGAGTTAAAAGATCTCCTGTCATTCGCGCGTAAGAAAAGGAAGTCACTGTGTCTGCAGCTCATTTGCAGCCTAATAATGGACAACGCAGACGGAACTCCACTACAACTATTTCAAGTACATGTTGTCTAGTATTAAAAAGTGCATATAGTATACAGTAACAATCACAACCTACACAACACATAAGAGACTTGGGATGAACCCCACATATCTTTGGTGAATGTTCCTCGTCTTTCAGTTTATTGGCCGACTACAAACCAACGTTTAAGGTTTATGCCGCCACCTACTGAACCGGAGTGTGTAACATCATGACTTCATGACATCTGTCTATTTAAATACAATAGTATTATTATTATAATAAAAATAAATAAATAAAACGTAATAAAGAAGTTATATTTAAACCCGTTCCATTCACAAATATGCATAAAGCCCTTTTAACCTGAACTTGTTTGTCCCTTCCTGTATCTACTTCCCTTCAGTCTCTCTCTTTCCACACTGACCTTCCTACATTCTATCAGCACATGTTCAACAGTTTCATTTATCCCACAGTCTTTTTCATGGTGGATATCACGTGTCAGTGGGTCCTGTAAGCGACAAAAAGTAACATCTTCTTTTTCTACATTTACTTCCATCACTTCTCACTCTGACTGACGTCTGAATTTTGTAATATTTTTTACCCTTGTTGTGATTATTCCAAATGTCCTGCCAAGATGTCATTATTCCGTTCTGTATTACTGATTTTGCTTCTGACCCCCCTAAAAAAATATCTCATGTATAATTTCAATTTTAATGCCCTTTTGGTGAGTTTACCTGGAACCTCATTTCCCTTTATTCCAACATCAGCCAGGACCCAACAGAAATGTACATCTATTCCTAATTGTTGTAAGTTCAATGACGACATATAAACGTCAGCTAAAAGATCCTCTCGACCTTATTATTCAACCCGATTGTATACGTTGTATTGCAGCTGCAGAGTCTGAACATGTAACTACTTTCATTGGTTTAACCTCCTCCACTCACTGAAGACTGGTGATTATTTGCCTGACATTTGCTGCTTCGTACACAATGCAAAGCTCTCATCAAAGCCCTGAGTAAATGTAATGAGGCTTCTTTGTCAGCTCCACCATTCAATTCCAACCACACACCTCGTTCAATTTAACAGCTTTTTTACATTTGGTCTCAATGTTTTCAATATGATCTTTCCATGTATATTTTTTCATAAAACCATAAACCAAGATATTTAAATATACTTTATCTCTATCCATGGGCTGTAGAAATTTAACTCCTGTCCGATACCTATTTTCTTGTTGGTAACCAGCATATAGCATCATTTTTCTTCTGATATAAGACCGTCTCTCTACATCGATGATTGCCTTCTGCATACTTTTCATCACATATGCAAAATTCTTTCTCCTCTTCCAGAGGACTCCATCATCTGCATATAACAACGACTGGATACCTGTTCCTGTATTTTCAAATACATCATTAATCATGACGTTAAAAAGTATTGGGCTGGTGACGCTACCTTGAGGTATCCCGTTAATGATGTCAAAGCTGTCTTGAGATTTCTGATCCTACTTTGACTTTAAATGTTCTATGTTCTGTCCAATGTCCAGTTATATAACCTTCCCCCTGTACCGAGCTTCTTCATTTTAATTAGCAGTCCATTTCTCCACATGGAATCATACGCTTTCTCAATGTCAAAGAAGACTAAAACCCTCACTTCGGGTTAAATTTATTCATGCACCTTTTCTTTAACTTTTAGGACTTCTTCTTTCCTTTGTGTATGTGTCAGTCAGGTGATTTCCACTGTGGACAATACTCTTCCTATAAGGTTGGCTTTTTCCATATCTGATTTTGTTAAATTACCTCCATCTACTAGAACTGGTATTTTACTGGTTATCCTTTGTCCACTCATCTTTTTCATCATATTCCAAATATGACCTCCATCTCTCTCTCTCATTCAATAGAAGAACAAAACTGTCTCCAGGTATTCTTGTTCACTGTTTAAAGGATGTTTTTATGCTACGGCTCTCCTTCTTTAATTTTCTTTTACATTGTCCACACAAGTTATTACTGAGGTTTCTAAGAACACAATCTTTCTCTCTCAAATATATAGAGTAGAAATGTAAAGTCATGCATTTTTAAAATGTATTTTGCACTTCGTCCAAGTGACCTCCACGCCCAGTTCCTTTGATTTCAGTTCCCTGGGATAAAGAGTGTCGTCGGTTCTTTTTCACCAAACCAGTGAGCAGCCTAAACATATTCCAACTAGCTTTCTGCATTAATGTAATAGACAAACTCAGACACAAATAGAAAAATTCCCAAATATCGAAGAGATAAATACCAACAGAACTAAATTGATGTGGAGCTTCATCTCAGCTGAAAAAACTTATTTTGGAGTCTGTATCAGACTGATGGTTTATTGCTGATGGTCTTGACAATACACTTGTGATTTTAGGAAAAACAGAGATGATTGAATCTTTTTTTAATTTGATTTACAACTAAGTGGCACAGTCATGTGCTTTGTCAGGTTTCCTTTTAGTGAAAATGTTTGACCACACATTGAACAACTAAATGGTTTCTCCCCCGTGTGGACAATTAAGTGTCGTGTCAGATCCCCCTTTTGTGCAAATGTTTTACTACACACTAAACAATTGAATGGTTTCTCCCCCGTGTGGACAGTCGTGTGTTGAGTCAGGTGCCCTTTTTGGGAAAATGTTTTACCACACACTGAACAATTGAATTGTTTCTTCCCCGTGTGGACAATCAAATGTTGTTTCAGATTTTGCTCTTGTGAGAATGTTTTACCACAAACTGAACAACTAAATAGTTTCTCCCCAAAGTGGACAGTCAAGTGTCTTTTTAGAACACTTTGTTGAGCAAATGTTTTGCTACAAACTGAACAACTAAATAGTTTCTCCCCTGTGTGGACAGTCATGTGTTGTCTCAGATGTTGATTTAGTGTGAATCTTTTGCCACAAACTGAACACATAAATTGTTTATCCCCTGTGTGGAAAATCAAATGTCGTTTTAGATTTTCCTTTACTGTGAATTTTTTACTACACACTGAACAACTAAATGGTCTCTTCCCAGTGTGGATAGTTAAGTGTCGTGTCAGATCCCCCTTTTGTGCAAATGTTTTACTACATACTGAACAAATGAATGGTCTCTCCCCCGTGTGGATAATCATGTGTCTTTTGAGAACACTATGGAATACAAATCTTTTGCCGCAAACCGAGCAGTGAAATGGTTTCACTACTATTTCAGCTTCAGTGTATTTCTCCAGATGTCCCATGTGGCCAAAGCTTCCAGCACATTCAGAAGCATTGATTGGTGTTTTTCCAGTATTACAGTCCACATAATTTACAGGTACTTCATTGTTTTGTAGAGGGTTTAAATCTGACTGAGGTTCCTGAGTCTCCTCCCAATCTCTACTGTCATCAGTCTCAGGTTCCGAGTAGTTTAAAGTCTCATGGGTAGCTTGTTGTAAAGGAATATCTTGATCTGATTTCCTGGCAGGTTCTGATCCCCCACAGTCCTCTCCATCAGCTTCTGCTTTCAAATGCTCCGCTTCTGTGTTCTCCTCAGTTTGTCTTTGATGAAGCTGTGAGAACTGAGCTTCCTCTTCATCATCTTCACTCTTCACAGGAGTGTATGAGAACTTCATATCAGCCTCCTCCAGCCCTTGAAGCTGCTCTCCCTCCTGACTGGTCCAGAGTTCCTCCTGTTCCTCTTTAATGTGTGGGGGCTCTGGGTCCTCCTGGTCCAGACTGGAGCTCCAGTCCTGCTTAACCACCAACAGCTGCTGGACGTCTGTGGAGAATAATTAAATACATTCATACATAGAAATCTCATATTAAACTCTCTATTATTCAAGAGGTTTATCACTGAAAAAGCAGTGAATTAGTTATAAATGAGAGAAGCATGACCCCTAAATGAAAAATGCTGCATGATGCTGCAGTCGTAAACATCACACAGCGACTCATGTTGCATTGAACAATGTTACGACTTGGCTCAAAGGCAAGAGAGATTACACTGCAATATGAAACTGCACAAGATTAAAAAGCAAGGGTTCAGGTCAGTTCGGGCCAGTTCATAAATAGATATGCAGGAACCTGTGGTGGAATTTCCATAATTACCAGCTAACAAACAGAACTACCATAAGCGCCAATCCGAAGTAGCATCCAAAAGGTTCCTCTGCCACAAAGGCTCACTAGCCAACCAAGTCGTTCACAGACGCACAGCACAAAGAGGCAACTAAACTACAACACAGCTCACACCAACCACGGCATGAACTATAGCGCTTATGTTCCAAAAGGTAAAAAGGCCAAGCTACAAACTTACATGTCACCGCACAACAACGAACAGTTCACCACATCCCTCCATTAACTACCAACTTGTGTACAATATGAACTATTATTACCTTCTGCACAGTGTGCAGCAGGAGTCTTCAGGTTCTCAAGTTTAACACCTGCAAGGTAACTGGGTCCAACTACCCAGACCCCCAACAGGCTGTGCAATGCTCTCATTACCGAGTCCAGAATCATCTAGAACATGACCATGAACACAAGAACTGGAATACAAAAACATGCAGTTAGCAGGAAGCCCAAGAAACTATTGTTTCATCAGTAAGCCAAGGAGCAGCAAACGCTTCAAGTTTCAGACCAACAGCATCCAATTTAAATCTGACAACCAACAAACACCGCTCTATTAACTCCTCCGGAGCTCTCAAGAATGTCTCCACAGAAGCCATAATAGATTGCCTGACAACAAAACCCAAACTGATCCGTACAGAGTTTAACACACTAACAGCAAAAGCAGCACATACACAGCTAACATCACTGCTGTCCTGTCCCTCTAACTGCCTAACCAGAACTACGTAAGCTCCCCCTTAGTCCTCAGGTGCTACTTGTGGTGGGTACTTACGCACTAAAACCTGCAGGCCCGGTAAAGCCACCCTGAAATGGCCACCCACCTGCAGCCTGGGACGTGCCCCAGAGACAACTGCTAACCACTTTCGTCACCACACTATTAAAACCTCCCAATGAACTCCAGAGGGAATCCACTTTTAACAGAACAGCAATTTACTCCCCATGTATCGAGGACCACGCAGACTCTGTACCTACAGCTGCTTACATTAATTAACAGGAAACAGCCTTCTCACCACACTCGTCCATGTCTCTCAAACAACCAGATTTGACACCTCATGACCAAACGACGTGCACCTGCCTACTAGGCTACGACTGATCCTGAAATTAGTCTCTGCACATCAAACCAATTACAACCAGCAGAGCCAACTTCACGAGAAACATCAAATCCTGGTTAATCAAGTTAGGACGAGCCCCGATTTGTTCCGACCAGGTTCTAAGGCTGCAACATGGACGGGAGACCAGACGAGTTAAAAGCAATAAATAGACATTTATTTAAAGAATACCACAACCAACTGAAACAAACAAAACAAATAAGCAGCAGTGTCAGCAACAGGAGAGCAGCCGGCCAGACAAGGGGGCGACCAGACTCCATGTTCAGGTGTTGCGTCTTTATAGCCGGCACTCCCACCAGGCTGCTATGATATATTCAAATCCTTGGGCGGACTTGGAAGAGAATTTCTGGATTCAGTTGGTTATAATAAAATCAATTTAATAAAAGTTGGTAATACAGTGCATAATTCTCAGCTGAGGGATTCTTGAGCCAAATCCCAGTCCACAGGCCCTCTGGCTCAGGTGTGGCTCATCAGCTGACGATGCACAGCCTGAAAGACAAACACGGAAAAACAGGACCCAGACCACCAGTGGAAGGGAGGGGTCGTCACACTGAATCACTGCCCAACGGCATCAACAGACCCTCAGTAGCATATGCAGCGACTACATGTTAGACCAACTGTAACTTGCTCCACTGACGGCTACTTTTAGTTCCCCTCTAGTACACCAACAAAGGTCATGTGTAGCTGATATATATATCATCCAATGAGGCAAAAATGTTGCCTCATTGGACGAGCCCCACTAGGAACACCAGGAAGTCCTTGTGACACGGTCATGACGTCACCAAGACTATACATGGGTGCATACCTTCACCCTTGTTTTCTCCGCCACCAGATGAGAATCAGTGCACCGCTTTACCTGCCACCAGTGCGGTACGGGCCCCGGTTCTAAGCAGGAGAAATTCAACCAAACAAGCCCAAAGAACACACCAACCCCTACGAAGCGATCTCAAGTAAGAGGCTTTTGTCTGGGCAGAGATAGGCCATAGTGTGTTTGTAACCTTGTTTGTTTTGTTTTAAGTGTAATTGTACTATTTACCGTGTTATTGTGTACTTTACGGACGGTCGAGTCCCGTTCAGTTCTGTGTAACATAACTGTTGTGCTTGTTGCTGCTGTAATAGTGTTGTTCCACGCTGCTGAGCTTTGTTGTGTTTAAATCCACCACAACGAGTAAAGTCGGTAGACTGTATTTCATCAGGTAATGACCAGTGCCCTTCTGCTGAACCGGAGTTCTCCAGTCGGGCTTCTGTGTGATAAAGTTACAGATACTGTACTTTACTGCTGCTGTGAGGATCTGCCTTGTTTTGAGTGTTTTCCTTTCTTTTCAAACTAAAACACAGACAGACAGACAGACAGACAGACAGACAGACAGACAGACAGACAGACAGACTCCCCTCACCACGTGACTGGTTGTTGCTTTTAGGTAGTATGCTTGTAATTGTATAATACATTTTTTTTAATTTATATTATTGATTTTTGATCACTATTGTTGAGATAAATAAACTCTGTTATAGTTTTAAGGAGACGTTTTCTGTGATTATTTTGTGCAAATGTGTTGTGATGATAGCTGGTTGTTATCATCAATGCTCGGATTCAAACCTTCACTGTTCACTCTGAATGTGGAATATTACTTTGACTATTGACATTCTGAGTGAACACCAATTTTGAAACTTTATCCACAGTTTGGTTGTTGGTCCCTGATGCCAGGGTGGTGACCTGTGTAGCGGACGTCCACCGAGAGTTCATTAAACTGAATAGCGCCCACTAAAAAATGTTGACAAAGCAGACCTTGCAGTACACAATTTAATAGGCACATGTATCACATGTAGACTTAAAATAAAGTATTTTGGGGTCATGCTCTAAACCAGGGGTGTCCAAACTGCGGCCGGTGGTCCATTTTTGATTTGCCCGCAGCAAATTCCAAAAATATAATGGAATATGGCCCACACATGAAACTTGCACTTAAGTGTAAATTACTTCTTAGTTTCACCACTAGATGGAGCTACTGTCTTTAACAAGGCAGATTCTCCACAAAACAAAATCAATCAAAGAAAGATTTTGCCACGGATTATCAAAAATGGCAGAACCAAAGAATGTAAAAAGTACGATATGTACCTCCGAGATGTAGTACAGTAAAAAGTACAATATTTACTTCTGAGATGTAGTACAGTAAAAAGTACAATATTGTTTGAAGATTGTAGAAAAGTATGAAAGCATAAAAGTATACTCGCTAAATATAACCTGCATAGATGCTGTATGTAGAATAGTCACTCAAGTATTATATAATCTTTCCTGTTTAAACAGAACCAACCAGCTAATGTTATCATGTAAAGAAAAAAAGAGAAAGAAGCCTCCTGTAAGTTGACCGAGATACAGGATAGCTTATGTGGGAGTGACATATGAAACTAGAGGAGGAACAGGGCTCTCTGGAGCATAAAAGCAGCAACACAGAGGAGAAAAGACAAGCTTCCAGCCTTTGAGACTAGACGACACTTCTGCTATCAGAAGACTAAGTTTAAAACAGCGAAAACCTGACTTTGGAAAACCTGAGAAATCAGGACTGCTTGCATTAATCACTGGGACTGATTCATTGAGTTTTAATTGTTGTAAGTGACTTTGTGAAAAAAAAAAAAAACTGTAATAAAACCACATCCTTATCATTTGTAAGTGTCTGGGACCCAAACTAAAGACTCTGGTTCTTCGGACTAATCTAACCTTCTTACCCTGTCCTTAAATAAGTGTGATAGACAGGTGACGACCGACTCTACCAGAGGAACTCAAGGCAAGTTCCCTGGGTGAATACTGTGTGCAGTGTTAGTCAAATTGGTGAATAAAATAAAATAAAATAGGCAGTAACATGGTACAGACGTTACTATATTCAGGGTGTTAGGGTTACATCCCTCTGAGAACGCCTAGGGCGTAGCCGTAAAAGATTCTCAGAAAGACAATAATTCCGAAATCCTAACGATTTAACTACGGGGTGAGATAAAAGGCCAAAGGCATTTACCAACACCTGTGAGGGACACTATTCCCTTAAGCTTGGTCGGACTACTAACGGAGTTACCACCGTGTTAGGTGCGAGACGGCCTCTCCTCTTCTTTCCCTGGGGCAGGACCTGTCACGTTACAATATGTACCTGTGAGATGTAGTGGAGGTGAAGTATAAAGTTGCGGAGTTTTTAAATACTTAAGTACAGTACCTGGTTCTGGTCCCACAGAGTCCTCTTCATCATCTTCACTCTTCACAGGAGTGAATGAGAACTTGATATCAGCCTCCTCCAGGCCTTGAAGCTGCTCTCCCTCCTGACTGGTCCAGAGTTCCTCCTGGTCCTCTTTAATGTGAGGGGGCTCTGGGTCCTCCTGGTCCAGACTGGAGCTCCAGTCCTGCTGCTCAGGGGGAACCTCTTCTTTAACCACCAACAGCTGCTGGACATCTGTGGAGAATAATAAAATACATTCATACGTTTTAGGAATCTCATATTCGACCAACTGTAACTTGCTCCACTGACCGGCTACTTTTAGTTCCCCTCTAGTACACCAACAAAGCTCATGTGTAGCTGATCGATATATCGTCCAATGAGGCAAAAATGTTGCCTCATTGGACGAGCGCCTCTAGGAACCCTAGGGAGTCCCTATGACACGGTCATGACGTCACCAAGACGACATGCATGGGCGCATGCCTTCACCCTGCACCGTCCCTGTGACTCACGTTGCTAAAAGGAGGTGAAAAAATGTTGGTTCCTATAAAGAAAAAACCCTGAGGTAATAGTGCTAAATTCTCTGGCCGAACAACAGTACGGTCCGGTTCTAAGCAGGAGATATTTTTTTTTTATACATTTTTTATCTTGACGAGCAAGTTCTTCGTTGATTTTCCAAACAAACATTCAGCTGTGGTTTGAGAGTTGCTTCAGTGTGTTTTAGTGGTTATTAGTCAATTGTAGTTGTTGTTTAAATAACAAGGGTCAACTAACAGCTCTCTAAGCAGCCATGGAAGTACGGCCGTCTCCAGGTTCTCAAGAATGTCCCGATGCGGTCTCTGACCCCAAAACAGGACCCCTTCCCTGGCAGTCAGCCAAGTCCCGCTCCAAAGGCTCGACACTGAGTGGACGCGCCACTCCAGTCGACCCAAAGACAACTGAGAGGAACTTAGCAGCCTCCAGTGGTGCCGTCCCTGATCCCGTCACCATGGACAGCTACCGAGCGCCCAGTCAGCTCGCTGCTTGACCCAGGTGCCCCGTTCTCCAAGAGTCTACCTACCTGCTGCTTTAACTAGATGGGACCCCCACCCCGAAGGAGTGAGGGTTACTCCCAGGCTGTGAGCAGCATCTTTGGTTTGAAGCCCCCCATCCACTGTCCCGCATAGCTCACACCTGAGGCCTTGACTTCCTCCAGAACTGGTTCCATCAGTTTAAAGTGAGAATGAAACAGAGAGAACCAACCTGCTCTTAGTATCCGGACTTCCGGGTTGAAAACAGCGTCCAGTAGTTTCCGTTGTCGCTCGTTCTCCTCTTTTGAACTAGAAAGTTCCTCCTCGTACTCTGCTATCGTTCTTTCAAACAGCCCAAATATCTCTTCAGCAGCCGCAGTTAGTCGCTGGTTGACTAAAGATCTCAGCATTTGGACTTTAGACATTTTCACACAACGACAGAAACTTGTTCTCCACACAAACTCCGTCAAAAAGCCCGTTTCCTCTCCATTAAACTCGGACTAGCGCTGTGTTGCTGACTTCCGTCCCCGTCGGTCTGTTTCCAGCATGCTAAGATAACTTCAATATCTTTGCAGGCTACCGGGAGATGAGTCAGAGGAACAACATCCAGAAACAAAGGTGAACATCTAAAAGTCCATTCAGACAGGTTTATCCAGACATACAGAGACTCTGATGGATCAGTACTGAAGGAGCTACCTGACACGTTATCAACACAACAAAGAGACTCTGCTGTTTCTACTGACGGTAGGCGCCATGTTGCTGATGGAGGAACATCCGGGTCAGCTGCAGCTCGGTGGGTCACCTTCAAAATAAAAGCCTTTAGAAGCTTCTATGTTGACTTCATTGCAGACTTAGTGCATAGAGCGCATTTTATCAAAATAATATATCATCATGTCATCTTGAGAGTGGTTGTTCACTGAAATTAAAGCTTGAACTACAAATTCAAGAAAAATAAATAAATAAAATAAACTAAAACAACAGCCAAGGGTCATTTTTCTTAATAATATTAGTTGTCTAAGATACTGAAATAGTACTTGATATCACTTACTTCTTGAGTTCTTTGCAGAATATCTGTTGTATCAAAATGTACTTTTTCCTTGCCACGGTTTCCAATTAACTGTCTTCTTCTGCTCATATTTCTGACAGTGCAATAACATTTTCCATTGTTGCCTCTGCCCACAATAGTCTAATTTTCCTGTATCATGTTTTACTACTTTTTGTAGTGTACTGTGAAGCCCAGTGTGTCCAAATCTAAGCCTTGATATGACCGTTTCATCTCTACTGTTCCTTCCTGCACATCTAATTTCTCCCACTTTCCTCTGAACTCTGTAAAACCATCGTCCCTTATGTCCCCCCCCATTGCTTCTCACCTTTTCTTCAATCTATTTTTAATAATACTTTTGGTTTCTGATTTACTGAAGTTGACTGCAACATATGTGCAGCATATGTGTAGAGCCTTTTGAGGAAAAGAGTCCACTCGAGTTTGAAACATTGCTTGTTGTTTATGTTGAATCAGAAAGTTGGCAAATTGCCCTTCCTTTGAAATAAAGTGTATAGCCTGTTTTGTGCAAACATGTGTCATGTAGAAGAACTCTGGAGCACAGTAACAAAACAAAACAAGATATAAATAAATTAAATTTTCGGGTTTCAAACTCTGGGTGGTAAAACAGTTGGAGGTCAGAAGCTGTAACATCGGTGCATTGTGTTGTGTTCTGGGTTTACAATCAAGTAAGGCACAACACAGTCAGCAGTCGCTCCTAAAGGCAGAGGGCAACCAGAGCGACTTGTGACCACACTGCCCGACTACCATGGAGCAGTTCACAATAGAGCTGGTTTCTCAAACAAATTAAGGCTGTGATATATGCCACTTAAACCATGTAAATATTACAAACTCAAATGTGGTCAATGCTGCATGGTTTTTGAACAGATGGTAAACGATTACATATGGGTGTAATGTTTGGGTATTCATCCACTTATGATCATATCTCATAATGTTTGTCATTTTTACATGGTTTAAATAGAAAGAAACAATAGAATCAAGTATATAAAAGTAGCAACAAAATAAAATCATATTTATATATATGAGGTCACTGCAGACAGGAGCTGATCACTGATCAATCAGCTCACGTTTATTGGAGATTTCACTGAATGTGAACAAAAATAGACTGAATATAAAAATGGAAAAGGGGCTCAAGTTTCAGTTTTGTCTTAGAATGGACCTCACAACAGGTTCATCATTCTGACAACAGTAACACAACTTTATGAGTAGTTTGAGACGTCAGTTAGGAAATCAATCATAAATAAGACAGAACTTCATAGAGTGTCAATAAAACAAACTATAATCAATAATCTGAAAGAGAAGCTTTAGATGCTCCGTCTCATTGGTCTGAATGAGACATGATGTCATCGTGTTTCTCTTCGTTACTGACAAACAGCATTAATGAGTCACGTGATGTGGCTGAAAGTCCAACATGATTTTTAATTGATGAATCAGTTGAGTCTTTAAAGGACGAGTTCCTAAATGTTGGGTCTTAAATCAGTGTAATTCAGAGAGAAGCCACTGGGGGCGCTGTGGACCTTCCTCTGTTACTGCACACAGAGAAACTCTCTGATCACATGACCAGGGTTTCTGCTCAGAGGCACGTCGGCAGCAGCGACTGAACCTGAACACATGATGTGATTATTAAATCCTCGTCTCAGTGTGACGACCTTCAAACATAAATATGACGCCACTGGTTTATTTCAGGAGTCTCTTTGTTAGTAATTAGTGAACATAAAATAAAATAGGTGTTAAATTATTAAAATTCTACAGTAAATGCCCAACAAAACTCAATGAGCTGATATATATATAAATAATGTAATTTAAAGTTATTTATATGTTATAGTAGCTTTATATAAACTACCATCAAAGCGTAAAATATAGTAAAGTATATTAGTAAAGAAATTCAATATTCTTGTTATAATATGTATCTTTGTTTTCATATTGTAATATTATATAATAATAATAATAATTATATAATAATGAATGTAGGCCTATGGTATCTAATGGAATAATATAGTATATAAACATATTATTATTAAAATGATTGATTCATGACTTTAAATATTTCCAAAAGAAAAGAGCAGAAATGTTAAACAATAGTTAAAATACAGGAAAGTAAATAACTAAATAAAAACAGAAAATAAAATAAAAAACTGAAAAAACAAATAAAATATAAATAAAAACATGTCTGAGGAACTGTCGTCTCTGCCGACTTGTTTTAATGTTTTCTGACCTCTTGTGGCTAAAAATCATAAATTCCTCTTGAATGAATTCTGAAGTTAAATGGTGTAATTTCACTGTTCATTACGTATCAAACACACTTAAAGTTCAGGTTCAGGTTTAAATCTGAAGAAGAGGCTCACAGCTGCTTTACAGATCTGCATCTGAACAAACAGGAAACACTGGAGACGAGTTACTTTTATTCTTCTTTATCTATTTGTCTTCTATTTATTGTTCTACTTATTGTGAATAAACACTGAGAATCAATAATCTTTTAAATAAGAGATCACGGCTCTATTGGAGATTCATTTTACATCAACTTTATTATTCCAGAATAAAAAGAGCTTTGAACATAAAATACATGAAGACATAAAAACCTTGATGATAAAGAACTTGAACATTTAATAGTTTGATGGCATGTTATTAAATCATTTCTCACCCTGTTAGAACATTAAAACTAAAGTGACTCCAGCTCCATCATGTGGAACCAGAATATGAACGTTGGTGATAACGACTGATTCAACATTGATTTCTGAGGGAAAAAGCTCCTCAGTGACTTTGTGTCTGAGTTCAGACTTGAAACGTGACGACTAGCAGGGTCTCACATGAAACTGTAATAAACTAAAGAACAAGCAGAGACTCAGCTTATTATTCTCCTGGTTACATGATTCATGAATATTAACTGTAAATATTAATCTGTCTGTCAGTTGAGAAACTAAAGTGAAGCCTTGATTGGATTCAGGTTCAGGTTCTATCTTCTCTTTCTGTTTGTTACAAGCTAATATGTTTCTGTTATAACATGAGGAAAGGCTGGTGCTGCTGGTAATAAGGTAACTTTATACATGTGATATCAACTCCCACTGTTATTGAGAAATATGAGTCAATGATCTCCAGAGACTCCCTTCATCAGCTGTGAGTCAGTGATGCAGCTCATCCAGTAGAAAGAGCAGCAGGGACTTCAGTCCTTTCAGCTCTCATCTTAACGTATTGGAGTGAACACACTGAGCTCCAAGCTCTCACACCTGCAGACACTTTGGACATCAGGTCTGTTCACTCTGCAGCTTTCACTCAAGTACACAGTGGACACAAAGAGCTGAGGGCCCTGAACGCATCATGACTGCAGACACAGAGAGGTGTTCACTGCTCACTGTAATGATGGAGTCACTGCTGTTAGGGCTCAGAGCTGAGAAAAACCACAGTCTCAGTGACATGTGAATGTCTCATCTCCTTAGAAAGATTCCACTGAGAGAGAACAGATCAGATCAGATTGATGAATGAGGACCTCTGTCTCTGGACATGTTGAGATGCTGTCAGCTGGGAAACAGCGCTATTTCCTGCACACTTGAACACAACAACAACAGTCGTCTTCACATCAACTCAAACACGTGATCACAACAAGCTTCTGGCTCCTCTGATTGGCTGACTTTCTGTCCAATCCTGAAGCCTGTCAGCGTTCTGCTCTCATAGCTTCACTGAGAAGGTTTATAGGAAATACTGGATCTGTGTTTAATTCAGTACTGCTGGAACCAGCATGGACCCACTCCAACCCTCTACTGACCTCAGAGTCTCCAGTCTCCAGTGAGGACTCTCCAGTCCAGCAGACAGCAGCTTCACATCTGAATCCTGCAGCTTGTTGTAACTCAGATCCAGTTCTCTCAGACTGGAGGGGTTGGACTTCAGAGCTGAGACCAGAGAAGAACAGCTGATCTCTGACAAACTGGAGCCCTTCAACCTGAATAAAGAATAAAAGATGAAGATTAGAATCCATTTATAATCCAATCAGATGTGTTGAGGTTTAAATGTGTCGCTCAACATGACTATGTCCTCATCAATGAGCTTTTCTCTTTGTCATTGTGTTCTTGTTGATCATCATCATGTCAGCCTTCTACAGACATCATCCACATGTCAGCACAACATTCATACACCTATTGATGTCCACACAGATGAAGACCATGCTGCTGGTCTCATCAGGTCTGGACTACAGGATCAACACTATATTGATTAGAGGGATTCAAGTCAAAATCAAGGAGGTCCAGTTCGAGAGAATGTCCTCATTAAAGGTCAGAACATCACAATAATGTCTAATTGTTCTATGATTTAGTCCCATATGTATTGAAGTAGCCAACAGTTGTATTAACGTTTGGACATAATCAACAACTGACTGTCAGATCAAATATAGAAAGTTTAAATTAGTTAATATCTCAACAATATTCATCATCAGTTTTCAAATTCAACTGGATGAATTATAAATAATATATTATCTAATAATAAATAAATGTTCTTCTATAGTTTCAAATAAAATAATGGCTGCATTTAAGAATAAATTATATAACAGAAAGCTTTTAAAAAATGTGTATCTAAAAATAAGTATTTCATTTAAGAAAAATGAATATAACTGAAATGTCCTGCAGCTTTAAATTCAGTTCATTCAGGGTGAAGTGATGTCCACCAAGAAAACCACGATATTATATTATTCTCATCTTCTAAAAAGAGAAACTTGTGTGCAGGGACTTTATCTGGTTATTAAACCTCTTGTTTCAGCTCTATTCTCTCTGTTTACATCATTGTTGCTCAGTGAATTCATGAGTTATGATTCTGATCATATTGAGCTCTGAGGTTTATTTTTTGTGACTTCATCATCTTGTAAAATGTAGTTTTGATGATAAACTAGAATAAATCCAGTAGTTTGAAGGAGATGTTTTCACATGAATATAAAATAGATATTAGAGATTAATTATGATCTATTAAACTTCCTAACATGCTCTAAGCTCATTATTATACTTCATTAACACTAATAATGACAAGATTTATTCATCAATAAAAATACAACCTCTTATTTCCTGATCATTGGCATTGTGTGTTATTATTTAAATCACCACTATAGATGACGGATCACAGATTAAACTCAAGTTATATATTTGATCGGTTTTCTGATTCACCATCTGGTTAAAATACATGTTTATTGTAGGTCTGAACGACAAAAGGACCACAAACAACTTTCTTCATTTATAAAAAGATTTGTCTTTTCTTGATCTGTTATTTCCCTCAATAACTTTTAATATGGATATAATTAAAGTCAGAGAGAGAGCTGGAGGGAGGAAACACTTTTTACATCATTTATCATCATTTCCATTCAGTCACGTGAGGCTGATCATTCCTGAGTGTCGGGTTTTATGAGTTATCTAATATAAGTTTAACCTGAAACATTGAACCTAATAAATTAATTCCAGTGTTCAAGAGAAACCATAATCATATTCTGGGTTATTTTATAATGATGTAAATGTGTATAAATACTCAATGCAGTTTGTTAAACAGGTAACAGGCTACAGAGAGAAAACACCTCCACTATGTTAGTGATTATAACTGTGTCTTTATTAGTATAAGTAGTAGTTTAACACTATTAAATCAACTGAAAACATTATACGATCATTTTAATTAATATTTTAAGTCAGCTGATCCAGATGAGATCAGCTGATCCAGATGCGATCAGCTGATCCTCCGTCATCAGAAACAGACGTCGTTTCACGTGACACTTTCGAGGAAAGGACGTCTCATTTCTCTTAAAACATATTTCCTCGTTTCCTCTCTCCTCGCATGGTTTCCTTGGGTCTCTCAGTTCATCCCTGGTGGGAGGGACTAGGAGGCAAGGAAAAGACGCAAGTGAGGGAAACGGAGATGCAATTAAGAGACTTGGGACGCATCCATAGTGCCTGACCGCTCACCCATAGTGTTTGTCAAAGAACCTGGTAATCAGCTCACACTCCAGCAGTCCTGCATGGTGAATATTCTACAGGGATGATATAGGTTTTAGTCCCTTGGCTTTAGGTCTAGCGGTCTACTGAAGTCACTTCAGAGCAGCTTCAGCCGTAGACTGAGACCACCGAGGTTCACCACAGAACAACACAGGAAGTCTTTTCTACCTGAGGCCATCAAACTGTATAACTCCTCCCCCTTCTGCAGGAAGGACAGCTGAAAGCAATAATGACCACATCATGTGTCATGTTATTTTCATAAATCTATGTGCAATATAACTTTCTACTACTTTTTCATTATAATTGACAATATCGCTTTCGACCTTGTACTTCATCTTTATTGTTGTATTTTACTTTTTTACTTATTCTTTAACTGACCTCAGAGCCTCCAGTCGACAGTGTGGACTCTCCAGTCCAGCAGACAGCAGCTTCACTCCTGAATCCTGCAGGTTGTTGTGACTCAGGTCCAGCTCTCTCAGGTGGGAGGGGTTGGACTTCAGAGCCGAGGCCACAACTTCACAGTGAGTCTCTGAGAGTCCACAGAGAGAAAGTCTGTCATGATAAAAATGTTATAAAATATTATGAAAGAGGAGACTAAATATTTACTTCATGTTTCCTGTTTTGATGAACATTTGCTCTTCACATCAGTGGTTCAGCTGATCTGATCTCACTGTGTTTCACATGAAACAAGAAGTCTCATTCCTGCAGACTGTGGCTTAGTGGTGAGCAGGGTCGTCCTTCAATCAGAGGATCAGCGGTTCGATCTCCGCTAGCCCATGTTGATGTGTCCTTGGGCAAGACACTTAACCCAAAATTGCTCCCATAGCTTTTGCCTATGGCCTGTGAATCGTAGCTACTCCTGATGGGCAGGTGGCACCTTTGCCCCTCCCATCAGTATATGAATGGGTGAATGAAGTCATGTAGTGTTAAAGCGCTTTTAGTGGTCGGAAGACTAGAAAAGATCTATACAGGTCCATTTACCGAAGCTCAGCATGAAGCCTTCTGTGGTTTATTGATGATAACCTTTAAGTGATGTTCTCTCATTTATCAATATGTAATCATATGTGCTTCTATACTCACTGAATGTAAAGTAAGTAACAAAGATCCTCTTGGTTTAATGGACTTGGCCTGATCAGAGTCAGAATAAGAACCAGATGATGCAACAATGGAACCAGTTAAAGAGACATCCTGACTGATGTTCCTCTCAGGAAGACCAGACAGGAACCGTCAGGGGGCTAAGAATCAGGAGTTCACTTCAACAAGTCAGTCATGAGTTGTAAGAGGACGTAAACAGCTTCATCAATGACGGCGATGTTTAGTTGTCTACAATATACGGACCAGGAGGTCAAAGATGCTCCAAGTCAAATGTAGAAACAGGGAGAGACAACAAAGAATCAGGCTTTTGGGTCTGAAGGCTTTTTCATCTTAAGAGGTTTTTGACATTTCTTCTTTTCTTTTGAAGTCCTAGAGAGGCTATATTTACTTTTTCATAATCTTTACTTTATTGTAAAAAATGATGACCCCAAGTATGTCTCCACAAAGTTAGCATGAGGCCTTCTTGATGACTAAAACATCTTTACTACTCAGTAAACAGCTGATATCTCTCTGCTAGCTTCCTGCTGCCTTCAGGTTCACCTCCATTAACGGGAAAATTCAGTGAAGCAAACCGCTGGATGATATTAGACCGTGTACCTGATCAATATTAATATAATGATATGATGTTTTGTCGTCCACATTCTTTTCTGAGCATCTGAAAAACTTATTCAACAATTAACCAACCAATGAGGTTAAATTAAATAACATAATCTGATAACATATTCAGAAATATGTTATCAGATGAATGTTGTTGTGTAACTGACGTCACTGAATCAGATCTCTGATGTGATGACTTTTCTCTTCTTGTGCTACAAATCACTGTTGCAGCATTCAACTTTATCCCTGAACGCTCACTTATGGCCACAGTACAGCAACATAATAATACTCATGATAACCCTTTATCTACATTTGTTTAAAAAAAAAACAAATGTACAGTCCAGTTAAAAAATGACTACCTCCAGTAAAAGTATTTCTCCAGTGTTGCAGTACTACCTGCTCAAACTAAATCCTCGCTCTATTTTCTAACCGTGGTGGTAACATCGAAACAGGAGACGAATATTACTTTTTGGAAATTATCTCCATTAAGTGAATTTCACCACAGTTTCTGAATCGAGTAACCCAACCTTGGTGTTTTTTTCTGGGGTAGATTTAGTGATTTGAGGGTAAATGGATGCATGGATGGAGAGATATAGGAAGAATTGCATGAATATAACAGTCATTATAAATAAATAGAATAACTGTTCATTAACTTAACAGTAAAAACAACCAACTGAAACATCAACTTGTTTTCACTCGCAGCATTTGAAGCATCAAGAACATCTGTGACAAAATACCACTGACTTATGATTTTGTATTAAACAACTGGAACACTATTTTAAGAATATGAATGAATGAATTCCATAGTTTCTATATTTGAAGAACTAAACTACTGATGATCACTGATTCATGAAGTTCATCACATCTGGACTCACTGAGCCTTTCTGCAGTTCCTCGCAGCTGGAATCAGTCTCAGTCGTCCCTCAGCTGATGTTTTGTACTTCTTCAGGTCCAACTCCTCCAGAACCTCCTCTGACATCTGCAGCATGTAGGCCAGAGCTGAGCAGTGGATCTCTGAGAGTCTCTCTGATCTGTTCTCTGACTTCAGGAACTCCTGAATCTCCTGATGTACTGAGAGCTCCTTCATCTCCATCAGACAGTGGAAGATGTTGATACTTCTGTCAGGAGATATATTATTACTCTTCATCTCCTTTAGGTTGTTGATGACACTCTGGATGGTTTCTGGACTGTTGTCTTTCTGACCCAGCAGGCCTCTTAAGAGTCTCTGGTTGGACTCTAGAGAGAGGCCATGAAGGAAGCGGACAAACAGGTCCAGGTGGCCATTTTTACTTTGAAGGGATTTCTCTATGGCTCTAACCAGGAAGTCCTCCAGAGATGAATACTTGTAGTATTTTCTCATGAAGTCCTTTAGTACCTTTGTCTCGCTGTGTGTGAAACAGTGGAACATGTAGACGGCAGCCAGAAACTCTTGAACACTCAGATGAACAAAGCAGTAGACTGTTTTCTGGAAGATCACACTCTCTCTTCTGAAGATATCTGTACAAACTCCTGAGAACACCGAGGCCTCTGTGACATCACTGCTCCAGGTCTTCTTGGTAGAACATGATGTTTCCTTTCTCCAGATGTTCAAACGCCAGCCTCCCCAGCTTCAGAAGAACTTCCCCGTCAGCCTCCGTCAGCTCCTGAGGATTCGTCTCATGTCCCTCATGGTACTTCTGCTTCTTCCTCTTTGTCTGGACCAGCAGGAAGTGTGAGTACATGTTGGTCAGGGTCTTGGGCAGCTCTCCTCTCTGGTCTGTAGTCCACATGTGGTCCAGAACTGTAGCAGTGATCCAGCAGAAGACTGGGATCAGACACATGATGTGGAGGCTCCTGGATGTCTTGATGTGTGAGATGATGGTGCTGGACAGCTCTTCATCACTGAATCTCCTCCTGAAGTACTCGTCCTTCTGGGGGTCGGTGAAGTCTCGTACTTCTGTTAGCCTGTCAACACGTGTAGGAGGGATCTGATTGGCTGCTGCAGGTCTGGAAGTTACCCAGACGAGAGCCGAGGGAAGCAGCTTCCCCTTGATGAGGTTGGTCAGCAGCACGTTGACCGATGCCTTCTCTGTGACATCACACACTACCTCATTGTTGATGAAATCCAAAGCAAGTCTGCTTTCATCCAGACCATCAAAGATGAAGAGAACTTTCCAGACAGAGAGCTTCTCTGCTGGGACCTTCTGTAATGTTGGATGGAAAACATGGAGCAGCTTGAGAAGACTGTACTGCTCATCTTTGATCAAGTTCAGCTCCCTGAACGAAAGCACAACCACCAGACTGACATCTTGGTTCTCCAAACCCTCGGCCCAGTCCAGAGTGAACTTCTGCACCGAGAAGGTTTTTCCAACGCCAGCGACGCCGTTGGTCAGAACGACTCTGATGCGTCTCCGGTGGTCAGCTGAGGCTTTAAAGATGTCGTGGCACTTGATGGGAGTGTCGTGGAGGGTCTTCTTCTTGGAGGCTGACTCCAGCTGCCTCACCTCATGTTGGGTATTAACCTCTTCACTCTGTCCCTCTGTGATGTAGAGCTCAGTGTAGATCCTGTTGAGGAGGGTTCCACTTCCTGTTTCATCACTTCCTTCAATCACACGTTCACATCTCTCCTTCAGACTGATCTTATGTTCATCTAAAACCTCCTGCAGACCACCATCTGCTGGACCAGAGGAACAAGAGAGAACATATGAAGAAGTAAAGGTTAGAAAGTCGTCATCACTTCCTGAAGTCAGAAATAACTTCAAAGTGATGTTTACATTCATTGTTCATAGTTTCTATGACTAAAAGGGGAGAAAAGCAGGAGTTTGAGGACAAAACTCTGACTGCGTGTCGGTATTCATGTTTGATTGACAGCAGAGGAGTCTCAGCTGCTCGTCTGCAGCTCTTCATCTGAACAGCTCACTGTGGCTGTTCCTTCCTCCAGACGAAAAAAGGAATTCAAAGGTCCTCGAAACATGTATCCAAAATAAAGGACATGAGCTAACCAGTAGGGCACGCTCTCATGCACGATCACAAGCATGCTCACGTGCACACTCACGTGCACGCTCACATGCATTAACCGGCCGTCCATGTGAACAAAGAGAGGAGGAGCTCTGATAACAAGACTTCATTCTCTGCTCAGGTAAACTTTACTCCTCTATATCTTTACAGAGATGATAGTTGTTGATGAGATATTCATTTATATATAATAATTATTATATAATGTAGAAATACTAAAGACGTGTATTAGAATGTGTTTAATTGTGCAGGTTGAGCATGAATCCATGAGACCTTTTGCCTCTGTGTCTCCATCATTGTGTCCCTGTATTAAAACAACACGTCCTGTTTCAGGACATGAAGACATCAGCAGAGGAATGGACCGTCTTACTTTGTACAGTGCTGGTCTCACTGGCTGTCTGGAGTCTAGCTCTAGTTCTGGATCTGGATCTGGACATCAGCTCCTCCTCCTCAGGAATAGGACTCTTCTTCCTCTTTCTGTGAAGACATGTCTTTATTACTAAATGAAAGAGAGCTGCTTGTGACCTTTACTGTGTCCCAGTGTCTCTGAGCAGCTTAGCTTGAGTTATGTTTGAACTGAGGTTAGAAGTGTGGAGATGTTGTGGTGGACCAATAGTCTGACACACAGCATGGAACAGTGGAGTCTCAGGTTCAAGTCCACACTCTTTCCTTCTTCAGTCTCTGTCTCTTTCTACTGTCAACGATGAAATGAAGGCATGAACTCAAATATGATAAAACACAATTGGTCCAGATGTACAGTTGACCACTTCCTGTCCTGTTTCTGTCAGCAGATCACTTTGACATCAGTTCTGCCCACGTGTTCGTTCTGGACCTTCAGGATCAACATATGGAGGAGAGAATCTAAACTCAAAGGTCCACTTACTCAGGATTTAAAGCTTTCAACTGAAAGCTCGGACTCTTTAGTCAGTGACCCTTTGAGCTTCATCTTTCTTCTCCATATTTGACACAAGTACTTAAAGAACAAAGTTCAACATCAACACAGAACCAGGGAGAGCAAAGCTTTTCTACCAATGCTTCTTCACCACATGTTGCTCAGTGATGATGAGCACTGACTCAAGAAGCACCTGGTAGGTCTGAACAGCTGATTGGAGTCAATGGGAGGAAATCATTCACACATTTGAAGCACATTCTTCCTCATTTTGAACAATGACTTCAGAGTCTGAGCAGAAATATCTGAGTATTGTGTTGAAGTGGAACTTATGAAATGGAGGTTCTCAGGTGTTTTGTTACAGAAATAAACTTCAGTAGTTTGTGGCTCTAAAACCCAGACGAGGATCCATCTTAGTCTGAAACAGGATCTGCACTAATAGTTCTGCATCAGGAATATAAATCTTTGAACAGAAGGTTTTGTCTTCATCCTCAAAGCATCATCTTCATCAGGTCAGCTGACAGAAAAATAGTCTCTTACTTTGTGTCTGAGGGTCCAGGCTCATTACTGAAGTTTAGTGGAGGATAATCTTTGGATGTGTCACTCTTCAGAGACAGACAGGTGGATCCTGGAGACTCTGATCTCTGTCTGCAAACATCAAGATGGTTTTATTCATAATGAATCTTTGATAACAACAAAGACATTAAAGTAGATCTGAAAACACAAACTACTGTTACTGTCAATACTCAGGAGGATTAAAAGTGTGTATTAGTCCTCATAGATTACATCACAGCTGTCACTGATACTAAGAGGAAGAGTTTGATTCATGAAAAGTTTGGTAAATATATAATTTAGTTTTCAAAAACATTTAGTAGAATGATTCGAGAAATTAAAATGAAAACAAAAAGATCAACAGAAAACTTTGTCAGAGGTGAAAATGAGTTCTCTTACTTTGTGTCTGAGGGTCCAGGTTCATTACTGAAGTCTGGAGGAAGCTCTTTGGACCGATCACTCTTCATAGACAGACAGCCGAAGACCAGAGACTCTGCTCTGTCCTCCTCTTCCTCCTCACAACCACTCATCTTCTGATCGGAGGTCAGTCTGAGAGATAAATGTTGTGGAAATGTATCATATTGCTATTGTTAGATGTAACTTGTATTGCGTAACCCTGAGAGATGGCTCATCCTGACCTCACCAACTCAGCGCCATCACCAGGCCTAAATAACAAGTGTATCTTATCAAATGTTTTATGTCTGACGTGCTGTACTGTCATCCAGTTCTCGCCCTTTCCCCCAGGGCCTTGGAGACAACAACACCTACCAGGCACGCACCAAGGCTGGGATCTTGGCCTTGGTGCGTGCATCAGCAGACGGAGGTGGTTAAACTTATGTTGTTTTCAAACTGTCGCAGTAGGCCACAGAATATCCCTTCGGTTGTCACTCATGAAGGAAGTGAAATAGAGGTTGTTGACTCTTATAAATATCTGGGTATTTTGATTGATGACTCCCTCACTTTTAAGCCACATGTGCAGTACCTGGTGAAAAAGTTGAGGTTAAAACTGGGTTTTTATTTTCGAAGTAAGTTGTGCTTCTCAACTAATGTAAAAAAGCGATTAGTTGCTGCTACTTTTTTACCTGTGTTGGACTATTGTGATCTTCTTTATATGCATGCCTCTGCTAACTGTCTTCATATGGTGGACACAGCTTACCATGCTTCACTGCGGGTCATTACCATTTGTAAAGCTCTGACTCACCACTGTGAGTTATACTCTCGGGTAGGATGGCCTACTTTGGCCCCCGTAGGCTCTGTCATTGGTACACCTTCATCTATAAGGCAATCCTTGGTCTGCTCCCAAACTACCTGTGTGTCTTCATCATGCAGAAAAGTGTCGAACAATACTCTTTGCATTCTCAGGACTTCCTTATGCTCACTGTCCCAAAGGTCAGAACGGAAATGGGAAAAAGGGCTTTTGTGTGCTCTGCACCCTCATCATGGAACATGTTGCAGATTGATTTAAAACTCAAAGAACTGATACCACTTACTGCTTATAAATATAAAATGAAAGAAATAGAGGCAGGTTCCCAAAAATGTAAATGTTTCTTAAATTAACTCGGTTATGTCACTGTCTTTTAACTTTTAGTTTCTTTTAACTTGTCTTGTTCTGTGTTTCTGTCTGTAACTATGTGTTTCTTATGTTGCTGCCTGTCTTGGCCAGGTCTCCCTTGAAAAAGAGATTTTTAATCTCAATGGGACTTATCTGGTTAAATAAAGGTTTAATAATAATAAAAAACCTCTGAACCATCTGTGGGGAAAGAGCTCTAGCCATTCAATTTAATTATTCCAAGTAGCTGTTCAATAAATACTTAAAGACATTTAAGGGTTTTCACATCACGTTTGTTTCTCTAAAGGAAATTATAAAGGTTGGTCTTCACCACAATAAACAGTAACACTGACTGTGAGCTCACGACACAAGAATCCAGACAGAGAGAACAGGAAGTCTCTCTCTCTCTCTCTCTCTCTCTCTCAATCTCCTCTGAAAAGTGACTCTCAGACTTTGACAGTAAAACTACTCACCGTGCTTCAGCCTTCAGCTTCTCTTATTCTGCTGCGTGGAGTCAAAATGGAGACTGAAATGTATCACTGAACACTTCAGGCTTCGTTTGTTGTTCTCATGTACCACATGGTCACTGTGGCTCCGCCCCTCTTACGTGGTCACTGTGGCTCGGCCCCTCTTCATTTCCAAGAAATCAGCTGAGTTCTTGTAGAAAGCTACTAAGCTACGTAGTTCTGATGCGCATTTTAGTGACGTCAGTCTGCAGCGCTGAAACTACAATGTTCTGAAGATGGACTACAAAGAAGCGCATCTTAGATACTTCGTCCGTGTTGTTACAGTGTTGCGTCATAACGATATAAACAACCCGGTTCATAGTATTACTTTACTAATGTAGTATATTTTCCTCTTATAAGGCATGAAGATAGCATACGTGAAGGGGCCCGGGACTTTGGAAGGTCGGATCCACTGTTGATGTTACACACCTGGGGCCCGCTGGGTGACCCCTCTGGGGAGTGTTTTTGGCCTTGAGGATGAAGGAGTGTGTATGCATATGTCCGAAACATATATTTCATTGGGGGCCCTGTTTATGACGTCATTTTATCCTCAAGTCTGGGGCGTAAACAACATCCATATATAAGTGATCGGGAGAGCCCCGACGGGTAGAGTTCTGTTCGACTTTGGGACTCTCCGGGTGTACATGACGCCCGTCTTGACATATGTTGCTTGTTTGTAATAAACTTCATTATACCAGCAAGAACAGTGTCCGCGGAGATTCCTTCATCATCACTCCAACATCACTGTCGCTTGAAATATACGACACTAACAAGGTTGGAATAGAAGTGAAACCAAGGGACGTAATTGATCTGCTCTCTGGTGTTTACTGCAGCCTCAGCCCTCATAAAAGCTTAAACTGGACGAGCTCTGCAGTCTGAGTCATGGTTTTAATTATCATCTTTTCAATCAACATTACAATTATAAAATACTATCAAGTCAACACTTCTAGGTTACACTGAGTTTATAAACTATTGTCTGCATATTGTTATGATCAGATTATAATCTTTATATAAACCATAACAACAAAGAGGGATATGAGACATTGTTAGTGGAGAACGTATTTAATTCAGCATGTTTGAAACTGAACAATGAGACAGTTTAGTAGCTTTGTTCTCTGTGACAATTCCTTGGTTTCACTTTTATATTCATTCTTTCATTTATATTGCAACCTTGTTAATAAAGTAATACTATGAACCTGGTTGTTTATATTGTTAATAAAGTAATACTTTGAACCTGGTTGTTTATGTTGTTATGACGCAACACTGTAAGAACACAAATGGTGTAAATAGGAATGGGACAGCACTTTGCTGCAACATATCACGTTACCATGACAACGTAAAACAATATTGTGTACAATTGTGGGTATTTATTTTATACTTTTTATTCCCTGATCTGAACGTCTTCCAGGCTCTTTTCCTCATGAGATGAGACGTCATTAAAATAATATATTTACTCGTTTTTGTCAAAACAGCTTCAATAACAAAACGAAATGTTTGATGAATAAATATATTTTATATATGTATATATATATATATATATATATATATATATATATAGTCTCTGCTTGCATTCCTCTGATTTCATGTGTTTTCATGTCCCATCTTTAATCCTTAATGTTGTTGTAAATGTAATTTATCGAGCTGAACACCCACCTGCCCTCCTCTTTGTTTACCTTTTTTTTTACGGCTCCATGCTTCCATGGTAACGGCGTGTTTAGGGGGACATTGGGACCGGGCCTCCGATTGGGCCCAACAACGGTCCAAATGCCCGGATGTGACTGGCCCCACCCATTTTACCCGGGATGCATCGGAGATGACGTGCCCGTGCCTAGAACAGCCAAATATCCCAGAATGCATTTCGCACCAGCAACAGGGAACAGTGGCGGAGGAGAAAACGCCCAACTGAAAATTGAAGATTTCTAAATTCTACTGTTGTTGAGTCACGGAATGTAGTTTTAAGATTGTTTTAGGCGAGAAGTTAGTTGTTTAAACATTAAATCTGTGGTCTGTTTGTTGAGATTCAGCCTGCTTATTAATATTATAAATATACTCCGATGGTTTCGGAGACGTGAGGTCCATCAGCGGGACCCGGAAGCCTCGCCTGCAGCGGGCGGTCAGCGCTCACGGTGCCCGCCGAGAGCAGCCTGATCTCGGCCAGACTTGTTGAAATGATCCGCTGGCTCTGATGTTTCCGTGGTGGTTAAACATGATGGATAATTCGGATCTAACGAGCAATAAGTTTCTCAGAGTTTATTTGTTCACATGTAACATTAAATCAGTTTGACTGAGGGTTGCCTTTTTGGAAGGTAGTACTGAGGAACCTAAAAGAGTGGCTCAAACGGCCTTTACCAGAATCCCCACAACTATGTTTACTAGGGCAGTGTTTTTCAACCTTTATTGAGCCGCGGCACATTTTTTACAATAAAAAAATCCCACGGCACACCAACAACCAAAAAGTTACAAAATGTCACATTGTAGCATAAACAGCAGATATGCTGACCAGGTCCCACTGATGCGTAACTTTTCCAAAACCACGCTTTCAATGTCTGCAGACATGTCACCAATACGTCTGTTATTGTGTTATCTGAGAGACTTTAGCTACTCCGTTAACCGCGTCAGGGCCGAGCATCTCGTTCATAATGGCTTTGCAGCAGGTAGTATTAATGTCTCACAGTGTGTGGGCTTTTGGATTTGGCCACTAGTTCAGCTACTAAATAGCTTTGAGAGCTTTCTCAGACACATTTGTGGATTTCCTCATAAAAGTTACATGTTTCTCAGTTTGTGTGCGCAGGCGAACTAAATAGTCCCTGTTCTTGGGCATTTTCCCGATTTTTACATATATTCTTAAATTCACCTTTAAAGGTACTTGCATATGAGACATACCCATGTGTTGTATATGATAATTTGCAGAACAATCTCAGCTATCTATATAATGAGGCACCAATTGTCCTAAGATACAGAGTACAGGGATAATTTGACCATAAAGCTAAAAAATTTAAGTCTGATTTTTTTAATTCTTCAAATCTCTTGTGAAAACATAACTTTACTCATGTGGACGAACTGTTTTGGTGCTTGAAATTGGTTTACCAAAGTCTTAGGTTCACAACAGTGGTGGAATATATGGATAAAATAGCAAATAAAAGTCTCATAAATGTCAAGAACCAAATTTTGTAATATCGTTTTTTGAGTAGAAGTGATCTGTCTGTCTCTCCACTTCCACCAGCTGTTAGAGGGACTGAGATCAAATGGGACTGAGTCATTACTTCATATACAGATCAAGCTTCATGGGATGTGTGCAGATGAAACATGAACATTACAACCGTTTGTGTTTTAAACTAAATATTAACTATATCTCTGAAAGTACGTCTCTAACTGTAAACTTTCTCTTCGTACTTCCTCTCTTCTCTCTGAGCTCTCGATGCAGACTGAATGTAAACACAGTGTTTCTGTAGCGTGAGGTGGTGGGTAGGTCCTTAGGGATTTACTGAGTGTCCATTGGTTAGTTTCATACAAAATGTAGACGGACACATGAATCCACAAATGACGGTGAGAGGCAGAGCTCGACACCCACGAATCACACGACACGTCCAAGCTCCTGGTTCGCTGTGAGTCACGGAAGTGGAGAGGATACGCTTCCGTAGACATCTTAACCATATCTCTGCTTTATTATCGCGGAGCAATTCATTTAAACATCGAGTAAACACAGCGTGGACGCGCCGGCCCGTCTGTCGACCCCAGAGATATAAATTTCAGGCTCACACGCTCAACAATGGCCAATTATTTGCGGCAACTAAATAATATTTTTTTGGACCGATTAAGTGAAATTGGACATTTTCCCACGGCACACCTGGTGATCTCTCATGGCACACTGGTTGAAAATCGCTGTACTAGGGGACACATCGTTGATGCCACCAGGCCTCAGAGTCATTAACAGGTTTCACAGCGGCAGCAAGGCTTATCCTGCAAAACTGGAAGAGCCCACATACGCCCACGCTCATAGAATGGCTCAAACTCATGACAGAGACAGCTGCATTTGAAAATATGATTGCCAGGGCAAAGAACAGTGTTTCTTTTTCTTTTTTTTTTATATCTGTATTATTATTATTTATTTAATTGTATTACTTTGTTGTTGTCTGATAGGCCTGTTTTTTGTATTTATGTATGATGTTAATATATCTAAATGAATAAAAAAAATTAAGTGATAAAAAAAAGATTCATAAATTAGTATTTTTATTTAATAAATACATTTTTAACTAGAGCGCTGTCTTTTTACTTTTGACTGAATTGTTTGCAATTGGTATATGGTGTATCCATATATATAAATATATATATAAAAAAAAAATATATATATATATATATATATATATCAATATATATTTATACAGACAATATATATATTATATTATAATATATTTATAATATAAATATTATAATATATATTTATTTATATATATAATTCATAATATATATTAAAATATATAATTAAAATTTTAAGTGAAAACGAAAAAAGCAGGGATGTCATGTTTGATTGTAAAAATACTTCACAGTGAAGAACAGGAGTAAACTCATGAGAACAAGAGCTGAGGTGGCGACATCAAGTCAGCTGCTGTTCCAATTGCAGAGAGACCGTCCTGGAGTCTGGGCTCACAAGTCTAAACTCCAAAGTACACAAGTCCGTACTTGGCGTATTTTATATCTATTGAGAAACGGCCGATGTGTGTAGTTAGCTGATAGCTAATGTAGATAACAACTTATTAAACTTAGTAATCTTAGTGTCATTAGCTCACAAATAACAAAGCTAACTAAACCTAGTTATCTTAAAAACTAACATAAAATGATCAACCTGCTAGACTTAAAGTACTCATACTACATGGTAAAATACTCTGTTACAGTTAAAGTGCTACAGTAAAACCACTCTGCAACAGTAAAATTACTAATATCAAACAATACAATTACTCTGCTACAGTTAAAGTACTCATACCACACAGTAAAAATACTTTGTTACATAAAAAATACTCATAACACAGTAAAACTACTAATACCACACAGTAAAAATAATCTGTTACAATTAAGGTACTCATACTACACATTAAAATACTATGTAGAGTTAAAGTATGACAAAAAAATACTCTGTCATAGTAAAAGTACTAATACCACACAGTAAAACTACTCTGCTACATTAAAAGTGCTCATACTACAGAGTAAAATACTCAGTTACAGTTTAAGTATCTCGGGGTCTTGTTCACGAGTGAGGGTAAGATGGAGCGGGAGATCGCCTGATGGATCGGTGCGGCTGCAGCAGTAAAACAGGCGCTGCACCGGACCGTCTTGGTGAAGAGGGAGCTGAGCCAGAAGGCGAAGCTCTCAATTTACCGGGTGGTCTAGATTCCGACCCTCACCTATGGTCACGAACTCTGGGTCGTGACCGAAAGAATGAGGTCGCGGCTACAAGCGGCCGAAATTAGTTTTCTCCGTAGAGTGACCGGGCTCAGCCTTAGAGATAGGGTAAGGAGCTCGGACATCAGGAGGGAACTTGGAGTTGAGGTGCTACTCCTTCGTATCGAAAGGAGTGAACTGAGGTGGTTCGGGCATCTAATCAGGATGCCTCCTGGACGCCTCCCGTTAGAGGTTTTCCAGGCACGCCCAACTGGTTGGAGACCCCGGGGAAGACCCAGAACACGCTGGACGGATCATATCTCCCAGCTGGCCTGGGAACGCCTCGGGATCCCCCAGAACGAGCTGGTAAATGTTGCGGGTGAGAGGGAAGCCTGGGTCGGCCTGCTGGGCCTCCTGCCACCGCGATCCGACCCCGGATAAGCGGATGACAACGGATGGATGGATGGATGGATGGATTTGTAAACCACCGTCGTGATACCCATTATCCGCCATTGGAATAATTAAGCTGTCATACCACCTACTGACAGCCTGGCACAACCTTGCACTCTGTGGCAGCTAGTGGCAATCGTCTGACATCTGATGGCAGTCCGAGACAAGCAAGACAACAAGATTAAGAAGATATTTAGAAAAATGACACCGCAGTCACATCAATAAAAAAAAAGAGGGGTTTGATAAAATGTCAGTGGAAGTTTGTGTTTTCAATTACTGAAGAAAGGTGAATAAAAGAGGAGGGGGCCCAGGGGGGCACACTCCTCTGACTAGTGACAATCATCTGACACCTAGTGGCACTTCTCTGACTAGTGGTGGCACTCCTGTGACAACTATTGGCACTGGCAGCTCGTGGCACCTACTGACACCTACATATAGGGAGAGGACGAGTGGAGATATTATCCAACTTGTATTTATAAAAAACTAATTCTAACATTGAGGCATAACCACTTGTCAGTGTCAGTTGGCACTCTGCAGATTTTTTAAAAAGTGAAAAACAAACAAAAATAAGTAAAAACCTTGTTATTCATTATTGCAGCTGATTATCTATGACTATTAAAGTAGGCTTAATAATTAGTAAAGATTGTATTTTTGTTCCTTTTTGTTTCTAAACAACCTAAATCAAAATGTTGGAAGTATTTCAATAAAGTATATTTCAAAATAAAGTTGAAACTGGTTGCTCAACACAGGCCTTCAGTTTTGAGTTACATTTTCCATCCGATTTCAATCGGTCCTGTTTATATTCAAGGGTTTAAGATCTACGTATAGAAAAAAAGTTTATCCTCCAGTTAATTAGAATCGATATTGTTGTGCGGTTATAGTCGCTGTTACACTCAAGAGAGGTGTTCAGGTTTACCTGGTGGAAAAATAATGTCAGTGTTGTGCTTAGACCAGGGGTCAGCAACCTTTACTATCTAAAGAGCCATTTTGCCCTATTTTCCACCAAATCAAATTTATCTGGAGACGCTATTTGATATCACAGCTTATGAAGTTTTACATACAAAAACTATAATTTGTTGTATTCATGAAATTTTAGAACAAGAATAAAGACAATTATTGATATTATATTGCTATTTTACCTGTTATAACAATATCAAACTCTTGATATACACTTGCATGTGTAGGTCTACATTGAGGTCAATTAAATACAGAACTATGGGGGCCATGAGTTCTTGCCATATTTGTAGCTCATGGGGTAGAGTGGTCGTCCTGTTACCACAAGGTAGCAGGTCCGATCCCCGGCCTGCCCACAGTTCGCATGTCGTTGAGTAAGACACTGAACCCCCAGTTTCTCCCCAGGCGCTTGACAGTAGCCCACTGCTCCTAGAATGCTACGGATGGGTTAAATGCAACAATTTATTATTTAAATAAAAGAGTTTCAGAGCAGCGAGGACGGAGGAGTTTTACTGATGGACGCCTCGCCGTCTCATGAGCTGCACACAACCAGCAGCAGGAGTTGAGTTTGGAGACTTGATCCACTTCGTGAAAGTATATTTAATTTGCTCAGTTTGAAATCGCTCTCCTTCGCTCATCTGCAGCTTGATACTTCTGTCTTTCAACATTACATTTGTTTTTGTTTGCTAATTTCTCGCCACATATCAGGCATACAGCCGGCATCGTTGGCAGTGAAAGCAAATTAATGCAAATTAATGTGAATCATGACTAGCCACCTGCAGGGAGAGGAGCTTGACAGCGACGTAATAGGATGTGATGCAGATTTTTATTTTCAGTGACACAGTATCTATCACCTCAAATCCCAAGATAAGATCTTTAAAATATATATTTTTTGTTTGTCAAAGCCTCAGGGTTGCCGAGCCCTGGCTTAGACTAACAGTGCAGTCTCCTCAAAGTAAAGTAACATAATGGTGGTATAACAGTATGACATCATATGGTAAAAATTGTAAAAAAAAATAAATAATAATAATAATAAAAAAGGCTGGTACATTATAAATATTATGGTATATAAGTGTAATATATTATGAAGTGAAATGTAGTAGTATCAAAACAATACAGTATAGTACAGCAGTATTGCATATTGTAATTATTAAGTCTACAAAAAGGCTTACATTATCTATCTATCTATCTATCTATCTATCTATCTATCTGTACACTTAGGTCTTGACAAAAGAAAAAAACGCAGCTCCTCTGTGACTGAACTAAAATCCAAACTGTGATCATAGAACTGATTTACGGCCGCTCGCTTACCACTGCGGTGCCACAAGGAGGATCTCTGCCTAACTCCCCGAAACGTGAGCATGTTTCAATAAATAAAGCTCAAATAAAACTCGGGCTGGATTCGAATAGTCCAAAAAATTACTTCCTAACGTCTATTCCTAACCACTTTTTCTTGACCTCTGTGGAAAACGTCACGGGGTCAAGGAAAGATGGGAAGGAGAATTCATGAGGAGTTAGGAAAAGACAACCCGACTCCACTTTCACTAAACTACGTAGTTATGATGCGCATGTTAGTGACGTCAGTCTGCAGCGGTGAAACTACAATGTTCAAAAAATGGACTACGAAGAAGCGCATCTTAGAGACTTCATCCGTGTGTTCTTAGTGTTAAGTCATAACGACATAAACAACCCGGTTCAGAGTATTACTTTATTAACAAGGTTGCAATATAAGTGAAAGAATTAATATGAAAGTGAAACCAAGGGATTGTCACAGAGAGTACAAAGCTACTAAACTGTCTCATTCTTCAGTTTCAAACATGCTGATTAAATACGTTCTCCACGAACAATGTCTCATATCCCTCTTTGTTGTTATGGTTTATATGCAGATTATAATCTGATCAGAAGAATATGCAGACAATAGTTTATAAACTCAGTGTGACCTAGAAGTCTTGACTTGATAGTGTTTTAAAATTGTATTGTTGATTGAAAAGATGATAATTAAAACCATGACTCAGACTGCAGAGCTCGTCCAGTTTAACCTTTTATTAAAGCTTCTGTAACTGAAGTCAGATAAACGAGTGAGGGCTGAGGCTGCAGTAAACACCAGAGAGAGAGAGATCAATACGTACTGTGATCAGTTTACAGCAGTTTATTGCAACAGCAATGTAACGCTCTTAGTCTTCCAGCAGGTTTAACAAATGATTGAAATTTCATTTCCGAGTTATGAAAACGGTTATTTACATGATCTGCGTTTGTCTTCATGATCGTTTGTTCTCGTGAACGGCCGAATGGTGCGTCACTTTTGCCACCGCAAGGAATTGTGGGTCCGAATTATCTCCTTTCCTTTCGTAAAGGAAGGTCCAGTGTTTCCTAGGCTAAAGGAGCTAAGTAAGAAAGCACTGAAGCTCATTTCCTTTGTATTTAGAGAATTCTAACAGCTCTTATCATGGCGGCCACTGAGATACTTCCGGGTCATTTCACTCAGTTAGAACTTTCCTAAGCAAAAAGGACTATTCGAACACAGCCAGAGACCAACCTGCGGGGTTTAAAACGACCTCCAGCGGTTCATCCATCGCTCCTCCGCTCCGATCGAATCAATAAACACGGAACCCGACTGGTTCAGCTCACGGCGCGCCTCTCTGCTTTGTACTTCCGGGTGGAGGGGGTCAGGCTTCAAAATAAAAGTACTCTTCTCGTGGTGGAAACACTGAACACTGTAACTGGTAAATATATTTTTTTGTTTTCTTCAGAAAAGAGCTGCAATTACCTCAAAATGTAAAACAAAAACTGACACAAGAAGAAGAAGATGCTGGTTACCAAGGCAACCTGAGCTGATCGCTGGCAGGTTTTTATTTACCTTCTGTCGCCTCCTTCTAACACGCTGTTTTAGTTCCTCTTTATAAAACGGAGGTTGGATATTATTCTGTTTTTACGCGCTGTTTCATTTTTTTTTCTTTGAACAGCAGTTTTTTTTTCACAATCACCCACAGCTGAGAAAGAAAACATGTCATATTTTATTTTATTGTTTTTAGTTTGTAATGCACATGTAGTGTAAATTGTATATATATATATATATATATATATATATATATATATATATATATATATATATATATATATATATATATAGTATATGTTGGACGCCTGAGACACGTGGGATCAATGAATAAATATCTCTATTTTTTTAATAGACTGCCTGTAGTCTTCTGTTTAACAACATTTCAGCGACTGTGTTTAAATTTACGACACTTGTTTCAGTTGCTCAAATAAAGTCAATGAATAAATCAAATGTAGGTCTAAAATGTACTGTATTCTAACATTTAAATCATCAGACACATTATTACTGGATCAGATTGTGAGTTTACAACCATGTATTTGATGAAGAATATAGTTGAAGATTGAAAAAAATAATATATATTATTTTTTTCAATCTTCAACTATATTCTTCATCGTCAGTTGCTGGCCCACCCTCGTGTGTTTTTCCCCATCTGATTAAATCTGAACAAATCACACATTGGGCTTGTTTAAGCATAAATGTGAGGACATTTTTAGAATCAGTTAAACTGTTTTGCTAAAAAGAGATTTTCTTATCATCATACCTTATTAAGAGTAATGAGCACATGGGACTACTGTATTTCCTAAAATATAATGGAGTATATTTAATATTTAATGGAGAATACTTTGCTCGGTATTTTGAGAATATGTTTTTCCTATTCAATCGCTGAAAAATACAATTCTTACAGGGTTTATGATACTAAATCACAACATGGATTTTTCCATGGCGTTCCTCACAGTCTTTAAGTTGTATTTGTTATTAATTTGAATCTACTAGAATGATCTTTGTTTTTATTTATCACCAAATCTGTGCAACAAATGGTATCAATCATAAAATTGCTGCAGTGACTCATGAGACATAATAGAGCACGAGATTGCTCATCATTTACTTCCATCATAATGTTCTTAGCCCTCAAATAGGCTCCTAAAAAAACACAGATTTAAGACGAGAACAACTTGACACACACTGCTGAGCTGCATCTAAAATAATCTCCAGGTTCTTCAGATGGTGTAAAACGTTTCTAAAGTGGTGTCTACTGTTGACCTGCTGTCTCCCCTAAAAAAGACAAACACAGGTGTAAGATCAGGTGAACTGAACTGACTCTGATCAGGACATGAATTCAGCAGCACAGTGACATCTGGTGGTTAGTAAAACTTACAGCAGCTCTTCTTCTGCTATGTGTATTTTAATATTATAATGTTAATACTTGTAATTATCATTAATGCCATCTTGTTCAGAAGTGCTGCACAAAGTAAAGAATTTAAAAAAAAATGGATCGTGCAAAGAGCTTACTTTAAACAAAAACACAGTAAAAATAAAAGTTAAGTTTATAACTACAGTTTTTAGTGTTGCTGCTGATTTGATATTTGCAGATACAGAATTTGACATTAACAACATTTATTCGGGTCCTAAATGGAAATCAACCTGATTCTGAGAATGAACCGCATTTCTACAACATAATTTAGGACAAATGTATTTATTGGTGAACAGCAGCGGGGAGGAGATTCTATAATAAATATATTGATAAAATAAAAATAACACACTGAAAATAATAATATTTTCTGGTTCCATTCAATAAACTAAATACATGTTTTTTTGTAACATTAATATGAAATCATGATGTGATGACATTAACAGAGGATGCTTTTATTTTGTTAAAATCTCTTCCGCTAAGTTGACTCTTTCTTTCGTAAACATGAAAAGAAAAAAAAAAGTTGAAACCAGGTCGACCGGATTACGATGGCGGAGATCCATCTCTTCTTCATACTCGGAAAGAGATTCTTCTTCTGTGGTGTTAATGGAGAAATGCAACCAGATTGAAACTTGTCGCCACCTACTGTTATATTCAGTTCTTAGTTTATCAGTTACGCATCTTTGAGAAAAGTGAAGATGTTTGAAGAACATAACTATTTCTTATGAATAATAATTAAATCCATGTTCACGATCCATTTTTGTTCCACGACAGTCTTTAATATGCATCTTCTTCTTCTTCTTCTGCTCCTTCTTCTTTTTCCTCTTCTTCTTCCTCTCTTCTTATCCTTCTTCTTCTTCTTCCTCTCTTCTCCTCCTCCTTCTTTCTTCTCATTAGTTTTGTTGATTCTGAAATACGCTAGAATGACTTTCCAGCACTTAAATAATATTGCTATAATTCTGCTCTCAAACCTTTGTGCACTTTTTAAACCTTCAGTCTGACAATACAATAAATATAATAAATACAATAAATACAATAAAACTTGGTCCGCTGTGTCTACCTCTCCACAATATTCACACATATTCCAATGTTATGCTCTCCAATCACGGAGACAGACAACTGTTCAGACCAGAAAGAACATTCCTTAGTCTCGTTATAACCTTCTCTTTCTGATTTTGTCATCAAAAGCCTTCAATCCAAATTTATTCGTAAAAAAAAATAATAATTACTGAAAAAGTAAGAGTGAAAAAAACAAAAAACATATAACAAGTAAAAGCACTGCATTCAAATTCGGACATCAGCAAATTACAGAAGTATTATGAACAAAATATATGTTAAAGTCCCAGTGAAACGAATGTTCGAGGGGTGTACATGAGAAGAATATGGCCATAAATCTGAGGGTTAAAAAGGTATTTTTAATTTAATTTCGACTTTAAGTTTCAAAAGAAGAAAGGCTCATGTGAGTCTTATATTATTATGCAGTTTATTATTTGAATAATGTAACTGATGGATGAATATGTACGCAGCATTTTACTGTTGTAGTAGAAAAAGACAATACTTCCATCTGCTCTGTTGTGAAGTAAAAGTATAAAGTAGTGACAGGAAATATAAATATTACTCAGGTACAAATACCTCAAAATAGTACTTAAACGCAGTAGTAGATACAAGTATTTATTTGCCATGACTCGAGCTAGAGTTAAACTAACGAGCGACGTGAACAGCCAGATACAGTACAGCATGTACTTGTGTATGAGGTCGGCACAGACAGAGAGAGAGAGAGAGAGAGAGAGAGAGAGAGAGAGAGAGAGAGAGAGAGACTCTGGAAACAGAGATATATGTTTTTTTAGAAAGTTTTTTTTAAGCTCATAAGCAGCTGGATGGTTTCTCCCCAGTTTTACAGAAACCTCATTATTTCAGTGTTCAAACCTGACAGAGGGTCTGTTTTCTCTCGATAGCTCATGATCAACATTTTAAAAAATATTATATATATATATTATTTTGTTTAAGTAAAAAAACAAAAATCGGTATCGAAAACAAGTTTTCCTAAGTAACATCTGAGTGGATATTTGTAATAAAAATCTAAATGTAACATGAATCAAAGGGCCACTGACACACTATGAGTATGTGATACACGCAGGCAAAGATTCTGTCTTTCTTGTGATTTATTTATCCAAAAACAGGAAAACAAACAAAAAGAACAAATAAAATCATAATCAATAGCTGCCTCTCTTAATCTGGTTAAAAAGAAAAACAGGCTGCTGCAGCTTAGTTACAGACACTGTGGCAAATATTGAAGTACAACATTGAACTGAAGATATTTTGGTGAAAACATTGGCTGAACTTTCAACTGTTTGTAAGCCACCATGAAAAGAATAAGAACAGATAACCTGAACAGTTGTTACAATAGTAATAAATCAAAGAGAGAAAGTTCGGTAAACAAAAGGTAAAATATTCACGTCCTAAAACAAAGGACAGAATCCATAAGCCTCAAAGAGATGAGATCAGTAGAGGATGATGTTGAATAAGAAAGAAGGATGTAGATAATTAACCACAATTCTTTTCTCAATTCAGTCATTCTTCAGCTATGGAACAAAATTGCAGTTTCCACAGTAAAACAAAATCAAGCAAGTAATGAATTTAAACTGGAGAGAAAATGTTGCTGAAGAGAAAGAAGGTTAAATATTTGCCTCAGTTTCATCACCTATGATATTCAGCTCAAACCATAGTGCTGTTTGGGGGAAATGAAATACTTTGATCATTTAAACCTATTTAAAATAATATATACATGAAAATACACAACACATGAAACAATAGTGTAGTAATACCAACAGAATATAAATTGATGTGTAGCTTCATCTTAGTTGAATAAACGTATTTTGGAGTCTGTTTCAGCCTGACAGTTTTTAAGTGTTTCACCATGTCTCATTTATGCATGATGCTCTCATCAATACACTTGTGATCTTTTAAATAACAAAGACGAGAGAATCTTTTATCGAAAAGTGGACGAATAATTTGTTTCTCCCATGTGGACAGTCAGGTGATATTTCAAGTTTCCCTTTTGTGAAAAGGTTTTACCACACACTGAACAACAAAATGGTTTCTCCCCTGTGTGGACTGTGAAATGTTGTTTCAGATTTTGCTCTCGTGTGAATGTTTTACTACAAACTGAACAGCTAAATGGTTTTTCTCCTGTGTGGCCAGTCATGTGTCGTCTCAGATGTTGCTTTGCTGTGAATCTTTTACCACAAACTGAACAACTAAATGGTTTCTCCCCTGTGTGGACAGTCATGTGTCTTTTCAGAACACTTTGGAATACAAATATTTTGCCACAAAACAAGCATTGAAATGATTTCACTCCTGTTTTGGATTCAGTGTGTTTCTCCAGATGTCCCTTGTGGCCAAAGCTTCCAGCACATTCAGAGGAGCTGATTGATGTTTTTCCAGTATTACAGTTCACATCACTTACAGGTACTTCATTGTTTTGCAGAGGGTTTAAATCGGACTGAGGTTCCTGAGTCTCCTCCCAATCTCTACTGTCATCAGTCTCACATTCAGAGGATTGTGAAGTCTCATCAGCATCTGGTTGTAAAGGACTATCTGGATCTGATCTGGATCTGACTTCCTCTCCATCAGCTTCTGTTTTCAAATGCTCCGCCTCTCTGTTCTCCTCAGTTTGTCTTTGATGAAGCTGTGAGAACTGAGCTTCCTCTTCATCATCTTCACTCTTCACAGGAGTGAATGAGATCTTGATATCAGCCTCCTCCAGCCCTTGAAGCTGCTCTCCCTCCTGACTGATCCAGAGTTCCTCCTGTTCCTCTTTATTGTGAGGGGGCTCTGGGTCCTCCTGGTCCAGACTGGAGCTCCACTCCTGCTGCTCAGGGGGAACCTCTTCTTCAACCACCAACAGCTGCTGGACGTCTATGGAGAATAGTTGAATACATTCATACATCTTAGAAATCTCATATTAAACTCTCTATTATTCAAGAGGTTTAAGACTGAAAAAACGGTGAATTAAATGTAAATGAGAGAAGCATGACCCCTAAATAAAAATGCTGCTGCTGTCATTAATTGTCCTTTTATTTTAAAAGAAAGCAATATAATAAAGCCTTGGATTGCAGAAGAGGATGAACCAGTCATCCCATCAGGGACGTTCCAGTGAAGCAAACGCACCCTGAAGCTGGAGAGCAGAACATCTGTGCAAGCAAAACTAAATCTGAGTACATATACACAGTTTGAGCACAAATCCAAGAGCAAGCCGGGACTATTTGAGTGAGGACAGGGTTTTGAGGGAGAACCTGAAAAAGTGTTTTATTATATTTCCATTTTATTTAATTTCATTAAAGCTCCATGTCATAACTAAAACTCTATACGGTTTGCTAAAATATGTATTGTAGTTTACAAAATAGTCACTGTGCTCCAGTTTTTCAGGAGAAAACCAGAAGTTCAAGGGGCAGGTCAGCTTGTTTTAGCTTCCTCAGGAAGAAGAGCCTCTGCTGGGCTTTCTTCACCAGGTGGGATGTGTTGAGGGACCAAGTGAGGTCTTCAGTAATGTGGAGTCCCAGGAATTTGATGTTGTCCACCCTCTCCACCTCCACCCCACTTATGTAGAGTAGAGAGGGTGTGGTCTTTCTGGACCTCCTGAAGTCCACTATGATTTCTTTGGTGTTCAGGACCAGGTTGTTGTCCGAGCACCACTCAGCCAGATGTTGGACGTCCTGTCTGTAGTGCGTCTCGTCGTTGTTGGAGATGAGACCCACCACAGAGGGGAGCGAGGACACTCTCTTCACTAGTAAGGTAGCTGTGGTTATTGGTGTCCTAACAGTAAGCCTAAGCGAGAGCACTCTGCTACTGTGAAAAAACAGGTCAGAAAACAGTCTGTTCAGTGAGAAGGGAGCGAGGACACTCTCCTGACTAGTAAGGCAACTAGCTGGTATCTGTCAGATTCAGCGTGGCCTCAAGTTAGCATGAGCGAGAGCGCTCTGCTCACTGTGAAAGCCGTAGTGTTACCAAAGTCAATGTACATACTATCAGTATCGTCATCGACTTAATCTAACTAGCGTCCCACCAAGTTAGCCTGAGTGGGACGCTCCGCTCACTGAAAGCCGGCCGCGACAGTGTAGAGTCTCGCCACACCAAGCGGACACGCTCTAGTTAGCACGCCACTCAATTAGCGAGAGCGCTCTGCCAACCGTGGAATCCTGTTATAGGAAAACAATGTAATCGATCTCACCCGTTGATGTTTCCACTGGTGATGACTGAAGATGGGTGTGCCGGTCCGGCTTGATGGTCCGAACGGTAAAGCAGTTCCCTCCTAATAGGGACAGCCTTTGGAGGGCGAGAGACCTGCGACTCCAACCGATGGTCACAAGACTACAAGCGACAAACTCCTGAATTTTTAACCTCAGACAAATTCAGCTTTAGCTAAAGCTACGATAGTAGTTAGCCTGCGTAAGCGAGAAAATGAAAAAGGGCTGATCTCAGGACGACGCCGGAATTTATACCTGACTGGGGTCATCCGAGGTCACAAGTGACTTAGTTGATATAAAGACTCGACCTGCATGTGCGCGAGACGGAAGAGTGTTAAGCACTGCCTCAGGTGGTCAGGAAGGATGAAATAGAACCTGTACCGTGCTTCTCTACTTTAACCTGCAGAATGAAGATCACAGAATTCCTGGATTCTTCAAGTCGACATTCGTTGTTTTCTCCGCCGCCAGATGAGAATCAGTGCACAGTCCAGGGTGGTACGGTCCCCGGTTCTAAGCAGGAGAAATTCAACCAAACAAGCCCAAAGAACACACCAACCCCTACGAAGCGATCTCAAGTAAGAGGCTTTTGTTTGGGCAGAGATAGGCCATAGTGTGTTTGTAATCTTGTTTGTTTTATTTTAAGTGTAATTGTACTATTTACCGTGTTATTCTGTATTTAACGGACCGCCGAGTCCCATTCAGTTCGGTGTAACATAACTGTTGTGCTTGTTGCTGCTGTAATAGTGTTGTTTCAAGCTGCTGAGCTTCGTTGTGTTTAAATCCGCATATGTGCATATGAAATAACAGGTCCCTGTACACCTTGAAAAGAACTCCGTAGCAACCCTGAGATGAAGATTTAATTGGTTATTATCAAATTTGGAAGGTTTTCCTATTTTTCCAAAAGTGGTTGGCGTCTAAAAATTGAAACTTCTGGTGGCTTATGATGTAGAGTTAGTGCCATCATTATTTTCTGCTGTTTGGGTTATAAGTCAAAATTTAAATATTTATAACCGTAACATATCTTGATATTAATTAATTATTAAGTATGCTACCAGCAACAACACTACACCCATTATTATAAATATGTTAATAATTCTATTAATAATTTCATTGATATCAATAATTACATTTTCATAGTCGCTAATAACCAAACCCTGCCAGATCCCAACATGTGGTGCATCGTGAGGCTATAATTACAGCTTTATTGCAGTATTTACACAAAATACTCCAGAATTATTTTTGAATAATTCAAGTTGTTAAATTTTTGATCTTGACAAGCAAGTTCTTTGTTGATTTTCCAAACAAACATTCAGCTGTGGTTTGAGAGTTGCTTCAGTGTGTTTTAGTGGTTATTAGTCAATTGTAGTTGTTGTTTAAATAACAAGGGTCAACTAACAGCTCTCTAAGCAGCCATGGAAGTACGGCCGTCTCCAGGTTCTCAAGAATCTCCCGACGCGGTCTCTGACCCCAAAACAGGACCCCTTCCCTGGCAGTCAGCCAAGTCCCGCTCCAAAGGCTCGACGAGGCTCGACTGAGTGGACGCGCCACTCCAGTCGACCCAAAGACAACTGAGAGGAACTTAGCAGCCTCCAGTGGTGCCGTCCCTGATCCCGTCACCATGGACAGCTACCGAGCGCCCAGTCAGCTCGCTGCTTGACCCAGGTGCCCCGTTCTCCAAGAGTCTACCTACCTGCTGCTTTAACTAGATGGGACCCCCACCCCGAAGGAGTGAGGGTTACTCCCAGGCTGTGAGCAGCATCTTTGGTTTGAAGCCCCCCATCCACTGTCCCGCATAGCTCACACCTGAGGCCTTGACTTCCTCCAGAACTGGTTCCATCAGTTTAAAGTGAGAATGAAACAGAGAGAACCAACCTGCTCTTAGTATCCGGACTTCCGGGTTGAAAACAGCGTCCAGTAGTTTCCGTTGTCGCTCGTTCTCCTCTTTTGAACTAGAAAGTTCCTCCTCGTACTCTGCTATCGTTCTTTCAAACAGCCCAAATATCTCTTCAGCAGCCGCAGTTAGTCGCTGGTTGACTAAAGATCTCAGCATTTGGACTTTAGACATTTTCACACAACGACAGAAACTTGTTCTCCACACAAACTCCGTCAAAAAGCCCGTTTCCTCTCCATTAAACTCGGACTAGCGCTGTGTTGCTGACTTCCGTCCCCGTCGGTCTGTTTCCAGCATGCTAAGATAACTTCAATATCTTTGTAGGCTACCGGGAGATGAGTCAGAGGAACAACATCCAGAAACAAAGGTGAACATCTAAAAGTCCATTCAGACAGGTTTATCCAGACATACAGAGACTCTGATGGATCAGTACTGAAGGAGCTACCTGACACGTTATCAACACAACAAAGAGACTCTGCTGTTTCTACTGACGGTAGGCGCCATGTTGCTGATGGAGGAACATCCGGGTCAGCTGCAGCTCGGTGGGGTCACCTTCAAAATAAAAGCCTTTAGAAGCTTCTATGTGGATTTCATGGCAGACTTGGTGCATCGAGCGCATTTTATCAAAATAATATTTCATCATTGTCATCTTAAGTTAGTGGTTGTGGTTCCACCATATGTTACACTGTGATGGCCCCTACAATTACAACATTTATCCTGCACATTATCCTTACAATCCTCAACTCTGTGATCCGCTCCACACTTGGGACACCTCTGTTTCCCTTTGCAGACTGCTGCTTGTTATGAATATTCAAAATCTTTGGGCGGACATATGTCCATATCGCTGGCATTTGTAGCAGCAAAGCGGGGGAGGGATGTAGGGCCTCACCGGGAAACTCATACATCCGATTTTGACTGTTTCCGGAAGTACGAACCCTGAAACTCAATCAGAACAGATAGCTGTCAACCCTTTCTACATTAACTGTTTTTAGCCATCTCTTCATTCTGCTCATTTCTCCCCTATAAATACTCCATCTACAGGAATACCTGTTATCACGCCCAGTGTCACTCGATTCTCACCTAAAGATCTTTTTTCTCTTATTATCTTCTTACAGATACTTTCTAGAAGCATAGCTTTGTTTTCCATTTATTCTGTTTTACATATTATCAACAAGCTTCCATCCCTCAGGACTTTCGCTATTTCCACCTCTTCAATCTTTTTTTCAATTCCATAGACAGGGCTATCGGGCTAAGACCGACATAGTCATCTTCCTTTCTGAATTTAAGGATTATTTTAAATTCCTCCCTCACCACCTTCCTGCGAACCACTCTAATTCCTTCATAAGAAATATTTTCCTCCAAACTTCTCTTCTTATTTTGACTCCCATTCAAACTTCCCTCACCTTGCCTATTCTCTCCCTTCTTTCGTCCTCCTCTCCCACTAGAGACTGGAGTCAAGCCATCAAAATCCACATCATCATCCTCATCCATTTCCTGATTTGCCACCCTAACCCAGTCACAAACCAGTTTATGGCCAAGGGAATTACCCACAATTCATAGCAATGTGACGTTAAACATGCCGTAACCAATGGAAGCATGGCGCCGTAAAAAAAGGTAAACAAAGAGGATGGCAGGTGGGTGTTCAGCCCGATAAATTACATTTACAACAATATTAAGGATTAAAGATAGGACATGAAAACACATGAAATCAGAGGAATGCAAGCAGAGATTATACATATTAAAAATATTTATTCATCAGACATTTCGTTTTCTTATTGAAGCTGTTTTGACAACAACGAGATAATAGATTATTTGAAATGACATCTCATCTTGTGAGGTAAGAACCTGAAAGACGTTCAAATCAGGGAGTAAAAAGTATAAAATAAATACCCACAATTGTACACAATATTTTTTGACGTTGTCATGTGTTGCGTTTCCAGACTTCCTCTCCAGGAGAGCCTCCTCTGGCACGAGGCCCGTCAACAAAATAGCCGAATAGATGGTTCAAAGTTGTAATCAAAAAGTATTTAATTTTATCAAAAGCAAAAACAGTTTTACAAATTGAATCACACTATGAAGTACAAAAAATATAATCTCATGAGATAAGAGCTCTATTGCGTTCCACCACACAGACTGGCGTTACCCAGTTAGCTGTCCAGTTTCACACAAGAGAACTGTCGTTTTTTCACAAACACTCAAGTTATGTCCTGCCGTAAAGTCCACCTATTCTCCGTACGTTAGCGACACGTTTCATACAGGGATTGGATTATGACCTTGATCTGCTCCACCTCCGACTTCCGGGATTCAGCTCTGCATCTCCTGAAGCAGGTGCCTCATTATTCCTAAAAGGAGTAGACGGTCAACCTGTTATCTGTGGTTTGTCAAAAGGGAGTCGGTGGCTCCCCGGTGAACTTCATTTTCATGGTCAACCTGTTATCTTCGGTTTCTTACTGTATATGAATATACCATAAGGCACTATTGTTATACGACGCATCTAGTAAGTTTCGGTATACAACACATCTAATAAGTTTCGATTTGGTTTTAAACATTCTTCAAGTAAACAGATTATAATTCACACTGATCATCACTAGAAACGCTTTAAGGCTCAGTTTTGTCACACATGGTAACGTGATATGTTGCAGCAAAGTGGTGTCCCATTCCTATTTACACCATTTCAAGCCCTCACAGTCTCTCACACTCAACCACTTAACAGGTGACGTCAGTAAGTCCCTGAGGGTTCAGGTTTTGAGGAGTTTGAGAATAGTGGAGCAGACACTAAAGAAATACTATTTAAAGTGCATGTTGTCTAGTATGCAAAAGTGGATATATTGTACAGGAACAACCACAACCTACACAACACATAAGAATTACCAAAGACCCTTCAACTAACTAATCTAACCCTGAATACTAAACACAGTCTGCTGCTGAGCACATAAACAAATGTTTACTTCATACAGGTATTATGAACGATATTACTTTCAGGAAGTTTTAGAAGACTGTAGCTGTTTTGTCATAATTTCTTGTCTTTTGTGTGAACATTTCCTGCATGATATGAGGATATAAGCTCAACTGTGTCAGTGGTCACCAGACTTCGAGCCACTGGTTTAATCAATACAAATGTATTGTGATTAAATGCAACACACTGTATGTTTTTAAGGTAAAATCTGGATATGAAAAATGTTACTGAATCCTTAAAATATAGTCGCAGCGAAACATTTATCTTTCATTGATTATCCTGTTCTTGTGATCAAACTCCGTATGACATCACTAATGTTATCTGCTGTATGACATCACTAACGTTACCTGCTGCTCCACTAACAGATTGATGTTCTGCTTGTTGGTAACATGTTGAGATAAACTGCTGCTGTTTCCTCCTTTGACTCGTGAGGGTTTTATTGAGTTTGAGACAATCAGAGTTCTCAGAATCTACTGGAGTCAAATGTAGCCTCACTTTGGATCTTTGTCTCCTCTCTAACATCATGTGAGTCTCACACTGTACTGAGCCAGAGACAAAGATACAGAGATACAGAGAGAGAAGGTTTGAGAAGAGGACGTCTCACTCAAGAACTAATAAAGTACCGATAGCAGAACCGATAACTCCAGAACTTATCAATACTCCGGCTATTGACTACTGTCTTATCGGTTCCCCTTTAGAACCAGGTATCGGGGGGCATCCGTCATGAAGAGTGTTGTCGGTTCCCTTTCACCAGACCAGTGAGGAGCCTACACAATATTCCAACTAGCGTATTGCATTAACGTAATACTCAGAAGCTCGTTAACGCTAATGTCAGATTCTTGCTATAAACAGGAGTTGGTTGGCTGTCAGACATTTTCTCAAATCAGTCATTCTTCAGTTATGGAAAAAAATTGCAGTTTTTACAGTAAAACAAAATCAAGGAAGTCATGAATTTAAACTGGAGAGAAAACGTTGCTGATGAGAAAGAAGGTAAAATATTTGCCTCAGTTTCATCATCTTTCACAATTCAGCTCAAACCATAGTGCTGCATAGGGGACATTAAATACTTTGTCAACTTAAATATTTTTTAATTAATATATACATGACAATTCTAAACATATGAAACATGAGAGAATATCATAGAAACAGAATTTAAATTAATGTTTAGCTTCACCTAACTTGAATAAACTTATTTTGGAGTCTGTATCAGCCTGACAGTTTTTAAGTGTTTCACCATGCGTCATTTATTTCTGATGCTGTCATCAATACACTTGTGATTTTTGAAATTACAGAAACGACAGAATATTTTATCGAAAATTGAACGACTAATTTGTTTTTCCAGTGTGGACATGTACATGTAGTTTCAGACCACATGCTCGTGTGAATGTTTTACCACAAACTGAACAACTGAATGGTTTCTCCCCTGTGTGGCCACTCATATGCCGTTTCAGGTCTCCCTTTCGTGCAAATATTTTACTACAAACTGAACAACTAAATGGTTTCTCCCCCGTATGGACAATCATGTGACTTTTCAGACCACGATGTAATCTAAATCTTTTGCCACAAAGCGAGCACTTAAATGGTTTCACTCCTGTTTTGGATTCAGTGTGTTTCTCCAGATGTCCCTTGTGACCAAAGCTTCCAGCACATTCAGAGGAGCTGATTGATGTTTTTCCAGTATTACAGTTCACATCACTTCCAGGTACTTCATTGTTTTGCAGAGGGTTTAAATCTGACTGAGGTTCCTGAGTCTCCTCCCAATCTCTACTGTCATCAGTCTCACATTCAGAGGATTGTGAAGTCTCATCAGCATCTGGTTGTAAATAACTATCTGGATCTGATCTGGATCTGACTTCCTCTCCATCAGCTTCCGTTTTAAAATGCTCTGCCTCTCTGTTCTCCTCAGCTTCAATTTGACAAAACATTGAATACTGAGCTTCCACTTCATAATTTTCACTCTTTGACTGAGGTTCTCTGGTATCGTTCCAATAATCACTGTAATCAGTCTCAGGTTCAGAAGAGTCTCCAGTCTTCTCATCAGTATCTGGTCCTGGATGTCCATCTGGATCTGATTTCCTGTCTGGTTCTGGTCCTCCACAATCCTCTCCATCAGCTTCTGTTTCCATCTGTTCAGTTTGTCTTTGATGAAGCTGTGAGGACTGAGCTTCCTCTTCATCATCTTCACTCTTCACAGGAGTGAATGTGAACTTGGTGATATCAGCCTCCTCCAGGCCTTGAAGCTGATCTCCCTCCTGACTGGTCCAGAGTTCCTCCTGTTCCTCTTTAATGTGAGGGGGCTCTGGGTCCTCCTGGTCCTTCTGGTTCCCCTTGTCCAGACTGGAGCTCCAGTCCACCTGCTCAGGGAGAACCTCTTCTTTAACCACCAACAGCTGCTGGACATCTGTGGAGAATAATTAAATACACTCATACATCTTGGAAATCTCATATTAAACTCTCTATTATTCAAGAGGTTTATCAATGAAAAAATCAGTGAATTAGTTGTAAATGAGAGAACAGTGACCCCAGAATAGAAATGATGCATGGTGCTGCTGTTGTAAAAACATCACAAAGCGACTCGTGTTGCATTGAATGAATCCCCACCGGCATTAACAGACCCTCAGCAGCATATACAGTGACTACCTGTTTGACTAACTGTAACTTGCTCCACTGACCGGCTACTTTTAGTTCCCCTCTGGTACACCAACAAAGGTCATGTGTAGCTGATATAGTGAAAGAAGAAGTATATATATAATATATAATATATATATATATATATATATATATATATATATATATATATATATATATATATATATATGCCCTGCGCCGTCCATGTGACTTACGTTGCTAAAAGGAGGTGAAACAACGTTGGCGCCTTTAAAGAAAAAAACCTGAGGTAAAAGTACGAAATTCTCTGATTGAACAACAGACTGTTTTTGGATCCTGAAGGAGAAACGGATAACTTGCCCCGTGCTCCTCTACTTTAACCTGCAGAATGACGATCACAGAATTTCTCCACCGCCAGATGAGAATCAGTGCACTGCTTTACCCGCCGCCAGGGCAGTACGGTCCCCGGTTCTAAGCAGGAGAAATTCAACCAAACAAGTCCAAAGAACACACCAACCCCTACGAAGCGATCTCAAGTAAGAGGCTTTTGTCTGGGCAGAGATAGGCCATAGTGTGTTTGTAACCCTGTTTGTTTTGTTTTAAGTGTAATTGTACTATTTACCATGTTATTGTGTATTTAACGGACCGTCGAGTCCCGTTCAGTTCTGTGTAACATAACTGTTGGAAAAATAATAATTTATGTGGGGTTGTGACCTTACAGGTCACAGAATGTTTAGATTAAGAGATGCTTCAGATTCTTCCTTCCCGTAGTTGTTGCACTTAGGTGTGACTTCTCTTCGGGGGCTCTTACATAAGATTTATGGTCTGATAGCCTTGCTGTGGGATCCACAGTAATCTTCTCCAAACTGCGGACAAAAGGTTGATCACTGGAACTTTAAAGAGAAGGACAACCATTTGCTTCTCTGGAATACAGGACAAGGACGAGCCCCCCACAGAGAGACAATGGAGACCTGGGTTTAGGAAAGATAAGGAAGTGAACTGGTTTGAGCCAGTTCGGAACTTACCATCCCCTGCTGTTGCTGTCTGTCACAGGGTATAAAAGACAAAGGCTCAGAGATGGACTTTTGAGTAGCAACTTGGAAACATGACGTGTATGTGGTTTCAACTCTGTTCCATCTTGCAAGAATAAATTACATGAAGATTGATTTCACACTTGGTGTCGAGTAGAATATTTCTAACAGTAACATAACTGTTGTGCTTGTTGCTGCTGTAATAGTGTTACAGATACTGTACTGCTGCGGTGAGGATCTGCCTTGTGTGTGTGTGTGTGTGTGTGTGTGTGTGTGTGTGTATATATATATATATATATATATATACATACATATATACATACATACATATATATTACATACATACATACATAAATATTATAATATACATATATATATATATATATATATATATATATATATATATATATATATATATATATATATATATATATATATATACACACATACATATATACACACACATATATACATATATACATACATACATACAGCAGGAACCAGACCGCCTACACCTGGTCTAGATGATCAAGTAGTACATGATTGGACAAGAACATGTCAAAAACAGGATGCTCCGTTCCAAATGGGCCCAAATGCATCAAGGGTCACTAAGCAACTATTGGTTATTCATTTGTTGTGAAGGTATTCAGTTATATATTTTGGGGATTACAAACATGGATAAAACACCAAACCTGTGTTAACATGGTTTGATTAACCAGAATGAACCTTTCAGGAGACAGGGGCCCTCAAAGTTGACCCATGTTGGACTGACGTCAGAGTGAACAGTGTTTGAACAGTGAGAACCAACCTGCTCTTAGTATCCGGACTTCCGGGTTGAAAACAGCGTCCAGTAGTTTCCGTTGTCGCTCGTTCTCCTCTTTTGAACTAGAAAGTTCCTCCTCGTACTCTGCTATCGTTCTTTCAAACAGCCCAAATATCTCTTCAGCAGCCGCAGTTAGTCGCTGGTTGACTAAAGATCTCAGCATTTGGACTTTAGACATTTTCACACAACGACAGAAACTTGTTCTCCACACAAACTCCGTCAAAAAGCCCGTTTCCTCTCCATTAAACTCGGACTAGCGCTGTGTTGCTGACTTCCGTCCCCGTCGGTCTGTTTCCAGCATGCTAAGATAACTTCAATATCTTTGTAGGCTACCGGGAGATGAGTCAGAGGAACAACATCCAGAAACAAAGGTGAACATCTAAAAGTCCATTCAGACAGGTTTATCCAGACATACAGAGACTCTGATGGATCAGTACTGAAGGAGCTACCTGACACGTTATCAACACAACAAAGAGACTCTGCTGTTTCTACTGACGGTAGGCGCCATGTTGCTGATGGAGGAACATCCGGGTCAGCTGCAGCTCGGTGGGTCACCTTCAAAATAAAAGCCCTTAGAAGCTTCTATGTGGATTTCATTGCAGACTTGGTTTATAGAGCGCATTTTATCAAAATAATATTTCATCATTGTCATCTTAAGTTAGTGATTGTTCACTTGGAAATCAAAGAGTAAACTAAGTACAAATTCAAGAAAACAAATAAACTAAACTAAACTTAAAAACTTAAATAAAACAACAACAGCCAATGTCTCATATTTTCTCAATAATATTGGTTAGTCTAAGATACTGAAATAGTACTTGATAGCAGTTCTTAAGTTCTTTTGCAGAATATCTGTTGTATCAAAATTTACTTTTTCCTTGCCAAGGTTTCCAATTAACCGTCTTCTTTCTTGCTCATATTTCTGACAGTGTACAATAACATGTTCTATTGTTTCCTCTTGCCCATATTGTACAATTGTCTCATTAGCCTGTATCATGTTTTACTACTTTTTGTAGCCTACTGTGAAGCCTAGTGTGTCCAAATCTAAGTCTTGATATGACCGTTTCATCTCTCCTGTTCCTTCCTGCACATCTAATTTCTCCCACTTTCCTCTGAACTCTGTAAAACCATTGTCCTTTTCTGTCCCCCTCCCATTTCTTCTGCCACCTTCCCTTCAATCTCTTTTTAATAATACTTTTGGTTTCTGATTTACTGAAGTTGACTGCAACACTTGTGCAGCTATTTGTTGCAGCTTCTTTTGCAGATTTATCTACCACTTCATTTCCTTTGATACCAATATGTGCTGGTGCCCATAGGAACACTACTGTCAGACCCATCATTTGAATTCTGTATAATGTGTGTTGTATTTCCATAAGGGTATATGGTCTGACTGAATGGCTGTTCTGTAAGCTGTCTAACGATGAACTTGAGTCTGAACAAATGATTGTCCTCAACGGTCTTGTATCCTCTATCCACTGTAGTGCTAACATTATTGCCAGCATTTCCCCTGTGTACTCTGATAATCTCTCCGTGATCATTTTACCTATTTTGATATTCAATTCTGGAACAATAAATACTCCTCCCTTGTTCCCTGAACTCTTTGATGCGTCTGTGAAAACCTGGACATAACTGTGGTAACTGTTAATATGTGTCTGTATTGTATGCAAATTAAATACACCCCCCTATCCATGTTCTTCTTTTTTAATAACACAAAATCTACTGTTGCATCAGAAAGTATCTACGGCACTATTAATGACAATGGAACTATTGGACTGAAGTTTAATTTGGCGATGTTAAGTTCTTTTGCTTTCTGTGTTACTGTCCATCCAAAGCTTCTTGTCTCTCTCCTCTTCTTTTCCTAGCAAGGTTTTAAAGTTTCCTGTGTTGGATGCTCTTTACTGTGGCCTTGGAGATTAGCCCAATAACCTAATGCTAACTGCATCTAAGAGGAGGTGGAACCTGCTTTTATATTAACGAAGGTTGGTGTACAGATGTCACAGTGTTGAAGAAATAATGCAGCCCTCACTTAGAAACCCTCTTCATAGACTATAAACCATTTTATTGACCGCGGGAGTTCTTTTCATTCATTCTGGTCGGTGTTTACATCCCACCCCAGGCAAGTGTTAGTGAGGCGCTATAACATCTGGCTAACCAGATTTCTAACATAGAGCACAAACACCCAGACTCCCTGCTCATTGTTCTTGGGGACTTTAACAGAGCAAACATCAGCAAAGAACTTCCAAAATACAGAGAGTATATTAAGTGTAGCACCAGGCACAAAAACACACTGGACCACTGCTACACTGTAATAAATGACGCCTCTCGCTCAGTACCCCGTGCAGCTTTGGGACTCTCTGATCATTGTCTCGTCCATCTCCTCCCGACCTACAGTTAGAAACAAAAATTTGCAACACCTGTTGTCAACACTGTGAGGAGATGGACCAACTAGGCAAAGCTGGAGTTACAGTCCTGCTTTGTCTGCACTGATTGGAGTGTTTTTGAGGCTGCTGGTACAAACCTGGATGAGCTCACTGACACTGTGACATCATATATCAGTTTTTGTGAGGACATGTGTGTGCCAACTAAAAGCTTCCGCATATCCAACAACAATAAACCCTGGTTTACTGCAAAACTCAGGCAGCTTCGTCAGGCCAAGGAGGAGGCCTACAGGAGTGTGGACAGGATCCTGTACAACCAGGCCAGAAACACACTGACAAAGGAGATCAGGGTAGCAAAGAGAAGCTACACTGAAAAGTTGGAAAACAGCTTTTCAGCCAACAAACCTGCGTCAGTGTGGAGAGGCCTGCAGGTCCTCACCAATGACAGGAGACCATCCCCTCACACTGTGGAGAATCATCAACTGGCTGACGATCTGAATGTGTTCTACTGCAGCTTTGATAAGCCCACTTTCACACCCCACAACTGCTCTGATATCAAACAACCACCATCACCTCCTGCCAATTCTTCACCTCTCCCAACTGCATTGAGGATCTGCAAAGAGGATGTGAGTCTGCTCTTTCACAGACAGAAGATCAGCAAGGCACCAGGCCCATATGGTGTGTCACCCTTCTGCCTGAAAGTCTGTGCTGACCAGCTGTTCCCCCCAATCTTCACGCAGATCTTTAACCGATCACTGGAGCTGTGTAAAGTCCCCTCCTGCTTCAAACACTCCACGATCATCCCGGTCCCCAAGAAATCCTCCATCACAGGATTAAATGACTACAGGCCCGTCGCCCTGACGTCTGTGGTCATGCAATAATTTGAGAGACTGGTGTTGACCCACCTTCCTCATGTTGAACTCAGACAAAACTGAAGTTATTTTACGAGGCCCAGAACACCACCGAAATCAACTATCTAATGATATAGTTTCTCTAGATGGCATTGCCCTGACATCCAGCACCACCGTAAAGAATCTCAGAGTTATCTTTAATCAGGACTTGTCCTTTAACTCCCACGTAAAACAAATCTCAAGGACTGCCTTTTTTCACCTTCATAGCATTTAAAAAAATCAGACAAATCTTGTCTCAAAGTGAAATCAAGAATCAAATTTCAAATCCTGTGCTCTCCCCACTGCTCTTCTCCCTCTACACTAATGGCTGCACCTCAGGTGACCCATCTGTTTGACTCCTGAAGTTCGCAGACGACACAACGGTCATCAGCCTCATCAGGGACGGTGATGAGTCGCCCAGACGGGAGGTTGAGTGGCTGGCCCTCTGGTGTGGAGAGAACAACCTGGAGCTGAACAAGTTCAAAACTGTGGAGATGGTAGTGGACTTCAGGAGGAGCCCCACCCCCCCTCCCCCCCTCCCCCCTCACCATACTCAACAGGACCGTGTCTGCTGTGGAGACCTTCAGGTTTTTGGGATCCACAATCTTCCAGGACCTGAAGTGGGCCTCCAACATCAACACCATCAGAAAAAAGACCCAGTAGAGGTTGTACTTCCTGTGTCAGCTCAGGAAGTACAACCTGCCTCAGGAGCTGCTGATTCTCTTCTACTCCGCCATCATTCAGTCTGTTCTCTGCAGTTCCATCACTGTCTGGTTTGGATCCGCCACCAAACAGACTACAACAGACTGTCAGGTCTGCAGAGAGGATCATTGGTGCCAGCCTGCCCTCCATTCAGGACTTGTACCTCTCCAGAATCAGGAAATGGGCAGAAAAAACACTGCAGACCCGCCCCGGACACAACCAGTTCCAACTCCTCCCCTTTGGTAGGCGCTACAGAGCTCTGTAGGCCAAATTCCTTGTAAAAATGTCCAATATAACTATAGATGCCATTTAAGTGGAGCACAATCTTTCTCTCTGAAATATAGAGCAGGAATATAAATTCCTGCAATTTGAAGTCATGGATGTGCAGCCTCAGCCCGAATATCTACAATCGTTCCTGAATCCTTAAAATACAGTTGCAGCTAAACATGCATTGATTAACTTGATAATTGATTGATAAACTGCTGCTGTTTCCTCCTTTTACTTGTGAGAGTTTTATTAAGTTTGAGACAACCAGAGTTCTCAGCATCTACTGGAGTCAAATGTAGCCTCACTTTAGATCTTTGTCTAGACGATAACTCAGGAACTTATCAATACTCCGACTATTGTCTACTGTCTTATCTTATTTACTTGTGAGGGTTTTGTTGAATTTGAGACAACCAGAGTCAAATGTAGCCTCAATTTGGATCTTTGTCTCCTCTCTGCCATGATGTGAGTCTCACGCTGTACTGAGCCGGAGACAAAGAGAGGAGGTTTGAGATGAGGACGGCTATTGACTACTGTCTTATGGTTCTTATGCTTGGCTGGCAGATATTTTCTCAATTCAGTCATTCTTCAGTTATGGAACAAAATTACAGTTTCTACAGTAAAAGAAAATCAAGGAAGTCATGAGTTTAAACTGGAGAGAAAGCATTGCTGAAGAGAAAGAAAGTTAAATATTTGCCTCAGTTTCATCACCTTTGATAATTCAGCTCAAACCATAGTGCTGCATAGGGGACATGAACTACTTTAACAATTTAAAACTATTTTAATTAATACATACATGACAATACATAACACATGACAAATGAGAAAATATCATAGAAAACAAATAACAACAGAATTTAAATTGATGTGTGGCTTCATCTTAGCTGAATAAATTAATTTTAGAGTCTGTATCAGCCTGACACATACACATGTGATTTTTGAAATTACAGAGACAAGAGAATCTTTTATCGAAAACTGAACGACTAATTTGTTTTTCCACTGTGGACATTTATATGTAGTTTCAGATTTTGTGCTCGTGTAAATGTTTTACCACAAACCGAACAACTGAATGGTTTCTCCCTTGTGTGGACACATATGTGATGTTTCAGGTGTCCCTTTTGTGCAAATATTTTACTACAAACTGAACAACTAAATGGTTTCTCCCCTGTGTGGACAATGAAATGTCGTTTCAAAGTTTGCTCTACTGTGAATTTTTTACCACAAACTGAACATCTAAATGGTTTCTCCCCTGTGTGGACAGTCAAGTGTCTTTTTAGAACACTATGGAATACAAATATTTTATCACAAACCGAGCATTGAAACGGTTTCAATCCTGTTTTGGATTCAGTGTGTTTCTCCAGATGTCCCTTGTGGCCAAAGCTTCCAGCACATTCAGAGGAGCTGATTGATGTTTTTCCAGTATTACAGTTCACATCACTTTCAGGTACTTCACTGTTTTGCAGAGGGTTTAAATCTGACTGAGGTTCCTGAGTCTCCTCCCAATCGCTACTGTCATCAGTCTCACATTCAGAGGATTGTGAAGTCTCATCATCAGCTGGTTGTAAAGGACTATCTGGATCTGATCTGGATCTGACTTCCTCTCCATTAGTTTCTGTTTTCAAATGCTCCACCTCACTGTTCTCCTCAGTTTGTCTTTGATGAAGCTGTGAGGACTGAGCTTCCTCTTCATCATCTTCACTCTTCAAAGGAGTTAATGATAACTTGATATCAGCCTCCTCCAGGCCTTGAAGCTGCTCTCCCTCCTGACTGGTCCAGAGTTCCTTATGTTCCTCTTTAATGTGTGGGGGCTCTGGGTCCTCCTGGTTCAGACTGGAGCTCCAGTCCTGCTGCTCTTCTTTAACAACAATCCATTTGTGGATATCTGAAGTAAAAGCTGAAAGACAAACAAACAGTCATTAACTGTGAGTGTTTGTTATCTTGTGCAAACAATCACAGGACTTTAGTTCAGCAAACAGCTGTTTGTGTCCAGTGTGGAACTAAAAGTAAACGTTGGAGTTTTGTCATGTGACTTTTTCGTTTTTCGCTGGTCAAGTCGTTTGTCGGTCAGATTATTTTCAACCACACTGTTTTCCCCACCCTAAGTAGGCGGTTTAGTTCTGTAAACCTAACTTCCTGTGAAGCTTATTTTTAAAAGACACTATGTATGTAATGAGTGGAAACGAACACCCCGTCCCGGACACGTCTAAAACTGACACTAGAGGGGTACGTATAGTGTCACACTTTGAAGAGTAGGACTACTGACCTGTATCTGTATTTGACGAGTGGCAACCTTTAGTTCTTAAAAGTGAAGCCAAAGCTTCATGTGTTAAAGCTGCATTCTCTCTCCTGACCACCAGGGGGCGACTCCTCTGGTTGTATATCTTTTTTCACTAATTATGTTTAATACATCCATATACAGCATTAACATACACAATGCCAAACTAAAAGAGTGTTTTTTTACTCTGAAATCTCTATAAAATTAATATTTTTGTTCTCAAAATCAGAGGTCTGGAGAATAAAAAGGCTGTAATTTATTCTGTGTTCGGTTTTCAGAGCCGAGTGAGACATCCTCTTTTTCTGCAGAGATAGGCGCATACAGGACATCCGGCCACCGTGTGATAGACAGCACTGTTTAGCCAATAAGAGTCAGTCAGGCCATGCAGATAGAATGTGATAGGGCAATAGGGTCGGTAGTTGCCATACCCCCATATGTAAATTCTCAGTCAAAGAAGCCTGCTTTCCTTTGTTTCTTCTTCCTGTGCTTCCTACGGATGTAGCTCAGGCTCTGAGCATCGAAATTAATTCTTTTTTAGCATTTCATCATAAATTACAGAGCTTTTTATCATATTTTTCTGGTTTCATATTTGTCTGAGGCTGGTGTTTGTTGGCTCAGTGATCGCTGAGGCTGTGGTCTACAGGGGATTGACCGGTATGTGCGGAATCCCTGTCTTCTTGCCGTTCTTTAGCAGAATCCCTGTCTTCTTGCCGTTCTTTAGCAGAATCCCTGTCTTCTTGCCGTTCTTTTTGGTCTCAAGCCTATGTAGCATGAAGCTAACTCGAGCAAGGGAGACATATGCCGAGCAAGTCCAGTGGCTGGCGAGATATGAATATGAATATTTGGTTATGCTTTTGGTTGGTCTTGTTTCATTGTGTTTGGAGCACGTACAAATGGTTTACATGAGCTTGTAGCCCGGATTCTTTCTGTTATTCTGATAGGCAACATCATTATATTTGTTCTTGATTAGTGTCTTCACTCACAGGGGGAACCCCAAAGTTTTTAACCAGTATACCACGCAGCCCCCTTTGAAGGGGGCTCAGGGTAGATCTGGGTCAATTTCTGCATCTCACTACTGTATTTTATTTCTTAAACTGCACTGCAACTTTTATTCAATTTTTTTAGCTTTTTATTGTTTTACTAACTGTTTTTAATATTGTTTTCAATGTTTAAATGAATGTTCTTAATTGTTTTTAAATCTTCTTTTCTTTTGCATTATGTTTGGATGCTTAATGGTTTCATGTGAAGCACTTTGAATTGCCTTGTTGTTGAAATGTGCTCTACAAATAAACTTGCTTTGCCTATAAAACGGACATTGTTTGTGGACTCGTCAAGCAAAATAAAATATGACATCCTGTTTAATGAGTTTTTCAAGTATATGAAAGTGAAACTTAGTTTTAGTGGAAATCATAACAGAATAAAAGTTGCAGTGCAGTTTAAGAAATAAAATACAGTAGTGAGATGCAGAAATTGATTAAGATCCTTGAATCTGGTTCAATTAAAGGCAACAGCAAACAGAAGAGTCTTCAATCTGGATTTAAAGGAGCTGAGGGTCTCTGAGGGTCTCTGCTGGTCTCTGAGGGTCTCTAAAGGAGCTGAGGGTCTCTGAGGGTCTCTGAGGGTCTCAGCAGACCTGCAGCTTTCAGGGACTTTGTTCCAGATATGTGGAGCAGAAAAACGGAAAGCTGCTTCTCCATGTTTAGTTCTGACTCTTGGAACAGGAAGTAGACCTAACAGGAAGTAGACCCGTCCCAGATATATATCTATATCTATATATATAGATATATATATAGATATAGATATATATCTATATCTATATAGATATAGATATATCTATATAGATATATCTATATATATATAGATCTATATATATATATAGATCTATCTATATAGATAGATCTATATATATATATATGGACACGTAGGATCAATGAATAAATATCCCTATGACTATTTTTTTTTAAATAGACTGCCTGTAGTCTGTTTTAACAACATTTTAACAACTGTATTCTAACATTTAAATCATCAAACACATTATTCAGATCGTGAGTTTACAACCATGTCTTTGATATATATATATATATATATATATATATATATATATATAATTTATTATTATTTTTTTCAATCTTCAACTATATTCTTCATCTTCAGTTGACACTAAATCACATGGATTTTTCCACGGCGTTCCTCACAGTCTTTAAGTTGTATTTTTTATTAATTTGAATCTACTAGAATGATAAAAATGTTTAAAATTGAGCACCTCTCTGTGCAACAAATGGTATCAATCACAGAACTGCTGCAGTGACTCATGAGACATAATAGAGCACGAGATTGCTCATCATTTACTTCCATCATAATGTTCTTAGCCCTCAAATAGGCTCCTAAAAAAACACAGATTTAAGACGAGAACAACTTGACACACACTGCTGAGCTGCATCTAAAATAATCTCCAGGTTCTTCAGATGGTGTAAAACATTTCTAAAGTGGTGTCTACTGTTGACCTGCTGTCTCCCCTAAAAAAGACAAACACAGGTGTAAGATCAGGTGAACTGAACTGACTCTGATCAGGACATGAATTCAGCAGCACAGTGACATCTGGTGGTTAGTAAAACTTACAGCAGCTCTTCTTCTGCTATGTGTATTTTAATATTATAATGTTAATACTTGTAATTATCATTAATGCCATCTTGTTCAGAAGTGCTGCACAAAGTGGAAAAAAGTGGATCGTGCAAACAGCTTATTTTTAACAAAAACACAGTAAAAATACATTGAAAATAAAGTTTTTAGGACTCTGTTCAACAGAAATTACAAGATGGAAACTCTTTTTTAGTTGATGAGCTCAAGTTTCGCAAGCTTCAATTTCCCAACACAGATCCAACCATGGCCATGAAGAGGGTCTTTAGAAATACAGAGGTCCAAAAACTAAGCTTTCTTTGTCTGTCAGGTGGCATGCCCCACCCCAGTCAGAAAAAAACTCTAATTTCCTTGATCTAAATATAGGCATTTGAAGATGTTTCGACAGCAAAACTTTTGATAAAAATAAAATAAAAATTCCTTTATTGGTGTATTATCACCACCTTCTGCTCCGGAGTGTGGATCAGACAATAGACTTACAATATTTCCCACAAAACAAACAAATCACAGACCAAATTCACCTGTATTTCATCCAACATAATTTTAACCTTAGATTGCAGCAGGTGAGTTATTCAAATGTATAGCTCATCATTAGCTACTGCCAGCCTGAGAACTCTTACCTTCAGGAGACTACTACGAGGGCAGCATTAGTGATGAGCAAGACTGGACTTTGGTTGGAGTGTACAAAATACAAACCAGTTTTATTTGTTTTTTACAATAAAAAAAAAAGATTAAAGGTTACAAAAATGGATTATTCAAAAAGTAAAGAAAAGAAAAGACAAAAGTGTCAAAAGCTAATTCTCCCTCAATATTAAGAATAAGCCTCGCCGGCACCCTTGAGTGAAACATCAGTCCGGATATTTCTTTAAACTTTTGCATCAATCCAAGGTTACTTCATTTACTTATCTTAGACAATTTGATCTCAAGAGTATTTTAAATTATACATTAATCAATGGATAAAAAAATCCCTTCAACAGTATCATCATTAAATGAACACTCAGTAATAATACAAATCAGAGAATGAAAAGGAAAATCAGGACAGATTCAAAATTACTATTAAATGAGTAATGGGTCAGAAACCAACAGTAACTGATTGAGTAGAATACAATTTAAATGCATCAACACTGAATGAACCTAATAAAAGAAAACAATACTTTGAAATATCGCCTCCTGTTCTCTTTGGCTAACGGTTATAAGAGGCGACCTGTATAAAGGTCAATCGGCACGAACACCACAATAATACATTTAGAAATTTTTATTTCGTAAGTCTCAGTCAGTTGCCACAGATTGCTTTTAATTGGGTTTACAGGGTCTATCTTCCTCCTCTCGCTCTGCAGAGAGCAGAATTTCATCTGTATTATACCGCGAGCCGCCGTTGGTGCACAGTTTTTCGAGATGTTTTTCTCTTCTTCAATTTGATAAAACGATTGATTCAAATTAGAGACAGATTATGGGTGAGGTGTGTCTCGGACATTTTAGGTGGATACCTTAACAATGCATTAATGTGTTAACACTTTAATGCTACAGGTACTCAGGTTAAGTACAAGTACCTCAAAACTGTACTCAAGTACAGAGCTGACTTGCACTGAAATATTTTACCAGACAATGAGCAGCTGTGAGGTTTCTCCCCTGTGTGGATTCTCATGTTTAAACCTCCACTCTGCAAAATATTTATTACAGACTGAGCAGCTGTCAGGTTATTTCTCTGGTGTGTAATGTCATGTGCTTCCGTAAGTTTTCGTTTCGTGCAAAAGATTTCTTGCAAACTGAGCAGCTGTGAGGTTTTTCTCCTTTGTGACTTTTCATGTGTCTCTTTAAACCTCCAGTATCAATGAAACCTTTATCACACACTGAGCAGCTGTAAGGTTTCTCTCCCCTGTGAGCTTTAATGTGCATCTGTAAATGATGACTCAGTGCAAAAGATGTCTTGCAAACTGAGCAGCTGTAAGGTTTTTCTCCTGTGTGGCTTCTCATATGTTTCCGTAAACTATCGTTCCGTGCAAAAGATTTCTTGCAAACTGAGCAGCTGAAAGGTTTTTCTCCTGTGTGGACTCTCTTGTGTGACTGAAAATTTGCATTCCGTAAAAATGATTTCTTGCAAACTGAGCAGCTGTAAGGTTTTTCGCCTGTGTGGTTTCTCATGTGTTTCTTTAAACTATCTTTCTTTATAAAAGATGTCTTGCAAACTGAGCAGCTGAAAGGTTTTTCTCCTGTGTGGATTCTCTTGTGTGACTGTAAACTTTCATTCCGTAAAAATGATTTCTTGCAAACTGAGCAACTGTAAGGTTTCTCTCCAGTGTGGATTCTCATGTGTTTCTTCAGAATTCCCCGGGTGCCAAATGTTTTCTCACACACAGAGCAGCTAAATAGCTTCTCAACAGTCTTACGTCTCAAATCACTGACAGGGACTTCATCAGGTTTCAAAGAGTTTAAACCCGACTGAGGTTCTTTGGTCTTCTTCCAATCACCACAGTCATCAGTTTCAGGTTCAGAAGAGTCTCCAGTCTTCTCATCAGTATCTGGTTCTGGTCCTCCACAATCCTCTCCACCAGCATCTGTTTCCATCTCCTCAGTTTGTCTTTGATGAAGCTGTGAGGACTGAGCTTCCTCTTCATCATCTTCTTTACTCTTCACAGGAGTTAATGATAATTTGATTTCAGCCTCCTCCAGCCCTTGAAGCTGCTCTCCCTCCTGACAGGTACAGACTTCCTCCTGTTCCTCTTTAATGTGAGGGGGCTCTGGGTCCTCCTGTTCCTCTTTAATGTGAGGGGGCTCTGGGTCCTCCTGTTCCTCTTTAATGTGAGGGGGCTCTGGGTCCTCCTGGTCCTCTTTAATGTGAGGGGGCTCTGGGTCCTCCTGTTCCTCTTTAATGTGAGGGGGCTCCGGGTCCTCCTGTTCCTCTTTAATGTGAGGGGGCTCTGGGTCCTCTTTAATGGGGGGCTCCCGGTCCTCCTGTTCCTCTTTAATGTGTGGGGGCTCCGCCTCCTGGTCCTCCTGTTCCTCTTTAATGTTTGGGGGCTCCTGGTCCTCCTGGTCCTCCTGTTCCTCTTTAATGTTTGGGGGCTCCTGGTCCTCCTGGTCCTCCTGTTCCTCTTTAATGTGTGGGGGCTCTGGGTCCTCCTGGTCCAGACTGGAGCTCCAGTCCTGCTGGTCAGAGGGAACCTCTTCTTCAACCACCAACAGCTGCTGGACATCTGTGGAGAATAATAAAATACATCGATACATCTTAGAAATCTCATATTAAACTCTATTATTCAAGAGGTTTATCACTGAAAAAGCAGTGAATTAAATGTAACTGAAAGAAGCATGACACCGAAATAAAAATGCTGCTGCTGTCATTAATTGAAAGCAATATAATAAAGCCTTGGATTGCAGTAAAGGATGAACCAGTCATCCCGTCAGGGACGTTCCAGTGAAGTAAACGCACCCTGAAGCTGGAGAGCAGAAAATATGTGCAAGCAATACTAAAGCTGAGTACATGTACACAGTTTGAGCACAAATCCAAGTGTAAGCCGGGACTATTTGAGTGAGGACAGGGTTTTGAGGGAGAACCTGAAAAAAATCTTAAGTGAAATCAATAAGTCCTGATTTAAAATGACAAGAACACAGAAAGAGGAAGAAAAACTGCCACCTGAAAAGTAACAATATTCACCTCTGAGGTGTAATACAGTAAAAAAGTACAATGTTTTACCTTTGAGATGTAGTACTATAAAAAGTACAATATGTACCTCTGATATGTAGTACAGTAAAAAGTACATTATGTACCTCTAAGATATTAGAGATGGGCAAACGATACCAGAGCTCCGAAGCTTGTGTCAGTCTATTGAACCGGCGTGTGTCGACTCTACGTGTCGGAGCTTGTATCAAATGACAAGGGTCACGTGACTGATGACAGTTATTACCTTAATAATAACAGCAACATTATTCAAATATACCTTATGGTTGCAGAGATATACTCTTTTTAGTATGGGCATGCTTTTTTCGTGCGGAGGCCTCAAAAATAGGTTAGTTTTTAAAAGGAACTCAGTTACATTCCAGCGCCACTAAAAGAACATCACAAATTGTTCACAAGAGCACAAAGTTCATCATAGAACTAGCCTCTTGATTTTGGTCTCAAAGTGCACCAGATTGATGGATTTAACTTGAAAATGTACAACATTTTCTTCCAGGTGAGCGTGCCCCCAGACCTCTATAGAAAGCCAACACCAACTAGAAAATAAAAAATAAATTAATATTTCTGGATCAAACTAAAGACAGTACCAAATCTGACGTGGAATCAATGAGCGATGCTCTCAAATCGAAACAATACGCTCTTGAATAAAGATCCACAGTTTCTCCCCTGTGTGATGTGCCATCTGGTGTGTTTAACTTTTATATAACCTTTATCACAAACAGAACCACTAAACGTGGTTGTATCTTGTATGAATCATTATGTGTCTCTTCAGAGATGACTTGTTCAGATTTCCACGGTTGCCAAATATTTTCTCACACTCAGAGCAGCTAAATAGTTTCTCACCAGTCCTACATCTCAAATCCCTGACAGGGACTTCATCAGGTTTCAAAGAGTTTAAACCTGACTGAGGTTCTCTGGTCTCGTTCCAATCATCACTGTGTTCAGTCTCAGGTTCAGAAGAGTCTCCAGTCTTCTTATCAGTATCTGATCCTGGATGTCCATCTGGATCTGATTTCCTGTCTGGTTCTGGTCCTCCACAATCCTCTTCATCATCTTCACTCTTCACAGGAGTGAATGAGAACTTGATATCAGCCTCCTCCAGCTCTTGAAGCTGCTCTCCCTCCTCACTGGTCCAGAGTTCCTCCTGGTCCTCTTTAATGTGTAGGGGCTCTGGGTCCTCCTGGTCCAGACTGGAGCTCCAGACCTGCTGCTCAGGGGCAATCTCTTCTTTAACCACCAACAGCTGCTGGACTTCTGCAAGAAAACAGTAAACACACACAGAGACGTGACAGAGAATTTTTTGTTAAACAGTTGAACAAATAGTCAGCTGTACAAACAGTGTTTACCACCATCTCTCACTCTTACATTCTCTGTGCACAGTTACCAAAGAGACAGACACAAACTATAAAGATTTAATGCTTCAGCAGTAATGAGGTCATTGAGGGGTGCAGCAGTAGCTCAGTCCGTGAGAATGTATAAATATATATAATGCTGTGTAAATAGCTGCCCACTGCTCCTAATACAAGGATGGGTTAAATGCAAAGGCTTACTTTTACTGTATGTGACAGCTGATTCGATTTTACAATAGTCACATGACAAAAGCTGGTGATTTGAACCGAACAAATGAACACTTGAAAACAAATCAAAGTTTTACTAGATTATGGGTCAAGAAGGGTTGTTTTGCAAGTTCTGCCGGGTGGCTGAAGTCCCTGTTGCACTGGAGAGAATTTATGCTTTTGTTCCTTTACAGTTTCTTTGTGAAAGTCACAATAGTTGTGCAGAACAAAATAAGCATTGATAAGAAAATTAAAGTCCTCCGTTTTGTGTCCATCGTCTTCCACAAAGCCGCAAACTGAACCATCAAACGACCGCTCCTTTGGGCTGATAATGCCGCTGGACACGTCGCTCGCTAATAGCTCCAATAACAGCTTTCTTCTTCCACGTGTAGGCAGTAGTAGAATTATAAAACACAGAATTCAACTGCACAACAGCAGTTAATAGATAACAAGGTCGACAATGCTAGTGATTTGTTAACCATGTTGAAGTAACCACTGGTAGTCGCTCAGGAATCTAGATTGTGTATTTTCTACCGGCGGCGTGACGAATCAGGGAAGGACGCCTCATGACTGATAAGACCCAATCAAGTAGCTAATGTGGATGTCTACATCATCGTTGTCAAGGTTCTCCATTTCTGCCCAGCCAGACGACAACACAACCCCAGAGTTTTCAAACTAAAACGGATTCAGTAACGTTTTTAATTTTCTCTGTTTAGGTGTTATATAAAAACGCCAACAACCAGCCATCACCACGACCTGCTAACAACTAGCCATCACAACGACCTGCTAACAACCAGTCATCACCATTACCTGCTAGCAACCAGCCATCACCGCGACCAAAAGTGTTTTATTCCCCTGCATTAAAGACATACCCCACAAAACTCAATTGGGTCACAAGAGGTGTAAAAGCCACACGCATGGCACAGAAAATGTATAACTGAGACATCTACTCCCTCTCCTCAGCTGAGGCAGAGGCTTTAGAATCAATTAACAAATCTCAATGGTCTCAGGGACCTGCAGATGCAGGAAAAGTTAAAGGAATAGAACCAATAACAATAACACCCAAAAGTAGTTTTAGACCGTTTCAATGTCAATACCCTATAAAACCAGAAGCAGCGGATGGAATAAAACCAATATTTGAAGCATCGCTAAAATCAGGCGTAGTTTGAGTGTCCAGACTCACCATGTACATTACATTACATTACAGGACAGCAAACAGTCGTGATTTTGTTGAGTGTTTTTGTTCGCAGTGATGTAGCTATAAGCCGATTGGCAGATGCAGAGCGAAGTGAACGGGCTGAGGTGTACGGTTTGACCATGTCCTGGATTTAGACTGGACCCGATCTGTTCGCAGCACGGTACACAAGTACCAATGTTTTGAAATGGATGCGGGCAGCCACCGGTAACCAGTGATGGGAGCGGAGGAGCGGTGTAGTGTGGGGGAATTTAGGCTAAAGACCAGTCGAGCTGCTGCATTCTGGAAGGCAGTGTTACCTCATCAACCTCATTTATCAATTGAAAGATGCACAGCATTAAACCCATCTACATTGTTACCAACAGCAGATTAAGGAACACCACAGGATTATGTAGCTGCAACTGAAAGTCATGTACTGCCATGAACAGACTTAACAGATATTCCATTTAAAAGATGCAGATGTCACTATCTTTGTTGATGGCTCATGTAAAAATAATCCAGATGGTACAAATGCTGTGGTGATAAACAATAAAGTTTTGAAATCTGAACATCTACCAGCATTCATCAGCACAAGCAGCGGAACTTATTGCTCTAACGGAAGCGTGCAAATTGAGTAAAAATTAGGTTGTCAACATTTATAGTGAGAGTAACTATGCCTATTCATACATGTGTTTACTCAGCAGTGGAAAAATAGAGGTACGGTAACATCAACTAACAAACCTATTACGCACCGAGACCTGATTTTACATTTGCTAGATGAAGTACAGTTACCTAAAAAAAGTAGCAGTCTGTAAATGCACAGCAAATACAACAGGAACTGAACCAATTTCAGCAGGAAACCGAAGAGCAGATGAAGAAGCAAAAAAGGCTGTACAAAAACCACATGACCAATTTCCTTTTGAAGTGCAGCACTTAGATCATGAAATCCTACAAGACAATGAGGGATTCTGGAAATGACCTGAGTGTCACGACTTGTACTGGGGTCCCAAAAAGGGCAACAAGGGAACGGACCCAAATACCTTCATGAAACTACGGAGCCGAGAAACGGTGCAAAAAGTAACTTTATTCATACAATTTAGCGAAGAACACAGGCACAGAAAACCGACAAGGAGGTAGGGGACAAACAAGGTTTAGATACACAGGGGAGGTGCAGATGATCAGACACAGGAGGATTCAATTATGGACGGGGCAGACACTCACGAGGACAGGAAGTGAAGTGACACGAGTGCAAGCAACCATATGAGTTTTAAAACAAAAACTTAGCAGTGTGGAGGTAACCTGAGAGACCCTGTTGACCCACCTGAAGGACATCGCACTTCTATTAGACCCCCTGCGGTTTTCCTCCCAGTCAACAGATCAGTGGATGATGCTGTCAATATGATGTCTGCACTACGTTGTTTGAAACAAACTTGAACTTTATGTTGAAACACTTTGTCACAAAGATGCTGAGTGTTTCATGAACCAACCTGCTCTTAGTATCCGGACTTCCGGGTTGAAAACAGCGTCCAGTAGTTTCCGTTGTCGCTCGTTCTCCTCTTTTGAACTAGAAAGTTCCTCCTCGTACTCTGCTATCGTTCTTTCAAACAGCCCAAATATCTCTTCAGCAGCCGCAGTTAGTCGCTGGTTGACTAAAGATCTCAGCATTTGGACTTTAGACATTTTCACACAACGACAGAAACTTGTTCTCCACACAAACTCCGTCAAAAAGCCCGTTTCCTCTCCATTAAACTCGGACTAGCGCTGTGTTGCTGACTTCCGTCCCCGTCGGTCTGTTTCCAGCATGCTAAGATAACTTCAATATCTTTGTAGGCTACCGGGAGATGAGTCAGAGGAACTCGGCTCGTTCGAGATGAACTGCTTCTCTCCTGTAAAGTAGACGAGAGCAGGAAGCATCAGGGGGCGTTGACAAAAAACTGTGGTGAGATCAGACATCTACCTTCAAACAGTTACTTCCTGTTAGATCTGTAGGCTACTTGTAGTTTACAGACCTCGTTCGGATTTATTTATATGTGTTTGTAAATATATATTTATATAGAAATGTGCGTGTACCTTTCCTTTGTTATTATTACGCGAAACACTTTGCTGCTCGTATTGATGTGTGTTGTATAAATAAGATTTATTATTATCACCCGCACAAGATGTGTCTTTACATTAAATTTGAGACACAGGAAATAAGGATTTTCTACAAAACGTGGTGTTTCTTGTCAAATCTAAGAGTCAATCAGTATTTAAATGTATTTCACCGTTTCTTATTGACACTTTATGAAATTGTACACGTGCAATTGTTGAATAAACAATTATAAAATTATAAAGTGAAAAAAAGAAGCCACATTTCCTGCGCTCTATGCACGAAGTCTGCTATGAAATCCACATAGAAGCTTCTAAGGGCTTTTATTTTGAAGGTGACCCACCGAGCTGCAGCTGACCCGGATGTTCCTCCATCAGCAACATGGCGCCTACCGTCAGTAGAAACAGCAGAGTCTCTTTGTTGTGTTGATAACGTGTCAGGTAGCTCCTTCAGTACTGATCCATCAGAGTCTCTGTATGTCTGGATAAACCTGTCTGAATGGACTTTTAGATGTTTAGTTTAATGGAGAGGAAACGGGCTTTTTGACGGAGTTTGTGTGGAGAACAAGTTTCTGTCGTTGTGTGAAAATGTCTAAAGTCCAAATGCTGAGATCTTTAGTCAACCAGCGACTAACTGCGGCTGCTGAAGAGATATTTGGGCTGTTTGAAAGAACGATAGCAGAGTACGAGGAGGAACTTTCTAGTTCAAAAGAGGAGAACGAGCGACAACGGAAACTACTGGACGCTGTTTTCAACCCGGAAGTCCGGATACTAAGAGCAGGTTGGTTCTCTCTGTTTCATTCTCACTTTAAACTGATGGAACCAGTTCTGGAGGAAGTCAAGGCCTCAGGTGTGAGCTATGCGGGACAGTGGATGGGGGGCTTCAAACCAAAGATGCTGCTCACAGCCTGGGAGTAACCCTCACTCCTTCGGGGTGGGGGTCCCATCTAGTTAAAGCAGCAGGTAGGTAGACTCTTGGAGAACGGGGCACCTGGGTCAAGCAGCGAGCTGACTGGGCGCTCGGTAGCTGTCCATGGTGACGGGATCAGGGACGGCACCACTGGAGGCTGCTAAGTTCCTCTCAGTTGTCTTTGGGTCGACTGGAGTGGCGCGTCCACTCAGTCGAGCCTCGTCGAGCCTTTGGAGCGGGACTTGGCTGACTGCCAGGGAAGGGGTCCTGTTTATTAGGGAGTGTGACAAATGTATGATCGATATAAATGCAATTATTGATATTAAGAGGATTATTAATACATTAATAATAACGGGTGTAGCGTTGTTGGTGGTAGCAGACTTAAGAACTAATAATTCATTAATATCAACATATGTTACGATTATAAATATTTCAATTTTGACTTATGAACCCAAACTTTAGTAGAAAATAATTATGGCACTAACTCTACATCATATGCCACCATTGGTTAACTAAATGAAAGGGTCACATGTGACCAGGTAGATTCAGTGACTAGAAACATCAAACTCATTTACATCTGGGAATGGTTTTGTTTCACCTGACGGCTCTGAAGGGCAGGTTGGTGCATCGCAGGTCGGAGCTGCATGGCACAGTAGACGTGACAGGTTTTTCAACATGGACAGTTCAGAAACCCGAGGCCAGAGAAGAGGCAGAACCACGAGGGAGAGATCTGGCGTGCAGGATTCAAAGTTATCAATCATATTTGTAGTATTTTAGAAACGGGTGAAGGAAGGTACTTCTTCAAGTGTTTTGTTTTTCAGGTTGGCTAGATGTCCTCTCAGCCTGTTGGAGATGTTTCTGCTCGCAGTGGGCCTTAAGACGGACATAACTATACATAACTTTCATAAACTCAGAAGTTTTAATATATATATATACAATACAGGTACTTACTTTAACTAATCCTAGAATATAAAGGAAAGTTTCTTAAGTTGTTTATTAACAATTGGATGCTTCACTACGTCCTCAACAATGTGAAACATGAAGATGGGGTCATAAAACATGGTAGACTCAGCCGTAACAATTTGAGTGTCGAGTCTTATCTGCTCTGAGTATTTAGTGCCCTTTCGGTCGATAAAGCAGCACCACCCTGGCATCAGGGACCAACAACCAAACTGTGGCTAAAGTCTCAAAATTGGTGTTCACTCAGAATGTCAATAGTCAAAGTAATATTCCACATTCAGAGTGAACAGTGAAGGTTTGAATCCGAGCATTGATGATAACAACCAGCTATCATCACAACACATTTCCACAAAATAATCACAGAAAACGTCTCCTTAAAACTATAACAGAGTTTATTTATCTCAACAATAGTGATCAAAAATCAATAATATGAATAAAAAAAAATGTATTATACAATTACAAGCATACTACCTAAAAGCAACAACCAGTCACGTGGTGAGGGGAGTCTGTCTGTCTGTCTGTCTGTCTGTCTGTCTGTCTGTCTGTCTGTCTGTCTGTCTGTCTGTCTGTGTTTTAGTTTGAAAAGAAAGGAAAACACTCAAAACAAGGCAGATCCTCACAGCAGCAGTAAAGTACAGTATCTGTAACTTTATCACACAGAAGCCCGACTGGAGAACTCCGGTTCAGCAGAAGGGCACTGGTCATTACCTGATGAAATACAGTCTACCGACTTTACTCGTTGTGGTGGATTTAAACACAACAAAGCTCAGCAGCGTGGAACAACACTATTACAGCAGCAACAAGCACAACAGTTATGTTACACAGAACTGAACGGGACTCGACCGTCCGTAAAGTACACAATAACACGGTAAATAGTACAATTACACTTAAAACAAAACAAACAAGGTTACAAACACACTATGGCCTATCTCTGCCCAGACAAAAGCCTCTTACTTGAGATCGCTTCGTAGGGGTTGGTGTGTTCTTTGGGCTTGTTTGGTTGAATTTCTCCTGCTTAGAACCGGGGACCGTACCACCCTGGTGGCAGGTAAAGCGGTGCACTGATTTCGTACTTTTACCTCAGGTTTTTTTCTTTAAAGGCCCCAACGTTGTTTCACCTCCTTTTAGCAACGTAAGTCTCATGGACGGCACAGGGCATATATATATACTTCTTCTTTCACTATATTAGCTACACATGACCTTTGTTGGTGTAACAGAGGGGAACTAAAAGTAGCCGGTCAGTGGAGCAAGTTACACTTGGTCTAACATGTGGTCACTATTATGCAACTGAGGGTCTGTTAATGCCGGTGGGGATTCATTCAATGCAACACGATTTGCTGTTTGATGTTTTCGACCGCAGCACCATGCATCATTTCTATTTTGGGGTCATGCTTCTCTCATTTACAACTAATTCACAGATTTTTCAGTGATAAACCTCTTGAATAATAGAGAGTTTAATATGAGATTTCTAAGACATATGAATGTATTTAATTATTCCCCACAGACGTCCAGCAGCTGTTGGGGGTTGAAGAAGAGGTTCCCCCTGAGCAGCAGGACTGGAGCTCCAGTCTGGACCAGGAGGACCCAGAGCCCCCTCACATTAAAGAAGAACAGGAGGAACTCTGGACCAGTCAGGAGGGAGAGCAGCTTCAAGAGCTGGAGGATGATTATATCAAGTTCTCATTCACTCCTGTGAAGAGTGAAGATGATGCAGAGGAAGCTCAGTCTTCACAGCTTCATCAAAGACAAACTGAGGAGAAAAGAGAGGCGGAGCATTTGAAAACAGAAGCTGATGGAAAGGAAGTCCGATCCAGATCAGATCCAGATAGTCCTTTACAACCAGCTGCTGATGAGACTTCACAATCCTCTGAATGTGAGACTGATGACAGTAGAGATTGTGAGGAGACTCAGGAACCTCAGTCAGATTTAAACCCTCTGCAAAACAATGAAGTACCTGGAAGTGATGTGAACTGTAATACTGTAAAAACATCAATCAGCTCCTCTGAATGTGCTGGAAGCTTTGGCCACAAGGGACATCTGGAGAAACACACTGAATCCAAAACAGGAGTGAAACCATTCCAATGCTCGGTTTGTGGCAAAAGATTTGGAGTACATCATATTCTGAAAAGACACATGATGGTCCACACAGGGGAGAAACGATTTAGTTGTTCAGTTTGTGCTAAACAATTCAGACGAGAGCCAAATCTGAAAAGACACTTGATTGTCCACACAGGGGAGAAACCATTCCGTTGTTTAGTTTGTGGTAAAACATTCACACGAGCATGCACTCTGAAACAACATTTAATTTTCCACAAAGGGGAGAAACCATTTAGTTGTTCAGTTTGTGTTAAAACATTCACACGAGCACAAAGTCTGAAACAACATTTCATTGTCCACACAGGGGAGGAACCATTTAGTTGTTCAGTTTGTGGTAAAATATTTGCACGAAAGGCACACCTGAAACGTCACATGAGTGTCCACACAGGGGAGAAACCATTCAGTTGTTCGGTTTGTGATAAAACATTCACACGAGCATGCAGTCTGAAACAACATTTAATTTTCCACACAGTGGAGGAACCATTATGTTGTTCAGTTTGTGGTAAAACATTCACACGAGCATGTAATCTGAAACAACATTTAATTGTCCACACTGGAAAACCAAATTTGTCGTTCAGTTTTCGATAAAATATTCTCTCGTTTCTGTAATTTCAAAAATCACAAGTGTATTTGTGAGAGTATCAGAAATAAATGAGACATGGTTAAACCCTGTTGGAAGGGCTGTGATTTTCTGTGAATATCTCATAGACGTAATGCCCGGGTCATAAAATTAGGTGTTAGAAGGCACCATACTGAAAAACAATGAACAAAAAAAGACCAAAAAACAAAAAGTATGTAACTTTGAGTCATAGAGCTCTATGGTTCTCTTAAGAACGTGCGCCAGCTGTGCTGTGCTGTGTCTTCAACACACACACACACACACACACACACACACACACACACACACACACACACACACACACACACACACACACACACACACACACCCCCGCATTGGCTGCATCTCAAGAATTTCCAGCGGCCATTTTCTAAGAAGCGCCCTGCACGTATTCTTCAGTGGAGTTGAAAGGACTTTCCATGAACACATACACACACATATCCATATCCATATCCATTCGCATTCGCACTCCCATCCTCATACACATACATATGTGCCTCAGTGCCCATGACTGTCTCACGAGGCAGGCACGCGGCGTCTGGACTTTCTCTGGTTCTTGTGCAGCCGATTATAAATACCTTCGATCTAGAAGATCGGGGGGAGAAAGTTTCAGAGAACTGCAGGACTAGAGAAATCATAATCTAAATTTAGAGATTTATATTTCCGCTTCTCCCACACCGTTCACCATCAGGCCAAGTGGGTGAGTCACATATATGGAGCTCGACCTCCGCCTCTCTACCCCTTCTCGCGGCTCTCCCCGGGACCATTGTAACTCACGGGACTCCCTGAGTCAGAGACTGGGATAACCTGAGTATGGACTCGAGACCACCTTCTAAAAAAACGTATATATCTGTTTCCAGAGAGTCTGTCTCTCTCTCTCTCTCTCTCTCTCTCTCTCTCTCTCTCTCTCTCTCTCTCTGTCTGTGCCGACCTCGTTCACAAGTACATGCTGTACTGTATCTGGCTGTTCACGTCGCTCGTTAGTTTAACTCTAGCTCTAGTCATGGCAAATAAATACTTGTATCTACTACTGTGCTTTTGAGGTATTTGTACCTGAGTAATATTTCTATTTCCTGCCACTACTTTATACTTTTATATTAGTCCATCAGTTATATTATTTAAATAATAAACTGCATTATATACGACTTACATGAGCCTTTTTTCTTTTGAATTTATTAATACTTCTGTAATTTGCCAATGTAAGAATTTTAATGCAGTGCTTTTACTTGTTATGAGGTATTTATTTTTCACTCTTTGTGTCGATTGAAGGCTCTCGAGGACAAAATCAGAAAGAGGAGAAGGTTATAACGAGACTAAGGAATGTTCTTTCTGGTCTGAAGAGTTGTCTGTCTCCGTGATTGGAGAGCATAACACTGGAATATGCGTGAATATTGTGGAGAGATAGACACAGCGGACCAATTTTATTGTATTTATTGTGTTTCTTGGTCACCTGAGAGACATAAAAAGCTCAGTTTTTGGACCTCTGTATTTCTAAAAAACTGATCATGTCCATGGTTGGATCTGTGTTGAGAAATAGTTTTGAAGCTTTAATTTCCAAGTTAACAATCATCATTAAGGGAGGCAGAGGAATAAACTACACATATTACATGAACCGTTATCATTAAGGGAGGTAGAGGAATAAACTACACATATTACATGAACCGTTATCATTAAGGGAGGTAGAGGAATAAACTACACATATTACATGAACCGTTATCATTAAGGGAGGTAGAGGAATAAACTACACATATTACATGAACTGTTATCATTAAGGGAGACAACACACAGGCACACACACACAGATATACCATTCTTGGAGAGAAGCAAGCTGCTTACATGAACTCAGCTGATTTCCTGTAAATGAAGAGGGTCCGAGCCACGGTGACCATGTGATCCAGTGACATGAGAACAGGAAGGGGAACCAGTCTCCAGTAGAGTGGACGGAGCAGAAGGAGAGAGGCTGAAGGCTGACGCATGGTGAGTGTTAATCCAACATTTAAGAGTTTTACTGTCAAAGTCTGAGAGTCACTTTTCTCCCTGCGGACTGGAGAGCAGCGGTCCAACATGACCGGTGTTACGGGTCAACAGGCGACCCTCAGCCAAACGCGTCAGTTGTTGCCGTGGTTACGACAGCTGTTGAAAATAGCAAGAGATCGAGCAGAGGTGAAAACATAGCGGTTTAAACGTTGTGGAGTCTTTCGAGGAAAAGAGTCCATCGAGTTTGAAACGTCGCGTGTTGTTTGTGTGTTGAAACAGGAAGTTATCAAATCGCCCTTCCTTTGAAATAAAGTTGGTAAAAATAACAAAACACATAATCGACTCTGGAGCCTGTTTTGTGCAAACATGTGTCCCAGAGAAGGACTCTGTCGTTGAAGGAGGAGTCTGGCAGACTCTCGAGCTTCTCTGTGACGTACGGAGTGACGTACGTACGTACGACGTATTCCCTCACTTCCGGTAGCCAGCGTGTCAGTTGGCCGATAGGGTACTTTCACAGCTCCAGCTAAACCAAGTTAATTGTGTGATATTGTGTGATATTCTTCATACAAGTGGCTAATTACCTGCTGTACGTCTTAAACATGTAAACACTAATATCTCCCTCCTTCTTGTAAGCGGCTTCTCGCTTAATCCTACAGTTTTATTTACAGTGTTCAGTTCTGCTAACGTTAGCTACATTACTTTAGCTTAGCAGCTAACGATGTCTTCCCTCTCCCTCTTCTACTCCTTCTTCCTCAGTGTCACATGCTTAGCCATTCCTCTGCCTCCCTTAATGATAATGATACATGTAATAAGTGTAGTTTATTCCTCTGCCTCCCTTAATGATAATGATACATGTAATAAGTGTAGTTTATTCCTCTGCCTCCCTTAATGATAATGATACATGTAATAAGTGTAGTTTATTCCTCTGCCTCCCTTAATGATAATGATAAATGTAATTAGTGTAGTTTGTTTGCTAGGGTGGAGGCGAGGCTCAGTGAGTTAGAGTGTGGAAGGGAAAATGTTTATGTTTTTGATTAATGCATGTGTTGTGTGTAGTGAAACTATGAAGCCACATTAACACATATATCCAGGTTATTAAGAGCACAATATTCATAGTTAATCATTGACATAGCATTATTATAAGTTATACTTATGTGAATCTGTAAGCAGGCCCATAGAAACCGGGTGAAGACCGCCTTAGCAGATAAGCGTAACAGGGAAGGGGACACAGTGAAGGCCGCAGACAGACAAGGTTGCGATGAGCTGGCGCTTTAGCCCCAGCTGGTCTCTAAGCGATTAAGACCCAAGGACTAGATATTCTGACTAGTAACGGTTGAATGTTATGACGAGGGAAGGTAAGAATGGGAGGCAGACAGTGAAATAATCAGTTTCTGTATTGAGGCGGCGTCAACTGGGTAATATGGCGTGCGTGAGGTATGAGGTCACCCTACACGAAGGGAAAAAGATGGACACCGGGGCGGGGTTAAGGGGTGGAACAGTGGGCCGTACCTACCCTGTGCATTGCATTACAAGTACTACGTCAATCTGAATGTTCGTGAGTTGTTGTATTCCCGGACCCAACTCGGTTCGTTTGTAACCTGTGTGTTGCAAATAAATCTACGTGAATTGAACTTTGATCTAATCTCTCTGGTATTCTGTGGGTGGTCAATTACTGAGGTCCCGTAAGTGAGTTCCTGTGGCGCCACACTAGCAGTCAGATAGGAAATAGCTATTAAGTTTATACAGAATCAGGTTTTAAGAAAGTTAGCCATCATTGAGCAGAATACGCAATAAACAAAAGAAATTCAGCCACCACAAGAGGCACGACTCCGCACCATGGAAACTCAGTCGTTAGCTACAGTAGTTGAAAACTGAAGTTATTCTACTAGGCCCAGAACACCTCCCAAATCAACTATCTAATGATATAGTTTCTCTTGATGGCATTGTCCTTTTTTCACCTACGTAACATTTAAAAAATCAGACACATCCTGTCTCAAAGTGATGCAGAAAAATTAGTTCACTCATTTGTTTCTTTTAGACTGGACTACTGTAATTCCTTATTATCAGGCTGCTCTAATAAGTCTCTTAAATCTCTCCAGTTGATCCAGAATGCTGCAGCTCGTGTACTAACAACAACTAAGAAAAGAGATCTGTTTGTCTCTGTGTTCTTGGCTGGTTGAATTCCTAATTTTATAGCTTTGCGGTCCTTGTTGCCTCTGATGCGTTATTGTCCACGTTGTGTATTTTCACCTTATGAGAACATCACAAACATCTGCCTCATTAATTTGCAGCTCTACAAAGACGTTTTGAATTGTCGAATTTTAAACAGCCGCCTATTTGTTTGAGAAACCAGCTCTATTGTAAACTGCTCCATGGTAGTCGGGCAGTGTGGTCACAAGTTGCTCTGGTTGCCCTCTGCCTTTAGGAGCGACTGCTGACCGTGTTGGACCTTACTTCATTGTATACCCACAACACAGTGCACCGATCGTGGAGTAGTAGAAATGCCTCTGACCGCCGACTCTTTTTCCATCCACTGATATGAATTTGAATCCCGTAAATGAAATTTCTTTTTCTTTTTTTCTTTTTTTTTTTTACTCTGCTACAGAGTTCTTCTCAATGACACATGTTTGTACAAAACAGGCTCCAAAGTCGATTATGTGTTTTATTATTTTTACCAACTTTATTTCAAAGGTAGGGCAATTTGATAACTTCCTGTTTCAAGACATAAACAACACGTGATGTTTCAAACTCGAGTGGACTCTTCTCCTCAAAAGACGTTTAATCCGGTATGTTTTGACTATGACAACAACAGACGCATTCGGCTGAAAGTCGGCAGTTAAAGCCTAATCATTCTACTAAATGTTTTTGATAACTAAATGATATATTTACCAAACTTTTCATGAATCAAACTCTTCCTCTTAGTATCAGTGACAGCTGTGATGTAATCTAAGAGGACTAATACACACTTTTAATCCTCCTGAGTATTGACAGGAACAGTAGTTTGTGTATTCAGATCTACTTTAATGTCTTTGTTGTTATCAAAGATTAATTATGAATAAAACCATCTTGATGTTTGCAGAGAGAGAGCAGAGTCTCCAGGATCTATGAAGAGTGATTGGTCCAATGATAATCCTCTGAATTTCAGTAATGAACCTGGACCCTCACACACAAAGTAAGAGACTGGTTTACTGTCAGCTGACCTGATGAAGATGATGCATTGAGGATGAAGACAAAACCTTCTGCTCAAAGATTTATATTCCTGATACAGAACTATTAGTGCAGATCCTGTTTCAGACTAAGATGGATCCTCGTCTGGGTTTTAGAGCCACAAACTACTGAAGTTTATTTCTGGAACGAAACACCTGAGAACCTCCATTTCACAAGTTCCACTTCAACACAATACTCAGATATTTCTGCTCAGACTCTGAAGTCACTGTTCAAAATGAGGAAGAATGTGCTTCAAATGTGTGAATGATTTCCTCCCATTGACTCCAATCAGCTGTTCAGACCTACCAGGTGCTTCTTGAGTCAGTGCTCATCATCACTGAGCAACATGTGGTGAAGAAGCATTGGTAGAAAAGCTTTGCTCTCCTTGGTTCTGTGTTGATGTTGAACTTTGTTCTTTAAGTACTTGTGTCAAATATGGAGAAGAAAGATGAAGCTCAAAGGGTCACTGACTAAAGAGTCCGAGCTTTCAGTTGAAAGCTTTAAATCCTGAGTAAGTGGACCTTTGAGTTTAGATTCTCTCCTCCATATATTGATCCTGAAGGTCCAGAACAAACACGTGGGCAGAACTGATGTCAAAGTGATCTGCAGACAGAAACAGGACAGGAAACAGAAACCGACTGAAGAAAATCTTGCCTCACCACGCAGGTTAGAGGACCTGGTTTATTCTAATATTCCATTCAAACAATCTAAACTCTCCCAATTATATCTTTCGTATTATCAACATGGCGTATGGCTGAAAAAGAGACCAAAACAAATCTCAAATGGCATCTCGACACCGCAATTTTTAATAACTATCTATTACTTACCGGTGGGGTCCCATTTTCATCATCAACATGGTCTAGCAAAAAGATGCACAAACTAGCAGGTATCTTTAATGAGAATAGTTTATGGTCATTTAATGATATACGTAGTACCTATGACATGCCTGGCTCATCATTTATGCTATACTTACAACTAAGATCATCACTTAAAGCATATAGGGTACCATGGAATGATCCTCTGGGATCACATCACCTGCATTCTATTATTAACACACAAGGCCAAGGGATTAGAATCAAAACTGTCCTCATTCTTTTCTGTATCTTCTGACAAACCCTTACATATTGAACAGGTCTGGGCTAAAGACCTCGAACACATGACGGAGAACGTGCTGTTGTACTCGGATTATATTTGGAAAGGTATAAGTGAAACCTCCAAAAACCTCAACCATCAGCAGATGCATCTACATTCTTTACATCGAACCTATTATACACCTCGGAAGAGCTTTTTAATGAAAATAACTACGTCATCAATATGTACCATTTGTACAGAAGGACTCGTTGGCTCTTTCATGCACATGTTTTGGTTTTGTAAAGATGTAACTTTTTGGAAAAGGGTATGTTTCTTTTTGACAAAGATTCTGAACTATGTAGTCCCATGCACCCCTACTGTGCTGCTTCAAAATTACTTTTCTACACTGGAATTATCACAGCATCAAAAACGCATCTTATTAACCGGCCTAACAGCCACAAAAAAGAAATGCTAGCAATACGTTGGAGTCCCCCACATACTAAATGAAACCCCAGTGGTTAGCTAGCTATCTTGATGTTGTGAACATAGAACTTTCAATAGCTAGAATACATGGTGCTAAAGAAAAAACGATCTTATCCTGATCTACGGCTTATATATATATGTGTGTGTGTGTGTGTATGTGTATGTATATGTATATGTATATATATGTGTATGTGTATGTATGTATATATACCACTATTCTTTTAATATGTGTATTTTTATATATGTATATATGTGTGTGCACATGCACACTACATATCCATTTTTGTGCTGTTCTTCCCCGTCACTTGTTGATTTTTAATGCAAATCGAGAAAATCAATAAAAATGTGATCAGAAACAGGACAGGGAATGATCAACTCTACATTTGGACCACTTCTGTTTTTATAATATTTGAATTCATGCCTTCATTTGATAGTTGACAGTAGAAAGTGACAGAAAACAGACTGAAGAACGAAAGAGTGTGGACTTGAACCTGAGACTCCACTGTTCCATGCTGTGTGTCAGACTGTTGGTCCACCACAACATCTCCACACTGCTAACCTCAGTTCAAACATGACTAACTCAAGCTAAGCTGCTCAGAGACACTGGGACACAGTAAAGGTCACAAGCAGCTCTCTTTCATTTAGTAATAAAGACATGTCTTCACAGAGAGAAGAAGAGGAGTCCTATTCCTGAGGAGGAGCTGATGTCCAGATCCAGAACCAGAACCAGAACCAGAGCTGGACTCCAGACAGCCAGTGAGACCAGCACTGTACAAAGTAAGACTGTCCATTCCTCTGCTGATGTCTTCATGTCCTGAAACAGGACGTGTTGTTTTAATACAGGGACACAATGATGGAAACACACAGAGGCAAAAGGTCTCATTGATTCATGCTAAACCTGCACACATACACACATTTTAATACACGTCTTTAGTATTTCTACATGATATATTAATTATTATATATGAATGAATATCTCATCAACAACTATCATCTCTGTAAAGATATCGAGGAGTAAAGTTTACCTGAGCAGAGAATGAAGTCTTGTTATCAGAGCTCCTCCTCTCTTTGTTCACATGGACGGCCGGTTAGTGCATGTGAGCGTGCACGTGAGCATGCTTGTGATTGTGCATGAGAGCGTGCAGAGGGACAGAGTGAAGAGGTTAATACCCAACATGAGGTGAGGCAGCTGGAGTCAGCCTCCAAGAAGAAGACCCTCCATGACACTCCCATCAAGTGCCACGACATCTTTAAAGCCTCAGCTGACCAGTGGAGACGCATCAGAGTCGTTCTGACCAACGGCGTCGCTGGCGTTGGAAAAACCTTCTCGGTGCAGAAGTTCACTCTGGACTGGGCCGAGGGTTTGGAGAACCAAGATGTCAGTCTGGTGGTTGTGCTTTCGTTCAGGGAGCTGAACTTGATCAAAGATGAGCAGTACAGTCTTCTCAAGCTGCTCCATGTTTTCCATCCAACATTACAGAAGGTCCCAGCAGAGAAGCTCTCTGTCTGGAAAGTTCTCTTCATCTTTGATGGTCTGGATGAAAGCAGACTTTCTCTGGATTTCATCCACAATGAGGTCGTTTGTGATGTCACACAGAAGGCATCGGTCAACGTGCTGCTGACCAGCAGCATGGTCTTCATCTGTGTGGACATCAATAGGTGTATGAATGTTGTGCTGACATGTGGATGATGTCTGTAGAAGGCTGATATGATGATGATCAACAAGAACACAATGACAAAGAGAAAAGCTCATTGATGAGGACATAGTCATGTTGAGCGACACATTTAAACCTCAACACATCTTATTGGATTATAAATGGATTCTAATCTTCATCTTTTATTCTTTATTCAGGTTGGTGAACTGCAGGTTGTCAAAGATCAGCTGTTCTTCTCTGGCCTCAGCTCTGAAGTCCAACCCCTCTAGTCTGAGAAAACTGGATCTGAGTTACAATGACCTGCAGGATTCAGATGTGAAGCTGCTGTCTGCTGGACTGGAGAGTCCACACTGGAGACTGGAGACTCTGAGGTCAGTAGAGGGTTGGAGTGGGTCCATGCTGGTTCCAGCAGTACTGAACTAAACACAGATCCAGTATTTACTGTAAATCTCCAACCTCCTCAGTGAATCTGTGAGAGGAGAACGCTGACAGGCTTCAGGATTGGACAGAAAGTCAGCCAATCAGAGGAGCCAGAAGCTTGTTGTGATCACGTGTTTGAGTTGATGTGAAGACGACTGTTGTTGTTGTGTTCAAGTGTGCAGGAAATAGCGCTGTTTCCCAGCTGACAGCATCTCAACATGTCCAGAGACAGAGGTCCTCATTCATCAATCTGATCTGATCTGTTCTCTCTCAGTGGAATCTTTCTAAGGAGATGAGACATTCACATGTCACTGAGACTGTGGTTTTTCTCAGCTCTGAGCCCTAACAGCAGTGACTCCATCATTACAGTGAGCAGTGAACACCTCTCTGTGTCTGCAGTCATGATGCGTTCAGGGCCCTCAGCTCTTTGTGTCCACTGTGTACTTGAGTGAAAGCTGCAGAGTGAACAGACCTGATGTCCAAAGTGTCTGCAGGTGTGAGAGCTTGGAGCTCAGTGTGTTCACTCCAATACGTTAAGATGAGAGCTGAAAGGACTGAAGTCCCTGCTGCTCTTTCTACTGGATGAGCTGCATCACTGACTGACAGCTGATGAAGGGAGTCTCTGGAGACCCTGATCCATCTCTTCTTCTTCTCTCCTCAGATGGAATAAGTCTCACTCAAAGTGAGTCCACCATCATCTCTGAGTTCCTCTGGACCTGATCAGAGGATCATCAGTGGATCTGGACTCCACCAGGACCTGGATTTAGTTTCGTCCTTTGGTTCCTTCATGTGTTCTGACCCTAAAGTGTCTCTACAGATGAGTTGTGTTCATGACATCATCACAGGAGATGAACATGTTTAAATGTTCCTGCTTTGCTTCCTGCTGCAGCTCCTCCCTGTGGATCGATGGAGTTCTGCTCTTCATTGACTCATATTTCTCAATAACAGTGGGAGTTGATATCACATGTATAAAGTTACCTTATTACCAGCAGCACCAGCCTTTCCTCATGTTATAACAGAAACATATTAGCTTGTAACAAACAGAAAGAGAAGATAGAACCTGAACCTGAATCCAATCAAGGCTTCACTTTAGTTCCTCAACTGACAGACAGATTAATATTTACAGTTAATATTCATCATGTAAGCAGGAGAATAATAAGCTGAGTCTCTGCTTGTTCTTTAGTTTATTACAGTTTCATGTGAGACCCTGCTAGTCGTCACGTTTCATGTCTGAACTCAGACACAAAGTCACTGAGGAGCTTTTTCCCTCAGAAATCAATGTTGAATCAGTCGTTATCACCAACGTTCATATTCTGGTTCCACATGATGGAGCTGGAGTCACTTTAGTTTTAATGTTCTAACAGGGTGAGAAATGATTTAATAACATGCCATCAAACTATTAAATGTTCAAGTTCTTTATCATCAAGGTTTTTATGTCTTCATGTATTTTATGTTCAAAGCTCTTTTTATTCTGGAATAATAAAGTTGATGTAAAATGAATCTCCAATAGAGCCGTGATCTCTTATTTAAAAGTTATTGATTCTCAGTGTTTATTCACCATTAGTAGAACAATAAATAGAAGACAAATAGATAAAGAAGAATAAAAGTAACTCGTCTCCAGTGTTTCCTGTTTGTTCAGATGCAGATCTGTAAAGCAGCTGTGAGCCTCTTCTTCAGATTTAAACCTGAACCTGAACTTTAAGTGTGTTTGATACGTAATGAACAGTGAAATTACACCATTTAACTTCACAATTCATTCAAGAGGAATTTATGATTTTTGGCCACAAGAGGTCAGAAAACATCAAAACAAGTCAACAGAGACGACAGTTCCTAAGACATGTTTTTATTTTTAGTTTATTTGTTTTTTAATGTATTTTATTTGATTTTCTGTTTTTATTTACTTTCCTGTATTTTAAATATTGTTTAACATTTTTGCTCTTTTCTTTTGGAAACATTTAAAGTCATGTATCAATAATAATAATAATAATAATAATATGTTTATATACTATATGATTCCATTAATTACCATAAGCCTACATTTATTATAATATTATTATTTTATTATTCTGAAAACAAAGATATATATATATATCAGCTCATTGTGTTTTGGTCTGTATTTACTGTAGAATCACAATAAACATTATAATAATTTAACACCTATTTTATTTTATGTTCACTAATTAACAAAGTGACTCCTGAAATAAACCAGTGGCGTCATATTTGTGTTTGAAGGTCGTCACACTGAGACGAGGATTTAATAATCACATCATGTGTTCAGGTTCAGTCGCTGCTGCCGACGTGCCTCTGAGCAGAAACCCTGGTCATGTGATCAGAGAGTTTCTCTGTGTGCAGTAACAGAGGAAGGTCCACAGCGCCCCCCAGTGGCTTCTCTCTGAATTACACTGATTTAAGACCCAACATTAGGAACTCGTCCTTTAAAGACTCAACTGATTCATCAATTAAAAATCATGTTGGACTTTCAGCCACATCACGTGACTC
>JACSYO010001623.1:5000-12500 GCA_016806645.1 Ophiodon elongatus
TGACTTCTATACAACCAGAGGAGTCGCCCCCTGGTGGTCAGGAGAGAGAATGCAGCTTTAACACATGAAGCTTTGACTTCTATACAACCAGAGGAGTCGCCCCCTGGTGGTCAGGAGAGAGAATGCAGCTTTAACACATGAAGCTTTGACTTCTATACAACCAGAGGAGTCGCCCCCTGGTGGTCAGGAGAGAGAATGCAGCTTTAACACACTTTTAAGAACCGGATGAGACGTCCACGTCTTTTAAACAGTCTACAGGTCCAAAAGAGATGACACACATCAGAAATTCTCTCTCTTCTAAATCATGACAAGAAAACTGACTACAATATTGCATTGAAAAAATAATATTGGGATTACAAATGAGGCTGCAATATATATATGTATAGATATATTTATATCTATACATATATATATATATATATATATATACAATTACAAGTATAATATACATGTTTGTGTTCAGTTTCTCATAAATTATTCATGAAAAAAAGATAAAGTAACCACCAGGCAGCGTGCCAGAGGAGACACACACACACACACACACGCACACACGCACACACGCACACACACACACACACACATTCCAGCTGGGTGATGATAATGATGCTGGACTCAATAAATCATGGAGCAAGTTTCTGTGACAGCGGTGAACTCGTCGTTTGTCTCTTTGTAGAACATGTTGCTCATCAGCACCGGAAAGAGAAGACAAACATGTTCTTATTATGTAAATCTATTGAAATAGAAAACCAAACATCTCAGCAAAGGTTTATTCTAATTGAATTGGGACTTTAATTCGATAAAGTGTGGCCGATAAGACAAACAAGTCTCTCTGTTTCTGTTTGAAGCATTAAGTTAAACAACTGCAGCAATAAATTGATTCATCAATCGACAGTAAACATGTTCCATTTATCTCAGTTTATTCTGGATTTTCTTTATTTTATTGTAGCTCTGCCTTTGAATGTGTGTTGTGTATGTTTGTAGATCAGATTAAAATTAATCAGCAACATTTTTGATAATTGACTAATTATTTTTTGGCCATTTAAGCCAATTGTTTTAATATTTATCTATCAGCCAAAACAACCCCATGAATATTTTCAAAGAAATTAAAAAAAATTCCCAGGATTTGATGCTTTTCTCTGTTTGACATCATGTGAATCCACTTTTTTGACTCAACTTGGACAACAAGCACATGACGTCTGCACCGAGCGGTGACCGTGCCGGTTACCGTGGAAACACACACCGCTCTTTACCGCGTCACGCTGAGGGAAGCTGCTGCACCAGAGCATCTAAAAACAACGCATGTGTAATATCCAACAGACGCTAAAGATAAGTTAAGTTAACATAAGATAAGTTAAGTTAAGTTAAGATAAGTTAAGTTAAGTTAAGTTAACATAAGATAAGTTAAGTTAAGATAAGTTAAGTTAAGTTAACATAAGATAAGTTAAGTTAAGATAAGATAAGTTAAGTTAACATAAGATAAGTTAAGTTAAGATAAGATAAGTTAAGTTAACATAAGATAAGTTAAGTTAAGATAAGTTAAGTTAAGTTAAGATAAGTTAAGTTAACATAAGATAAGTTAAGTTAAGATAAGTTAAGTTAAGTTAACATAAGATAAGTTAAGTTAACATAAGATAAGTTAAGTTAACATAAGTTAAGTTAAGTTAACATAAGTTAAGTTAAGTTAACATAAGATAAGTTAAGTTAAGTTAAGATAAGTTAAGTTAACATAAGATAAGTTAAGTTAAGATAAGTTAAGTTAAGTTAACATAAGTTAAGTTAAGTTAACATAAGTTAAGTTAAGTTAACATAAGATAAGTTAAGTTAACATAAGTTAAGTTAAGTTAAGATAAGTTAAGTTAAGTTAACATAAGATAAGTTAAGTTAACATAAGTTAAGTTAAGTTAAGATAAGTTAAGTTAAGTTAACATAAGATAAGTTAAGTTAACATAAGTTAAGTTAAGTTAACATAAGATAAGTTAAGTTAACATAAGTTAAGATAAGTTAAGATAAGTTAAGTTAAGTTAAGTTAAGATAAGTTAAGATAAGATAAGTTAAGATAAGTTAAGTTAAGTTAACATAAGTTAAGTTAAGTTAAGATAAGTTAAGATAAGTTGAAGATAAGTTAAGTTAAGTTAAGTTTGTTTTAGCTTTATTACGTTACGTTTATTAGCACAAAGGAAGTGAACAAAACTAAAAACTATAACAAACAGACCAGATTGTTCAGATGAGCTCGTTTAGTAGCTCGTTAAAACCAGACTCTAGAAATGTTATTCAGGAAGTATGTGTAAAGCACACACACACACACACACACATACACACGCACACACACGCACACACACACACACACACACACACACACACACACACACACACACACACACACACACACCCTTGTGTCCTCAGCGTGAGCTGAGCCTCTCAGGTTATTTTGGGGGTCAGCTGTCGTTGGGCCCTCCTCCTCCTCCTCCTCCTCTTCCTCCTCCTCCTGCTCCTCCTCCTGCTCCTGCTCCTCCTCCTCCTCCTCCTGCTCCTCCTGCTCCTCTTCCTCTCTCCTTCCTCTGCCTCTCGGCGTCTCTTCCTCACCTCCTCTCCTTCACTCCACTGATCCCGGTAAGACTTTTCTCTTCCTCCTCACCGTTTGCTTCTTTGTTTGTGTGGAAACTAAAGTTTGTGTTCCTCGAAGTCTTTGAAACGACCCGTTTGTTGGTTTGGTGACACTCAAACGCTGCTCTACTACTACTGTGTACTAATACACAAAGTACGAATACTGTGTACTAATACACAAAGTATTACTAATGTGTACTAATACACAAAGTACGAATACTGTGTACTAATACACAAAGTACTTCCATGATGGTGGTCACAGTGAAGTGATTCGCTCTTCACGTTTCAGCCTCAGTCAGACGGTGATAGTAAATATATATATATATATTATATGTATAATAATGATAGTAAATATACGTTTAATGCATCTAGAGGGTGTTTTAGTTGAAAGTCATTTATTGCTCTCGTGGCCTCTTGAGTGTTGTCGGTAGTTACGTTCATTTAAACTCTTTGAGGTTTTCCTCTTAAACCTTCTTCTGTTTGAGGATTTAACATGAAGCTATTTCTTCTCTTTCTATGTAATATTAACTCTTGTATTTAAAGCGTGGCATCAATACGCCAGAGAGAGGAGATGCAAAACATTGTTATAAAAAGCTCATTTTAAGGATTGCGTAATATTTATGTGCGGCAATCAAATCTCTTGGGTTTCAAACAAGAAAACAAAGCTTTTCTTTTTCTTTGTTTAACAACGTTAAAACCCTTTGAAACCTTCTGCTCGTCTCGTTAGCCGTTAGCCGTTAGCCGTTAACCGTTAGCCGTTAACCGTTAGCCGTTAGCTTTCAGCTCAACACGACTCACTTCGTTATCGCTCTTCGTTAGATAAACTTTTAATTTGGCGTTTCTATTATTTTTGGTTCCCATTGGTTCTGATTTTGAGTTTGAACAAACATTTGTAGAATATATTAAAATATTCATCATCGTTTGACATTCAGGGAAGGACTGTGATTGGTTGTGACCTGGGGGGCGGAGTCTGACGTGGCTTTGTTTTTTTGGGAGGGGGTGGCTAGGGGGCTAGGGGGCTAGGGGGGAAGGATAGTATAACATGAAGCAGGTAAACAGACTGGAGATACATAAACACACACAAAGTCTCAATGTTTCATATAGTGTGTGTGTGTGTGTATTGTGTGTGTGTACGTGTGTGTACGTGTGTGTGTGTGTGTGTGTGTGTGTGTGTGTGTGTGGCCGTTTGTCCTTATTTGGACGCTCTCAGAATAGATGAGACTATAACAGGTGTGGTCTGAAGTGTGTGTGTGTGTGTGTGTGTGTGTGTGTGTGTGTGTGTGTGTGTGTGTGTGTGACAAATTGGGGGCTGGCTCAGACGGCTAATATTAACTGACCAGATACAATAACGGTGGCAGCCGTCATGTTGTGACAGAGACGTGAGGACAAACACACACTCACACACACACACATACACACACACACACACACACACACATACACACGCACATACACACACACATACACACACACACACACATATACACACGCACACATACACACACACGCACACACACACATATACACACACACACACACACACACACCACTTTAGAGGACATTACATTGACTGACATTCATTTCCTGGAGACTCACCCTGACCACCACCACTGCTTGCTAACCCTAACCCTACACCGTAACTAAATCTGAACCTCAACCTAAACTTAACCTCAACTTAACCTAAACTTAACCTAAACTTAACCTAAACTTAACCTAAACTTAACCTTAATCCAAGTCGTCAAACTTAAATTGTTCCCAGAAAGAAGGCGAGTCCCCACAGTGTGGCTGTGTAAACATACACATCCCCACAACACAAGTCATACACACACACACACACACACACACACACACACACACACACACACACACACACTCACACGATGAACAAGATTAAATGTCTACAGCCTCGTTAGCAATGCGTTATCTCTTTGCGTGGTTTAGGGTTTTGTCTGTGTTGGACACGCAAACTTCTCCAATGTGAATACGTCAACATCTGTAACCAGTGCAGCATGAAAGCATGGAATCAGTAAGCTAACTAGCTAACTAGCTACCTAGCTAACTAGCTACCTAGCCAGCCGCTAAATGAGTGACTCCGCACCAGAGACTCTTGTTCCTGCTCTTCAGCGTAGGAAAGCACGTTGATATCATCAGTAACACCAGCCAGTACCAGCCAATCACAGCACAGTAACACCAGCCAGTACCAGCCAATCACAGCACAGTAACACTAGCAGTTCCAACCAATCACAGCACAGTAACACTAGCAGTACCAGCCAATCACAGCAGGGGGCGGGCCTCGTTAACAACCCTCACAGCTTCAGTGTTTCTGATATATATATATATATATATATATATATATATATATATATATATATTTTGTATCATGTCAACCTGTAAAATAGGAGAACTGAGGTTCTGTGAGACCAGATCTGATGTGTTTGAGGAGCCGAGGCATTAAATCAGAGCAGCTGCCGGAGTTCAGAGGCTCATCATCCTCCGACATCCAAATCCACGCTGCATTAATAACCTCACAGATGTGTCACATCAAACCCACCGCTCTGCGACGCCGAGGGGAAAAAGATTAATGTGTGGATTTAGACGACGGAGGTTTTTTTAACGTGATAACAGAGTTAGTTTACGGTTTCATGTCCCGACGACTAGAAGGCTCAAAAACAAAAAGCTTTGCGTCTGTTTCAATTAATGCAAAACATGAAACTGACCTCGAGGATTCAAAATGTACAACACATTAAATTGATGTTATTCCAGAGTTGTAACTTATTTGCTACTCAGCTAAATGATATGAGTTTGCACGTTCTCCCCGTGGCGGCGTGGGTCCCCCCCAGGTTCCCCGGGTTCTCCGGTTCCTCCCACAGCCCAAAGACATGCAGCTCAGGTTACCTGGAGGTTGTTGGCCTCATGTCAGCTGACCCCCGGGCCCTGAAGAGGATAAGCAGTTTGGATGACGGATGAAATGAGCAGGAATAGAGATGATTGACTAGCTTTTCTTAGGATAAAATAATAATATTATATTTTATTTGCATAGCGCTTTAAAAGGTACTCAAAGGCACTTTACATGGTAAAAACAGAAACAATAAAAGCAATAAGAATACAAACGAGAGACGACATCATAGCAGAAACATAAGTAGCATCACAGGTTAAATACAGGCCACGCTGAACATGAGGAATAACTCATGAATATGTAAATGTGAATATCCCCAGAACTCTGAGGATGGAGACGGTGAAAGCAGCTGAGGTGTTGAAGCCCCCCCGGCCGGATGGCGACGCCAAGAACCCTGAAGGTGAGGCGGCAGCTCCTCCGGCAAACTCCTCTTCCTCCTCCTCCTCCTCCTCCTCCTCCTCCTCCTCCGACCCCATGCAGGAGTTCAGGAGACGGCTGGAGGACATCATCAGCGCCCACGGCTCTGCAGCCGACCTCCTGGACGTACAGGTGAGTCAGGCGACGTCCGGCTGACGTGAAACACACAGAATTCATTCCCGGCCTCTGACTGTCTGTGTGTGTGTGTGTGTGTGTGTGTGTGTCTGTGTGTGTGTGTGTGTGTGTGTGTGTGTGTGTGTGTGTGTGTGTGTCTGTGTGTGTGTGTCTGTGTGTGTGTGTGTGTCTGTGTGTGTGTGTGTGTGTCTGTGTGTGTGTGTGTGTGTGTGTGTATCTGTGTGTGTGTGTGTGTGTATCTGTGTCTGTGTGTGTGTGTGTGTATCTGTGTGTGTGTGTGTGTGTGTGTCTGTGTGTGTGTGTGTGTGTGTCTGTGTGTGTCTGTGTGTGTGTCTGTGTGTGTGTGTGTGTGTGTGTGTGTGTGTGTGTGTCTGTGTGTGTCTGTGTGTGTGTGTGTCGTGTGTGTCTGTGTGGTGTCTGTGTGTTGTGTCTGTGTGTCTGTGTGTGTCTGTGTGTGTGTGTCTGTGTGTGTGTGTCTGTGTGTGTGTGTCTGTGTGTGTGTGTCTGTGTGTGTGTCTGTGTGTGTCTGTGTGTGTGTGTTGTGTGTCTGTGTGTGTGTGTGTGTGTGTGTCTGTGTGTGTGTCTGTGTGTGTGTCTGTGTGTGTGTCTGTGTGTGTCTGTGTGTGTGTGTCTGTGTGTGTCTGTGTGTGTGTCTGTGTGTGTGTCTGTGTGTGTGTCTGTGTGTGTGTGTCTGTGTGTGTTCTGTGTGTGTCTGTGTGTGTGTCTGTGTGTGTCTGTGTGTGTCTGTGTGTGTGTCTGTGTGTGTGTGTGTGTGTGTCTGTGTGTGTGTGTGTGTGTGTGTGTGTGTGTGTCTGAACGCACCAGAGCGCGATGGAGGCCGAGACGGAGAAGGTGAAGAAGGAGCCGCAGAAAGACGACATCCCCGTTGCCATGGAGACAGGTGAGGCCGGTGGAAGGGGGCCGCGGGTCCGTGAAGTAGAGATGAGCCGTGACCTTGACCCTCTAGTCTGGGTCTACAGCCTACATTTCCCACAATGCTCCTGGATGCAGTCTTTCATTAATTGATCATGATTTACACCTGGCGACTCGTCGACACATCAATAACAATATTAAATTAAAGCTGCGAGCAGCGGTGATCTCGCCCCTCTGCTGGCGGGACGCCGGCTCGCTCGGCCGACAACGTTCGACCGCCAGTCAGACGCGTTTCCCCGCGTGGCGTGCGTGAGGCAGGACGTGGCGCTTTGCACTTCACCACTTCCTGTATCCTCTGTGTGGCGCTAGACGACTCGCTCCACAACATGCATCATGTCTCTTTGTGAAGTGAAGACCACGACATGTAAACGTCATGTAAATCTGATGCTTGTCACGTAACGCTGATTTCCTTCCGCCAGTAGGTGGCGCTTTGACTTTGAGTTAAAATAGGCTTGTCAATATCCTCAAATATGACAACTATATCACACATCTATTTTCACCAAGCAGCAACAAGC
>JACSYO010001623.1:17500-47500 GCA_016806645.1 Ophiodon elongatus
TCCTGTGGAGATTCTTGTGGTTTCCAATGGAACCAGATTGTCTTAATCACTTCTTAAAGTAATAACCGATAAGAAGTGTTACACCGGTCCATGTTTATAGTTCCTGCAGCTCGCATTGGTCCGCTGCAGCCCTTTGTTTTTAAACTCTTCCTCTTTTTAGATGACAGACAAGATGAAGAAAATGGAGAAAGAGTCGACTCTGTGGAAGACGAGGTTCGAGAACTGCAACAAGGCTCTGACTGACATGATGGAGGAGGTACGTCATCCCTGCTGCCACTATCCTCAAACTCATGTTGACCCTTCAGAGGTTTTGTTGAGTCTTGATAGAACCCAGCGAGGTATAACCTTCAGGTTTTACTCTCATAATGTCTCACTTTCACCAGAGAATCGAGAAAAGCAAAGAGTACGACGTGTTCGTCCTGAAGATTCAGAAGCTGGAGAGGTTGTGTCAAGCCCTGCAGAGCGAGAGGGTCATCCTCTATGACAAGATCAGGGAAGTCCACCAGGCGAACTCCAACATCCCATCAAAGGTCTTCAGCAGCCCTAAAGCCGATGAAACACCCGACCCCGAGGCGGCTGACGGGTCTGCCTCGCTGAGCTCTGTGGAGATCCAGGACATCCGGGAGTTTCAGGAGCTCCAGGATCTCCAGAAGATCCAGGAGATCCAGAAGGACGACCCGATCTTAACGGAGGGCATGTCCCGTCTGAGGGAGGAGCAGGCCAAGCTGCAGGAGATTTCCGCCTCGCTGATGGCCACACCCAGCGACGATCACAAAGACGACGATGACGACGTAGACCCCGAAGAAGACTTGGTGTCCTCTGCGTTCGTCCAGTTCAAAACCAAAGCCCAGGTCAAAGAGGAAGCGGTGTCCGTGCCTCAGCAGGAGGTAGACGTCAAATCAGAGGCAGCAGAATCAGTTCCCCCACAGCCAGAGGAAGTTGAGGAGGATCCAAAGCCAGTGGACGTCTCTTTTGAAATGATACCAACAGACACAGTAAAAGTTCCAAACCAGGTCCCGGATGAAGAGGTTCAACCAGTGAAACCACACGAGGAGCTCCATCAGCAACCTGCTGACCAAGTACCCACATCTAAACTTGAGGAAGTCCAGATCAACCCACCAACGGAGGTCTTGGTCAAAACTGGTGAGGTGAAACCAGTGGTCCCAGTGGAAGACAGGAAGGTCCAGGCTGAACCAGTTCAAGAACCAGAATCCGCTCCACCCGCCGTAAACACGCCTAAAACGACGGCCTCCTCAAACGCCGAGTCTTCCAAGAAGCAAACGCCGAAGAAGAAGAAGAAGAGGACCGGCAAGAATGCTAGCTAAACTTTAGGAAGGTGTGTGTGTGTGTGTGTGTGTGTGTGTGTGTGTGTGTGTGTGTGTGTGTGTGTGTGTGTGTGTGTGTGTGTGTGTAACTGAAATCACACTGTGCCTTTGCACCTTTCGTAAAAGTTAAACTCTTTAGTTTATCATAACTGGTTTAAGTGTTTTTCGTCATTTTTCCCCAGATGTGTATTTCACAGTTTGAATGTCTAAATGTAACATTAAAGTAACATTTAGTTTGTCCTGGTGGAGGAAATGAAAGGCTTTACTGAAGTGTAACAACGTCTAAAATACAAACCAAAGGGCCCTGAATAGTGAAAGTCTTTGCCTTGTGAAGCAAAGTGCTAAAACCAAGCCACGGTTTAGACTCCAATAAAGTCCTTTTCTGACAATTTTACATTTTTTAGTCTGCTTTTTATTTTGTTTACGTAGTTGTCTGAAACACAATTTCATCTAAGATTTTGGTCCTGTCACGTGTACATCAACGTTTCCCTGAACACACATTTTTTTTAACCGCTATACTTGTGAGGACTCTTATTGCCTCAATATGTTCCTTGGCCTCCGAGACACCAGATATATATTTTTGCTTTTAATAAGCATGAATGTGTTCATCGTGGCTCACTTTGACTTTGAACAGACTTTGATTCAATGATATAATACAATAAAACATGAAAAGTTCAGATTAACTGCTTACAGGAAGTGTGAATCAGATTGGGACTACCTTCATATACGGCATGTGACCCCTCAAAGCTTTTACAGGTCGACAGCCGGCTTCAATGGAAACAGGTAGAAGATATGTACATTACCAGTTTGTCCCTTATCAGTGTCCCAAGCCATGCCAGTGCAGATCAGGTCAGTTATTAAATTCACTTCAATGTACAACAGATGGAAATTACGATACAGCAGAAAAACAACGTAAATAAATAAACAGGAAAAGAGTTACCAGAAGAGCAGAATTCTCTCATTGATGAAGTGTATTTCCTCCGTTGGCCTGAACCGCTCTGAAACAGTCCAGGTGAGGACGAGACAAAATGTCCTCACTTTAGAACGTCCTCGTTTCTAGGTCTCAATCATGTTGGTCCTCACAAAGGTAGGTAAACAAGAAGCCACACACACACACACAGATTACAGTGTGTCTGTAAGACAGTAAGTGTTACACCACCTCCGTCTGCTCTGCAATATATCTGTGATGATGCAGAGCAGCAACACCTCCACTAGGTGGCGCTGTCCTCCACAGGTGGAGAGTTGTACAGAGCGACCTCACAGCCACCAGATGGAAACAGAGTTCTTCAGATCACATCTGTATGAAGTGGTTCACGGTTTTATTCACACATTTATAAGTCACATTAAATGTCAGTAACAACAGTGTGTGTGCCTCGTGAGTTCATACTTCCTCTAAATATGATGTGATTACCAAACATTCATATTGTTGGTTTATTACCTGATAGCGTGATGCTTTGCACATGTTGATTTGTTTTATTTGTTGTGAAATCTTCACACTAGTTATATTATGTTATGTTATATGTACAGCGCCAATGCACCGAGAACTCATTTCTATTTTCCACCAGTATTTGTGATTTGGCTGATTTGGGGCTTTTGATTGGATCTCATGAGCTTCATCAGCTGATATCGACTCAGTTTGTATCTAAAAATCAGTTTTCATCAGATTTGTTTATTATTTGTTATTATTTCTTTTGTTTAACGCTTATTTGTTGAGTTTAAGTGTCAATAAATGTTCTTTTCCACAGCGATAATCAGACATTTCTGATTGCTAAACACTGAATAATTGTAACATTTAATATGAAAATTACTATATTAAATAATGGATGACCTCGTGTGTTGTCAATACTAATATAGTAGCGTAATTTAGTTTTCCCAGCATCAATCCACATGTATAAAGTTATTATTGCATTTTTAGATTATATCAAATGTTCATTCAGAGCCACCGGTATGCTGTTTATTTTATTGTGACTTAAAATTAGTTTATTAATGAAATAAATCTTAAATTTCTTAACAATAAATGAGTTCAGGTGTCAGAGAAGATTCTAAAAAAATTAAACCAGACTTCCCAGAATCATCATGAATGAACCAGAAAGGGGAGGAGATCAGAAGAGCTTCTCTCTCACCAGAGATTTTAAAAATGACGACGAGGGATTTTTTCAAGGAGGTGGAGGGGGAGATATGGGAGGAGGGGGAGGAGGGGGAGATATGGGAGGAGGGGGAGGAGGGGGAGATATGGGAGGAGGGGGAGGAGGGGGAGGAGGGGGAGGAAGGGGAGATGTGGGAGGAGGGGGAGATAAGGGAGGAGGGGGAGATATGGGAAGAGGGGGAGGAGGGGGAGATATGAGAGGAGGGGGAGATATGGGAGGAGGGGGAGGAGGGGGAGATATGAGAGGAGGGGGAGATATGGGAGGAGGGGGAGGAGGGGGAGATATGGGAGGAGGGGGAGGAGGGGGAGATATGAGAGGAGGGGGAGATATGGGAGGAGGGGGAGGAGGGGGAGATATGGGGGAGGGGGAGATATGAGAGGAGGAGGAGATATGGGAGGAGGGGGAGGAGGGGGAGATATGGGAGGAGGGGGAGGAGGGGGAGATATGAGAGGAGGGGGAGATATGGGAGGAGGGGGAGATATGGGGGGGGGGAGATATGGGAGGAGGGGGAGGAGGGGGAGATATGAGAGGAGGGGGAGATATGGGAGGAGGGGGAGGAGGGGGAGATATGAGAGGAGGGGGAGATATGGGAGGAGGGGGAGGAGGGGGAGATATGGGAGGAGGGGGAGGAGGGGGAGATATGAGAGGAGGGGGAGATATGGGAGGAGGGGGAGGAGGGGGAGATATGGGGGAGGGGGAGATATGAGAGGAGGAGGAGATATGGGAGGAGGGGGAGGAGGGGGAGATATGGGAGGAGGGGGAGGAGGGGGAGATATGAGAGGAGGGGGAGATATGGGAGGAGGGAGATATGGGAGGAGGGGGAGGAGGGGGAGATATGAGAGGAGGGGGAGATATGGGAGGAGGGGGAGATATGGGGGGGGGGGAGATATGGGAGGAGGGGGAGAAGGGGGAGATATGGGAGGAGGAGGATTTGAGTTATTTTTTTGAAGTGTTTGGGCCTCGTGGCTGAAGATGAGCGTGACCTGCTGAGATGAGGATCTGAGAGGTTATTAATGTGAGAGTTCAGGAACAAGCTGAGGTTCATGAAGCCGGAGAGTTAATGACTCCACTCAACGGACATCTGCTGTTCCTTTGTTACGAGAATCAAACAGACATTTAGATTATCCGTCTGTTTGAGGGTTTTTAGACGAAATACCTCTAAAAGTATTTTTAATTAAGCAACGGGATGAAAGAAAACACTGAGACCACCTGAGCTCCAGTCCCTTTAGTGGCTGTAGCTTTCTATCGTCTCACATGAGCTTCATCAGCAGAAGGAATTGCAGATTATCAAATAAAATGTTCTGAACTTTAAAGTTGATTTTAAACATTTGTGATATGATCAAAAGCTGCAGTATTATGAAGATTTAAAATGTTTCTATTTGCATTTTTTTTGTAATTTTATTTATTTATTTGACCGTTAATAATACTTTTTGGTCATTTTTGTTAAACGTTGACTTCAGATCCTCAAGTTTCCTGAAGTGAAAGCAGCGGATGTGAGAACAGAAGCCACGACGCTCTCTTCTTCTAACTGGAGGTCACGTTCTTGTAATGTGTTCTATATTTGACAGAAACTTGCAATTTATGTTGCATTCAAGTAAACCAAACGTCAACGTTTGCAGCTGCGGCTCATTTGAAGAAAGAATATTCAGCTGCGTAGCTGAGTTTTAGCTTCAAATCCTGTTTAACGTCAGTGTTGGATGAGATGTGAGGTGTAAGCTACGCAGCGCCCCGGGTCTTAAACACACCGCCGTCTATCTGCAGGCAACATGCAGGACGCCCGCCTCCCGTGTGCTGCTGATTACAGTAAGCCGAGCTGCGTGTTCCCCGTCTGCGAACATGTGTGACGTGAGGAATCACTCTGACAGACGAGAGAGACGAGAGGGGTGTTAACGTTCTACCTGCTGACCTTCTCTTTAATCACTCGGGCGTCGGAGTCTCTCCGCCTCCACCGAGCCGTCCTCCGAGAGACGCAGCTCAGCGTTTACGGTTCAGGACAAACGGGTTTTACAGATCTGGCTTCAGGCAGTCGGGAGCACCGCCGCGTTGAAACGGGGCGAGGACGAGCCGGGCAGCCGGGGGGCCGGGGAGCCGGGGGGCCGGGGAGCCGGGGAGCCGGGGGGCCGGGCGGCCGAGGGGCCGGGGGGCCGGGCAGCCTGGGAGCCGGGGGACCGGGGAGCCGGGCGGCCGAGGGGCCGGGGGGCCAGGGAGCCGGGCGGCCGAGGGGCCGGGGGGCCAGGGAGCCGGGCGGCCGAGGGGCCGGGGGGCCGGGCAGCCTGGGAGCCGGGGAGCCGGGGAGCCGGGGAGCCGGGCGGCCGAGGGGCCGGGGGGCCGGGCAGCCTGGCAGCCGGGGGGCCTTGGAGCCGGGCGGCCGAGGGGCCGGGGGGCCGAGGGGCCGGGGGGCCGGGGAGCCGGGCGGCCGGGGGGCCGGGGGGCCGGGGGGCCGGGGAGCCAAGGGGCCGGGGGGCCAGGGAGCCGGGGGGCCGGGGGGCCAGGGAGCCGGGGGGCCGGGGGGCCAGGGAGCCGGCTTTATATATGTTTTAGAAGTGAAACCCAAGATGTCATTGCACAAATCACAGCCCCGAGGATTGTTTATTTTCCTTTATTACCTTTATTATGTTCCCATACAATTCTCATTTATGTATTTATGTATAACATATGTTCTCCCTGATTACCGTTGCATTTTTAAACACATGGTTAACGTTGTAAAAAGAAACAAGATAAAAAGTACTTGTTTAGGTTCAGTAGAAACATCCCGGTGTCAATTAAAAAGTTAATGTTGCCTATCGGGACACGGACGCTGGTTTCCTGGGTGAAAGTCCCGTGTTTGTTTGAACCTCATGAAACGTTTTTGTGAAGCGTCAAAAACAAACGTAAACATAAATACGTTTCCTTCGAAGCAAAATGAACGACGCAGTTTCGTCGTATGACAACATAACGTTAGTAGCTAGTTCATTTCATGAGAGTTGCTTTTTTCCACCTTTTCTCAACGAGCTGAACGAACCAACGGTAAAACATCTCTGTTAAACTCCCGTTGAACCTTCGAGTCGTAGAAGAACCTTTTTACTTCTTTCAGTAAATAAAAGTGACACAAACAAACATTTAGACGAGCAAACATTACATCTGTGTGATTGTTTACCTCACAAACATGTCTGTTTGTGCTCAGGAGTTCAGACCCAAAGGGAAGTTGTGAATCATGAGCCCTCGCCCTCTTCACCGCTCAGCCACAAACAGACTTCAGGGTGTTTCCCCCCGAATGCTGCGGTTCTTCATTAGAACCGTTCTGTACGCGCTGCTGTCGGATGGAATCACCTCCAGGACCCCAAACGGCCTTTTGAACACGTGAAAATGTCCCAAAATATCCTCACTTTACCAAACTGTCCACGACTCCTTATGCACGCCCAGAAATAACAACTGTTTTTGCTGGAATTAATGCTTTTTTCTATTTGTGTCAAAGAAGCACTTCTATGTGCTTGGCGTGACTCTTTCTCGCGGCTCCATACGCGGAGGAGAGAGCTGTGTTTGATGTCGCCTTCAGGAGATTAGCTCTCATCTCACCTCCGTCAGTCTTCTGTCTGACAGATTCTCCACTTCAGAGGAAATCCATATCCAGGGAGCTGTGTGTGAGGGAGCTCCTACACTTCTATCTCCGTGAGGACTTTGTTTCTGGGAGTCCTGTGAAATTACGTTTGTAGATCATTCATTTGTTGTTAAAGACGCATACGGGAACTGGTGGCAGCATTATGTCCAGTGGCAACTGGTTCCCCCAGTGGAAAAGGGATCCGGGTTAATGGTGAGTGCAGGACTTTGACTTCCTGTGTCCCAGACTGTCTCGGCCAGAGGCCCCGATGTTCACGGGAAGCCTTCAGCTACTCTTGATGCGTTCAGCGTCTTTTCAAAATAAACTTCTGACGGAGGTTTATGTAGTCTTTAGGTTTACTTTACTTTACTTTAGGTTAGCTTAAGCAAAAGGTCGTGGTTTGGGTTTAAACAAGTATATTATTATTATTATACTACGCAAGTACTTAATAAAGCTACGTTGTGTCACATGGGACATGAACAGCAGTCTCCTGGGTGAAAGTCTTACGTGTGCTCCTCCTGATGTGGACTTCTTTGCTCTTTACACAGCGTCGGTTGCTGTAACTGTTTCATAATGTTGTGGTTTGTATTGTTTATGTTTGTATTGTTGATGTTTGTATTGTTTACGTTGGGTTTCATACAGACGCTAAAGGAGGGTATCAGATGGCCTCTGACACACATCAGAGGATATTTTGAGCTAACGCTCTTCTCTTGGTCCAGAACCTGCCCACAATGGGTTTGCATGAGCGCGACCACTTTACAGTTTCCAAAGAAGAACCATAATAAACTGTATCCATGGTTTATGAAATACATGTTCAGTCAACGTTTTGCTGATGTGTTCAGCACAAGAGGGAAATTCAGGGGATAAAAAATGTCAGAAGGATTCATCTCCTTTAAAAAGTGTCTTTGAGCTTTTTGAAAAACGCTTATTATTATTATAAATATTAGTATTATTAGTATCATTATTATTATTATTATTATAAATAGTATTATTAGTATCATTATTATTATTATTATAAATAGTATTATTAGTATCATTATTATTATTATTATAAATAGTATTATTATTATTATCATTATTATTATTATTATCATTATTATTATTGTTATCATTATTATTATCATTATTATTATTATCATTATTATTATTGTTATCATGATTATTATTAACATTATTATTATTATCAGTATTATTATTATTATTATCAGTATTTTTATTATTATTATTATCCTCTGGGGAACATGAATATCTGTAGAACATGTCATTGGAATTTATCAGATAGCTGTTGAAGTATTAACCAACCAAACCAGTTCCTTATCAGAGGTGTTTCCATTGGTGGTGCTGGGTCCCCTCCCGGGTTCAGGTTAACCCGGGTTCAGGTTAACCCGGGTTCAGGTTAACCCGGGTTCAGGTTCACCCGGGTTCAGGTTCACCCAGGTGCAGGTCTACGCCCTCTCCCTGTGTCAGAGTCGCCCTGTGTCTGTGGTTCTGTCATCATTGATGCCGTGGGTAACGGCGTGGGCTCCATTGAGCTCCTCGCCGCTCGATGCTCATTGGATGATGTCAGGAGGACTGATGGAGGCGCTGCTGCCTGTAATGACACACACACAAGTACACACACAAGTACACACACAAGTACACACACAAGTACACATCATGTACACACATCATGTACACACACTGCATCATGGAGCTCCGCTGCACAAGCACATATATGAGCAGCATGCGGGTCGTGTAGCGATTCTTATGAAATCAGATTGCATTGTGGGAGCTGACGGAGATTCGTGGTTGTTTCTGCTCGTCAGTCGTGACCCACTGAGCCATCCTCCCTCTTCATCACGAGGCCGTCGGGACCGAGAGCCTGAGTTAGAGACGCAGAGGCCACGCGTTCGATGCCGCTGTGTGTGAAGACACGTTGTTCACGTAGAAGAAAGAGAAACATAAAACACAACAAAGACACAAAAAACTGCAGAAACTAATTCAGGAGGAAATCCAGAAGTTTCTGGAGAAATGTGAAATGGAAATAAGTCACATTAATTCAGCCAAACATTTAAATGGATATGTAATTCCTTCAAGAGAGGACCTTTTGTGAAGGAGAGGACGTTTTGGGAAAGAGGGGACGTTGCGTGGTTGCAGTGATTCCCAATTTATTAAAAACATATTTGATTGAGGGTTTCATGCCGTGATTGCCTGCTGACTCGCTGGTTTGAGTCCCGTCCTCTGGTTTGTGTCCTCCGGTTTGAGTCCTCCGGTTTGTGTCCTCCGGTTTGAGTCCTCTGGTTTGTGTCCTCCGGTTTGTGTCCTCCGGTTTGAGTCCTCCGGTTTGTGTCCTCCGGTTTGAGTCCTCCGGTTTGTGTCCTCCGGTTTGAGTCCTCCGGTTTGAGTCCTCCGGTTTGAGTCCGTCTTTGTTTGAAAGTATTCTCTCTGCCCCACGAGCCACTCTGCATTAAGTTCACCATTACTCTTCTTCTTTAGCTCGGGGTCCTTTTCCCTGAACGTGTTTGAGGTGAGATGTTTCTCTGCTTCGTGTCCACAGATGTTAGTTATGTATTTGTTATGTATTTGTTATGTATTTGTTTATTCTGAGACACGCAGCGTCTCCACACTGATTGTTTTCTCTTCAACATGAAAAGCAGAATGGAACTATCTCACACAAAACAGCTTTCCGTGCTCATTTTCTGCAACTAAATGTGAGATTCAGACATGTTGCTCTAATATTAACGTTATGGACATAAGAGAGAAACCATCTTTTATGAACTGGTTTAACAAACTAACACGATGGAGACAAAGTCATCTCACTGGAGGAGATGAAAGCAGGCTGTAAAAGGGTTTCCTCCCTCCCCGGTGTTACTCTTCCTCCTCTTCCTCCTCTTCCTCCTCTTCCTCCTCTTCCTCCTCTGCAAATGGCTCCGGACGAGCAGACAACCTGCAAATCGTTCCATTATGTGCAGGTGTGTGTGTGTGTGTGTGTGTGTGTGTGTGTGTGTGTGTGTGTGTGTGTGTGTGTGTGTGTGTGTGTGTGTGTGTGTGTGTGTGTGTGTGTGTGCAGTGAAGCGGTTGAAGGACAGTCCACGGATGAATTCTCCAGCAGCAAAGTGCTGAGTGAGCCTCTCAGCCGGCCAATTTTTTCCTCTTACTGAGGGACGAGGGACCACGAGGGACGAGGGACGAGGGACGGGACGAGGGACCACGAGGGACGAGGACCACGAGGGACAAGGGACGAGGGACCACGAGGGACGAGGACCACCTCGTCCCTCGTCCCTCGTGCAGCAGCAGCAGGAGAGCGAGGTGCCGTGGTGCCGCTGTGCCCCTGAGCCAGGCATCAACCCCCCGCTGACCCGGTGGAGGCGCTGCAGGAGGAATTAAAGGCAGAAGAGAAACCAGAAGCTGAAGCAGGATTTCAGGAAGGAAAGAATGAAAAGGAAATAATTCAAACGATGGATGTTAATTCAGTTTGAGCTTGACTTTGTAAACTGTGCAGACAAAACCACCTGAGGGTCCTTTGAGTGGCGGTTCTGGAGCTTTCCATCGTATCACACAGTCTTCATCTGGTTGTCAGATATTCAGGTGTTTGTTCAACCTTTATTCTTGATCTTTACTTTCCACCAAGCAACTCAGCGTTTGAGTACCTCTGGGCAAGAAATTATGACAAATTCCTTTAAAAGCTCAGAAAAATAAAAAAATGAGACGATCAAAAGCTCAGGCAGCGACTAAATGAGTGTTTTAATAAATGTCTTGTAGGAAACAGATTGTTATGAAAAGTATTCATGTCCCTTTGGGACCCGTTTCTGTCTCGTTCACATTAAAAAGCCTTTTTCTAAAAGCTCTGATGTGTTTGAAGAAAGTAAAAAAAGCGATAAAGTGAATGAAGCTAAAGCGAAGGCTCATTCAGGAAGTCACCAAAGACTTTGCAATCTTCAAATTTTATGCATATGTGATAAATTATTGTTAAAGTCTCTCCTGATTGAAATGAATCAAGTGGATTTCTTGCAAAGTTTTCGGCCTTTTTTTTTGGCAGGAAATTAATTTCCTTTCCGTTCCCACGGTGTTTCTGCAGGGACGAAAGAAAGGAGGGAAGTTTATCCTGAAATAAGATATGATATTCAGATATTCTTCAGGTGAAGACAGCCGAGACATAAAATTATCGAAATGTGAAACGCTGCTTCGTAAAGCTGCTGAATCGACTTATTGTACAGTTTAGAGAAGAGGATCCTCTTCAGCTCCATGTGAGAGCCAGTAAATGTGTTCCAATAAAGGACTTTACATAGTGAGGCTATTTTATTTTTAATTTTAATTTTAATTTTAATTTTAATTTTAATTTTAATTTTAATTTTAATTTTAATTTTAATTTTAATTTTAATTTTAATTTAATTTTAATTTAATAAAAAAATATATATATATATTTTTATTGTTTTTAATTCTTTTTTAATTATTATTTTATTTTTTTCTTCCTGTGATTTCATTATTAAGTAAATATATTTTGCTGTGAAAACTTTCACACGATTTTTTTTAATCACGTCTGTATGAATGTTTAGCTTCTTGTCTCTGGGTAGAAATAACTTTGTAATAAATACAAAAATAACTTTAACGGATGTAAAATCATCTAGCCGCTAAGAATAAAAACATTTACATTTTTAGTTTTATTTGTCAGTTGCATTTTAATTATGCATCACGTTCTACAGAATCTCCCAAACCTCGTTTCTATAAATTGGTGTTTTTCTTGGATTTAGTGAGATGCAACGTATCCTCATAAAACGGCTTCTGTGATTTCTATTTTCAGTTTTATGCGTTTTCCCATGAAAGTCCAGTAACGCGTGATAACTTCATCCTGTTACGTAAATAAAACCTTTACAACATAAACCTGTCTTCACAGGAAACATCGTAGTTTGGTTGAGGTAACAAATATACTTATTTAGGTTTAATAAAGAAGATGAAATACTTCCATCCATCCATTATCCTCCGCTTATCCGGGGTCGGGTCGCGGTGGCAGCAGGCCTAGCAGGCCGATCCAGGCTTCCCTCTCACCCACAACACGTTCCAGCTCGTTCTGGGGGATCCCGAGGCGTTCCCAGGCCAGCTGGAGATATAATCCCTCCAGTGTGTCCTGGGTCTTCCCCGGGGCCTCCTACCAGTTGGGCGTGCCTGGAAAACCTCTAACGGGAGGCGTCCAGGAGGCATCCTGATCAGATGCCCGAACCACCTCAGCTGACTCCTTTCGATACGAAGGAGTAGCGCCTCAACTCCAAGTTCCCTCCAGATGTCCGAGCTCCTTACTCTATCTCTAAGGCTGAGCCCTACAGAGGCTCATCTCACCCTATCACTAAGGCTGAGCCCTACAGAGGAAACTCATCTCCTTACCCTATCACTAAGGCTGAGCCCTACAGAGGAAACTCATCTCCTTACCCTATCTCTAAGGCTGAGCCCGGCCACCCTACGGAGAAAACTCATTTCGGCCGCTTGTATCCGAGACCTCGTTCTTTCGGTCACGACCCAGAGTTTGTGACCATAGGTGAGGGTCGGAACGTAGACCGCCCAGTAAATTGAGAGCTTTGCCTTCCGGCTCAGCTCCTCTTCACCAAGACGGTCCGGTGCAGCGCCTGTTTTACTGCTGCAGCCGCACCGATCCGCGATCTCCCGCTCCATCTTACCCTCACTCGTGAACAAGACCCCGAGATACTTGAACTCCTTCGCTTGCGGTAGGCACTGCGTCCCCACCCGGAGGGAGCAATCCACCGGTTTCCGGCAGAGCACCATGGCCTCGGATTTGGATGTGCTTACCCTCATCCCCGCCGCGTCACACTCGGCTGCAAATCGCCCCAGTGAATGCTGGTGGTCAAGGTCCGAGAGGCCAAGGACCACATCATCTGCGAACAGCAGAGAGGCGATCCAGACCCCCGAACCCGACGTTCTCCACCCCCCGGCTACGCCTAGATATCCTGTCCATGAAAGTCACGAACAGGACCGGAGATAAAGGGCAGCCCTGGCGGAGGCCAACACCCACCAGGAACACGTCTGACTTATTGCCGAGAATACGAACGCAGCTACAGAGACCGGATGGCCCGTTGTAACGGGTCCGGCACCCCATACTCCCGCAGCCCCCCCCACAAAAACCCCCGAGGGACCCGGTCGAAGGCCTTCTCCAAGTCCACAAAACACATGTAGACTGGTTGGGCAAACTCCCAGAGCCCCTCCAGTAGTCTGAGGGTAAAGAGCTGGTCCACTGCTCCACGGAATCCGCACTGCTCCTCTTGAATTCGAGGTTCGACAATCGGTCGGAGCCTCCTTTCCAGAACCCTGGCATACACTTTCCCCGGGAGGCTGAGTAGTGTGATACCCCGATAATTTGAGCACACTCTCCGGTCCCCCTTTTTGAAAATGGGAACCACCACCCCGGTCTGCCAGTCCATGGGCACTGTTCCCGACCCCCATGCGACATTGAAAAGGCTTGTCAGCCAAGACAGCCCAACAACGTCCAGCGCCTTCAGCATCTCAGGGCGAATCTCATCCACCCCCGGCGCCTTGCCACCAAGGAGCTTATTGACTACCTTAGTGGCCTCTGCCAAGGATATGGATGCGACCCCCCCCAAGTCTTCAGGCGCTGCCTCCTCTCTAGAGGACATGTTGGCCGGGTTTAGGAGTTCCTCAAAGTGCTCTTTCCACAGCCCGACAATGTCCCCCGTCCGGGTCAGCAGTCCCCCCCCCGTGCTGAGCACAGCCTGGGGTAAGCCCTGCTTTCCCTTCCTGAGCCGTCGGATGGTTTGCCAGAACTTCCTTGAGGCCAACCGAAAGTCCTTCTCCATGGCCTCCCCGAACTCCTCCCATGCCCGAGTTTTAGCGTCCGCGACCACCGCAGCTGCAGCCCTTTTGGCCTGCCGGTACCTCTCAGCTGTTTCAGGAGACCCCCGAGCCAACCAGGCCCGAAAGGCCTCCTTCTTCAGTTTGACGGCTTCCCTCACCCCCGGTGTCCACCACCGGGTTCTCGGGTTACCGCCACGACAGGCACCGGTGACCTTCCGACCACAGCTCCTAGCGGCCGCGTCCACAATAGAGGCTTTGAACATGGTCCACTCGGATTCCATGTCCCCAGCCTCCCTTGGGATGTGTGAGAAGTTCTTCCGGAGGTGGGAGTTGAAGACCTCCTGGACAGGATCCTCCGCCAGACGTTCCCAGTTCACCCTCACTACACGTTTGGGCTTGCCGGGTCTCTCCAGCCGATTCCCCCGCCATCTGATCCAACTCACCACCAGGTGGTGATCAGTTGACAGCTCTGCTCCTCTCTTCACCCGAGTGTCCAAGACATACGGCCGCAGATCAGATGAAACGATTACAAAGTCGATCATTGATCTACGGCCTAAGGTGTTCTGGTACCAGGTACACGATGAAATACTTATTTAGGTTTAATAAAGATGATGAAATACTTAGTTAGGTTTAATAAAGATGATGAAATACTGAGTTAGGTTTAATAAAGATGAAATACTTAGTTAGGTTTAATAAAGATGATGAAATACTGAGTTAGGTTTAATAAAGATGATGAAATACTTAGTTAGGTTTAATAAAGATGATGAAATACTTAGTTAGGTTTAATAAAGATGATGAAATACTGAGTTAGGTTTAATAAAGATGATGAAATACTGAGTTAGGTTTAATAAAGATGATGAAATACTTAGTTAGGTTTAATAAAGATGAAATACTTAGTTAGGTTTAATAAAGATGAAATACTGAGTTAGGTTTAATAAAGATGATGAAATACTTAGTTAGGTTTAATAAAGATGAAATACTTAGTTAGGTTTAATAAAGATGATGAAATACTGAGTTAGGTTTAATAAAGATGATGAAATACTTAGTTAGGTTTAATAAAGATGATGAAATACTTAGTTAGGTTTAATAAAGATGATGAAATACTTAGTTAGGTTTAATAAAGATGGTTGTTTGGGTTAAATTAACTTCATAAGTGCCGTTACTGAAGTTACTGAAGCAACTTAGTGACGTTGCCTACGTTGGCAGCGTTGACTTCCCCGTGTGTCGTCCCCTTCCACCTCCCTCTTCCCGCCCTGCGGTGCTGGTGTTGGTCTTCATACGTCCTCCTTCATGGTGACATGCAAAACATGCAAAATCACTTTGTGGGATATCCACGAAATACGGAGCATTATGTGTTGAAGGTAGACCGTAGCGCCGCGAGTCCACCTCAGTGAGTCCGCCTGAGTGAGTCCACCTGAGTTAGTCCACCTGAGTTAGTCCACCCGAGTGAGTCCATCTGTGTGAGTCCACCTGAGTTAGTCCGCCTGAGTGAGTCCACCTGAGTTAGTCCACCTGTGTTAGTCCACCTGTGTTAGTCCACCTGTGTTAGTCCACCTGAGTTAGTCCGCCTGAGTGAGTCCACCCAAGTGAGTCCATCTGTGTGAGTCCACCTGAGTTAGTCCGCCTGAGTTAGTCCACCTGTGTTAGTCCACCTGTGTTAGTCCACCTGAGTTAGTCCACCTGTGTGAGTCCAACTGTGTGAGTCCACCTATGTTAGTCCACCTGTGTTAGTCCACCTGTGTTAGTTCACCTGAGTTAGTCCACCTGAGTGAGTCCACCTGAGTTAGTCCACCTGAGTTAGTCCACCTGAGTTAGTCCACCTGTGTGAGTCCAACTGTGTGAGTCCACCTATGTTAGTCCACCTGAGTTAGTCCACCTGTGTGAGTCCACCTGAGTTAGTCTGGGTTAGAATACGGACGTGGGATTTGGATCAGCATCATGTCAATGATGGTCCTCACAAGTCCAGTATCGTATGTGTGTATGTTAGCTGTCACTGACCTCGTTGTGTTAACAAGCAGTCAATATCACATTTAACCTTTGTCTCGTTCACATTAGCACGTTAGCATGTTAGCACGTTAGCATCCCTACAGGTTTCACTGCCGCTTTATTACGTTGTTAGCCCAAAACGTTACCTTTCCTCTTGGTCTTTGTGTCGTTGAAGCGTCACAGTTAAAGATCCAACGAGACTTTGGTTTCCGCCACAGCTTTAGTGTCTGCTAATAGCTAAAGCTAACTACACATGCGTCAGCCTTTAAAGCATCAACGCAGCTAACTGTGATAGAAACATGCACTTTTATGAATGAAAAGAAAAGAAAAAACTGTTTGTAAATCATCATCTTTAATCATCTTCCCTTTGTCTTCGTTTCGCTAAACTGAAAGAAGTTTTAACTCTAGAAAAGGCTGAAAGTCTTTGAGTTGATGCTACCAGACCTAGCTTTAGCGTTAGCTTTAGCATTAGCTCTGAGATCGGGAAAAACAGACTTTTGGAAAAATTCAGTTTTGAAAGTTTGACAATGACACGATGCAACAGGGAGGGAAAGTTTGAGTCGTTTGCTGGATGTTGTGAAGATGTGATGAATCTGAGAGACATTCCACCATGTTGGATAAGTGACAACATAAATATATTAATATTGTTGCATTTGTTTATGGTGTGCATGAAGACCAAACAACAAGTTTAGTAAAAACCTTCCATCCCCCAGATATTAGGCTTTGTTCACGACACAGCCTGGAAGAAATCTGTGTTTCAGTGATTCTGAGAATCAAGCTGCAAATTGCAGTAAAGTGTGCAGAGAGATTTTATTTGAAGATTTTCTGTATTTTGGACAAAAATAAGAGAGAGAGAGAGAAAATGTTTTGACCGTATCATCTCAGGGAGCGGCCAAACAGAAAATAAATAAATAAATGAAGGCCGTGATTTATTAATTCATGCACACAACTTGTAATTCAAGGCCTTTAATTTAATGAAGTCATTCCCATGTTTTGGTTCATTTGAGATAAGTGACGATATACAAGCTTCACGTACCCAACAGCAGCCATGAAGTTCTACAGATGTCCACTTGAGAGACGATATAATAAATAGTCTCTCGACGTCCTCGTTGATGCCTTTACAACCCGGTGAAGAGCGAGTGTTGACGACTCGTCCCCAAGTTAAACTTCTTTAATGAGGCTCCATCCGGAGCTTTCTACAACCAGCGATCTTCTTCAGCAGCTGGTGGCTGAAATCGAGGTAACAAATTAGAACTTGTGCATATAAATTAGTAAATTCTGAATATATATATAATTATGTCCTTGATATATATATATATATATATTTTTATATATTATATATATAAATTCTGAATTTACTCATTTTATGTGCACAAGTTCTAATTTGTTATATATATATATATATATATATATATATATATATATATATATTTTGAGGACAGAATTTACTAATTTTCTAATTTGTTACCTATATCTATATATAGATATATATAGATCTATATATAGATTTATATATACATATATATATAAATCTATATATAGATATCTATATATAGATAGATATAGATATATATCTCAAGGACTCTGTTCATGTCTTTTGAAAAGAAGTTTCTTGACACCAGACTTTATTTACTCTTCCAACATGCTGCTTGTGTCCTTCTTGATGAATTAAAAACTGCTTTCCAAAACAAATTCTCAAATTATGTTTTACAGATAGAAACAAATGCGCAGACAATAAAATTGACAGAAAGACAAAGATACAAGTTCTGCATTTTACTAAAATGAACGTTTTCTGCACAGAATTCCAACGGTAATTTTCTAGGAATATTCCAAAAAGTACTGTGTAATTAATCATACATTAATTTAATTATAGGGAAAGTTTGAGTTGTAATTAAACCAATTATTCACTGATTACTGAGCACTTTATTCTCCACTCGCGTTGAACCGTATGCTTGTCTTTACATTCAACATGCTCAGAAAGAAAGACGAGAGGGCAGCAGTTAATTGGAATAAATTAATTGGAAATGTACCAATTGAACACATATTTTCTCAATAATTGGTTCTTTTCAGGAAACAAAATTAATTATTAGGAAGTTGAGGAAGTGTGAAATAAAGCTCAATCCTGTGACCTTCAGGTAACTAATCTGTCTCTAATATATTTATAATTTTATGTCTACAATATGCAGAATGATTCATTGAAGGGGAACTTGAAAAAACTGAAGAATGATTTAATGTCAGCTGCCCCCGAAATACATTTTTAAGTAAAAGAAAGAAAATGAACATTTCAAATACATTCATGCACTTCTGCCGTCTTGACTCAAGAACCTGGTTATTCACAGAGAAACTGCCCACTGACTCACCATCACACACCTGCAACACCAAACAAGTCACGCGTCATGCTTTTAACACCAAAACGGATCTTTTCCGTTTAAAAATAACGGATAAACGAAAGGCTGCAGCTCGAGGGGACGTCACATCTTTTGTAGCGTTAAATGAAGTTTGGGAGACTGTGAGAAAGAAAGATTAATATCGATTTCTCTCCACACAATTCAAGACGCCTGTAGCTCCTCCTGCGTGGACGAGTGGATGTCTGAGAGGAGATCCGTGTTTCCAGATCCACCAGCTCACGCTTTACTGGAGAGACGCTCAGCTACATGCTGACCTCAGCCAGTGTCCCCTGGCTGAGGTCAGAGGACGCAGGACGCTTTATGGTATAAAGATGCTGCTCATTGTACTCTTTGTTAAATGCCTGACGAAGGTCTGGTCTAAAGCTTAGTTATGTAAGTGGTGATGAAGCATTACTTTCATGTCTCGGGATCTTACGACGACGGGCGGTTTAGAAATGGGAGGTCTTCAAAATCTACATTTGAGGAAATGTTTTGCAGCCAAATCAAATATTTTACAGGATATTCAACCTTTGTTTCTTCATAATGCATTTAATACTTGACTTCATGTTTAAAGTCATAAAGTAGTTCATGAATATGAGAGATGAGTTTCCAGTTAATGACTCCTCTCCAGAGTGGAGGTTGGTTTATGGCGTTTTGCCGGTTACACCCGTTTCTTCTTGATTATTCACGGTTTTGAAGAATAACTCAAGGAACATTACTTTGTTCATGCTCAGGAGTTCAAACAAAGCTTTTGAGGTTTGCATGAGATAATAACAGCTTTCTTCAGCTGGGACATAATCTTCTGCGTCGGCCTGTTGCAGGAAAATCTTAAAAACTTTATATGTTCAATTCAATTTGGTGGAAAGTTCAGACCTTCTTGGTGAGGATCGATGGATTCTCCTGGAAGATGCTACTAGCTGGACATAAAACACTTTGTGCTTTTAACTAGTCACTCAGCCTTTTCACTAGCCACTTTTTCACTAATCCGTGGTCCTTTATAGTCCCTCGGCAACGTAAAGCCTTGTGTCTGTGTCTGTGTGGCCCGCTGGAGGCTCGGGATATTCTTCCTCAACCCAAACAAGTAGTTTTGTTTCATAACCTTACCCAAACAGCAAATGAAAACAATAATAATTAAAGAAACAAAAAAAGAAAGTAATAAGTCAGATCAGCTAGCTAACGGTCGCTAACTTAAGTAGAATATCCGCTTCGGTCGGGTGTAAAGAGACGAATGGTTGCCGTGGAACAAATGGACACTCTTTACATTTTTAGTATTATTTCATGAACTTAATAGAATTGATTATTTCTATATGAATTGATTTACCCAGAATCAGTCATGCGTCTCGTTTGGTTTGAATTAGAAGATTCATCTTTTAGTCAATCTGCAGCTTTCTTTTCTGTTAATCGTCACGTTGCCATGGAAACCTAACCGTCCACAACCGAACAATTCAGAGAGTTCTCTCATGTCCGCGATTAGTGGTCGTGTGTCTCGTTGTAGATGAAGACAATATCAAAATATATCCAGGAAGACGCCGACGTTTGCTAAGTCAGAATTTATTCAGCGAAGGTGGGAAGGTTTGATCGAATGTCTCCATACAGCTTTTCTTATGACACTTCAAAATGAGCAAAAAAAATAGGAGATTGGAAACACTGCTCGTGATGAAGGAGACTTCTCACTTTGTTTTAGTCCAAACGATTAATCGATAGTGAAGATGATCGTCAGCTGCAGCCCTCGATCTGACCGCCTCTAAACCCAAAGACGTGTTACGAGCCATAATCTGAGCTCGCAGGTTATTAATGAACTTTAATTGGACAGACACAGGCTAGCTGTTTCCCCCTGCTTCCAGTCTTCATGCTCAGCTATGCTAATTGGATAATAAGTGGCCCCATCACATTGGTCTCAACAGGACGCCTCATTATTATTATTTCTTGATAAGTTAAACATGTGTTGTGACATATTTTTGTGTCCGTGATGGAGAATCAGCAGTAAACCGGTGGGAACACAGCCGTCAGCATCTTGTGACCAGCGCATGCTTTTTACAGGCGAATGAACTCGATCTGATCCACATGTGCATTAAAAAGGTTTTAATTCACACCCTCCAGCCAATCAGAAACCAGGATTCCCCCAGGCCATCCCCTGACGGACACAGAAACTGTTTGCTTGCTGCTCCCTGATTGCAATGTTTGCACAAGATGCACGCTTTTTCTACGAGACGGGCTTTTGTTTGGCCAGCCGGCTGATCGTTGGGACGCAAACCGAATCATGCTACACGGCGGCTAGCCGGCCCCCGCCGGACGCCACACAGCCAGACCTTATCTCTGACGGGCAGCTTCCCCCCAAAACTCTTCATCCTGTTTTCTCCACCAGGAACCTTTTTTTATTTTTTTTTATTTCTCACCGTAAACAAAGAACATGACTTCCTGTTCCCTGAGAGCCGGCTCTTTGCACTCCAAGCTTTTGTGTGACGAAATTGAACTTTTAGCACGAAGCTTTCGTCGAGGTATCACAGCAGCAGCAGACATGTTTCATTTGTTCGGCACCGCTAATAAAAGAAGTTCCCGGTGGACACACAGCGTCAGTCAGTGTTTTAAGTCTCTTTTTTCTTCTTCTCTGCTTTATGCAGCATGTTCACAACTTTTTTTTTTTATCCTCTAATTCGTTCAGTTTTCTTTAGTCCGGGTCTCTGTGCGGCCCTTACGGACTCTGCTGCTCCATGTTGTCGATCAAAGGGTCTTTCTTGGTGAACTGCAGATGTCTGATGGACCTCCACACGCCGACGTAGCTGTCGCTAACCGACTGGGCGGAGGTGGTGCTCTCCCTGTGGAGGTGCTCCCTCTGCATCTCCAGCGCCTCCTTCTCCGTCATGACTCGGGAATCCGCGCCCTCCTCGCCGCCTCGTGTCCACGCCTCTCCGTTGGCGCAGCCCGCCTCCGCCTCCGCCGCCTCCGCCTCCGCCTCCTTCCCGTCGCCGCTCAACACTCCCTCCATCTCCGCGCCACCCGGCTCAGATCCGCCGCCGCTCAGAGGCGGTTTCTCTCTGTGAGGCTCGCCGGGCGCCGCTCCGTCCTTCCCGGCCTCCTCCAGGTCCTCGTACAAGCTCTTCTTCTTGGTCTCGAAGAACTTGACGATGCAGTAGATGATGGAGCCGACGGTGTTCACCACCACGCCGCCGATGAACAGCCGGGTCGGCGAGACGTCGCTGAACGCCAGCATGCCGACGGTGATGGTGGCGATGCTCTTGACCACGCCCACGAAGCTGGTGGTGACGGCGGAGTTGATGTAGGTGCAGTGCAGCGTGGTGAAGTTCATGGCGCAGCCGATGAAGATGCAGAAGACGAAGATGACCGTGATGTGGGGGTCCTTCCAGCCCTCGTACGACCACATGTTGATGGTGTCCATGGAGATGAGGGAGCACACGAGAAGCACCTGAGAGAGAGGCGGAGTCAGAGGTTGTTTCAGAAAGATGGAGACAAAACTAAAAGGACAAGGAGGTGAAAGAAGGGAACCGATTACATGATTATGTTTTTTAATTAAAGTCCTTTGATTGACGGGTCAAACAAACACAGGACTTTCACTCAGGACGGAAAGAAGTAAAACAGTAAAACAAATGAAAATAATGAAGAATAGAATGAAAGATAACAATAGAAGAGGTAGAAACACAGAGAGAGAGGAAGAGAATTGGATGTATAGAAAGACGGAAAAGAGAGAGAGATGAAGGGAGGATAAGAAATTGAGAGAATGAGAGAAACAAAAAGAGATTAACAGAGAGATGGAAAAGGAGAAACAAGAGGTAAAGATAAAGAGAGGATGACAGTGAGAAGCAAAACAATGGGAGAAGAAAGGGAGATCCAAACGATAGAAGAGAAGATAGAAGATGAAGGAGGGAGAGACAGAACCACAGAGAAACTGTTAAAGACAGAAAATGAAGTCAGCAGAAGGAAAATTGAAAGGAAAATAGAAAAAGAAGAAGTAAATGATGCAAGACAAAGAGAGAAAGTGAAAACACAGAAAGAGAGAAACAAAGGTAATCAAGAGAGAACAACTGGACCAAAGAGAGATCATAGAGGTAAAACCTCATGTTCACTACGAACTCAGTGGGCATCAACCCCTCGGACCCCGTCAGTGTGCCCGGCGTGCTCGGGCCTTACCGGGGTGGCCATGATGGCGATGGCGTACTGCGCCGTGAGCGGCCCGTGCTCGCTGTCCAGGCTGGTCTTCTGGATCAGGACCAGGTAGGAGGCGTGGATGATGACCGCCAGCACGCCGGTGACGTAGCCGAAGGGGTCGCCGGTGAGATCGCCGGCACCTGGAGGAGCAGACGGGGGGGGGGGGCAGATTGGGGGGGGGGGGTTTAAACTCCTTCAGTCGTTTTGGTTTCCTGACTCTAAGTCTTGTTTGGAAACCAGATCCATGTAAAATGGATAGATAGATAGATAGATAGATAGATAGATAGATAGATAGATAGATAGATAGATAGATAGATAGATAGATAGATATAGAGATAGATAGATATAGAGATAGATATAGAGATAGATAGATGATAGATAGATAGATAGATAGATAGATAGATATAGAGATAGATAGATATAGAGATAGATATAGAGATAGATAGATAGATAGATAGATATAGAGATAGATAGATAGATAGATAGATAGATAGATAGATAGATAGATATAGAGATAGATAGATAGATAGATAGATAGATAGATAGATAGATAGATAGATAGATAGATAGATAGATAGATATAGAGATAGATAGATATAGAGATAGATATAGAGATAGATAGATGATAGATAGATAGATAGATAGATAGATAGATATAGAGATAGATAGATATAGAGATAGATATAGAGATAGATAGATAGATAGATAGATATAGAGATAGATAGATAGATAGATAGATAGATAGATAGATAGATAGATATAGAGATAGATAGATAGATAGATAGATAGATAGATAGATAGATAGATAGATAGATAGGTAGATAGATATAGAGATAGATAGATAGATAGATGAATACTTTATTAATCCCGTAAGGGGACATTCTTTCGGTACAGCAGCATTTTTACATAAGAAAAGAACAATTTTTACAAAAATAGATGAGAACAAGAACAAGAAGAAGAAGACGAAGATAAGAAAAATGCACAATATATACAACAAATAGAATATAATAATAATAATATTAAATGAAATGAACTAACAAAACTAAGCAGTAGTGCTGATGTAGCCAACACAAACAAAGGTGCTGTAGTTGGGTGTTTGATTTGGCCAGAGGTGATTTATTGTACTGTGTCTAAATGGTCTAAAACATGAACACTGGCGCTAAAGCTAACATTCCCCAACACAGGACTTTCACCCAGGAGACAGCCGTCAGAGTCCTGAGTGGAACCACAAGTCAGTTTGTGTATGTTTTTGGTTGTTTAGCAGCTCATTTTGCATCTTTGTAGTCATTTTGGGTTGTCGGTACTCGTTTTGCATCTCCTTGTAGGAGTTTTGTGTCTGTTTGTAGCGCCTCTTTGTGGCCGTTTTGTGTTTTCAGAGCAACATTCTGTAAGTCTGCCGTTCAGTAATCCATCCGTGGATTTGCTCGGGTTGATAATTAAACACCGAACACCTCGTTCTTCTTTTGATTTGTTCTCTTGCACCTCGGCTTCGTGCCGGTCTTCTCAGAAGACGGGATGATTAAAACAGAGGAGAGAGTGAAGGTGGGGAATCAGGAGAGATGATGAAAGAAGTCAGAAAATGGAGCAAATGGAGGACAAGAGGGAGAATGGATCCTGTTTTTATCTGAATGCAGGCTGGAAGCTTCTGCTCACCCCAAGAATACACAAGAAAACTCTCTCAATGGATCTAAAACTATCTTTATGTTTATAGAATAAAAAGGACTTTCATCGTAGTATGAATATCGTCCAATGAAGACAAAAACCTTTTTAATGGATTGTCTGGTGATTTTCTTGTTTTTCTTGTTTTCAACAAATCGCATAAAAAGAACAAAACCATCAGTGAATAATCTGCTAACAAGTATTCTGATATCTCTTCTTCTAACAGCTGATTTAGGAAATCAATGATTTGTGTTTTTAAAGATTTACACCTTCAGTAGGAACCAATGAGATTGGAGCTGAGAGACACTGACAGGAAGTGAGACTGAGAGCAGTTGTTGGTTTGGGTCTTTTCCTTGTTTATAATTGTAGAATACAGTCAGGTTTCTTTATCTGAATGGAGGCTCTTAGGACAGAGGTCACATGTTTACACAGACTGTAACATCTTGATTTGTGGTTTTTCAGCTAATTAAAAAAAATGTATGTCATTTGGTTCGGGTTAGGAAAGTTTGGGTTTTTAAAAAGAAATTAAAAGGACCAGTTTGTAGCATTTCAGGGGTCTATTGGCGGAAATAGAATAAAATATTCATGAAGATGTTTTCATTAGTGTATAATCCCCTTGTGGTGTTTTTTTGGGTTGTTTTGGGGGGACAAACCAAAGAAAGAGCCTTTTACATTTTTACCAGGCAGCAACCTCTGGAACCGCCGAGTGAAGCCGATGATTCATGTGTTAAAGCTGCATTCTCTCTCCTGACCACCAGGGGGCGACTCCTCTGGTTGTATAGAAGTCAAAGCTTCATGTGTTAAAGCTGCATTCTCTCTCCTGACCACCAGGGGGCGACTCCTCTGGTTGTATAGAAGTCAAAGCTTCATGTGTTAAAGCTGCATTCTCTCCTGACCACCAGGGGGCGACTCCTCTGGTTGTATAGAAGTCAAAGCTTCATGTGTTAAAGCTGCATTCTCTCTCCTGACCACCAGGGGGCGACTCCTCTGGTTGTATAGAAGTCAAAGCTTCATGTGTTAAAGCTGCATTCTCTCTCCTGGCCACCAGGGGGCGACTCCTCTGGTTGTATAGAAGTCAAAGCTTCATGTGTTAAAGCTGCATTCTCTCTCCTGACCACCAGGGGGAGTCCGTCGGTTGTAATTTGCAACTTCACCACTAGATGTCACCAAATCCCACAGACTGTCCCTTTAAGGTCAGAAAGCGATTCTGGTGGACATGATGCTGGTTTCATGAAGTGATGACGATGCAAAGAGGAAACTTAAAGCCAGGATTTAGGATTTGAGTCAAGAAATACTTTTCTTTGTCCGACGCCTGAAAACTAGATTATCAGCGAGATTAAACCCAGAATGATGAATCAGTCCATTAGATTCAGATTCTGCACATTTCACACTTCATGTTTCGACCCCCCTCCTGAGGCGGAGATTGATCCAGGAAATTAATTATCTTTAGGGGATTTCTTTGTTTATGACTTCAGGATCATTAACGGGAATGGAAGAAGAAAATGTGCCGATGGAAAGATGATGAAAGGATCTTTAAAAGGACCAGAAATCAATATTAATGGTTAAACAGCTTCACAGATCACCGGATATTATTATTATTATTATTATAGAGGTTTCTGTAGGTAACATTAAAACTTAGAGAAAGAGGAGGAGGAGGAGGAGGAGGAGGGGGAGGAAGAGGAGGAGGAAGAGGAGGAGGAAGAGGAGGAGGAGGGTTAAGAGGAGGGGGGGAGGAGGAGAAGGAGGAGGAGGAGGGGGAGGAGGAGGAGGAGGAGGAGGAGGAGGGAGAGGAAGAGGAGGAGGAAGAGGAAGAGGAGGCGGAGGAGGAGGAGGAGGGGTAAGAGGAGGGGGGAGGAGGAGGAGGAGGCAGAGGAGGAGGAGAAGGAGGAGGAAGAGGAGGAGGAGGAGGAGGGAGAGGAAGAGGAGGAGGAAGAGGAAGAGGAGGCGGAGGAGGAGGGGTAAGAGGAGGGGGGAGGAGGAGGAGGCAGAGGAAGAGGAGAAGGAGGAGGAAGAGGAGGAGGAGGAGGAGGAGAAAGAAAATGTCATCATCAGTAAGATATATATACATATATATACATTTACACATATGTATATATATACATATACATATATATATACATATATCTGAACCATGTGCCTGCAGTCAGGGTGCTTTGTGGGTAATGTAGGCTTCAGGTGTGGACCAGGAAGAATGATGTGTCACAATAAGTCCCACAATGCAACGCTGAATCTGGAAAATACATTCTGTATTCTAAAATAGCAAAAATGTGCAAAATGGAAGGAAGCTGCATTAAAGCCAGGTGTTTGTGTGCAGCAGAATAACCTCAGAGATGTGTGAGAATGTGTTTACCCGCCAGCGCGGCTCCCCCGGTGGTGATCACCACGGCGACCACCACGCCGACGGACGGCACGCCGTTCCTCAGCACGCACACGCCGATGCTGAGCGTGAAGAGCGGCAGGCAGCGCTTGAACACGACGTACATGGGCAGGCTGAGGCCGCGCAGCGACCACAGGGTCAGCGTGGACTGCAGCGTGGACAGCACGCACACCGGGCCGAACTCCTGCACGCGGGGAGGAGGAGAAGGGCGGGTTTACGGTCACTTCCTGTGAACCCGTGACATCACGGTACTCCAACGTAAAACAAGAACCAGGACTTAACTCTGAGATTTACATTGTGGAGACCAGATGGTTTCCCCCGAGGGGTGACTGGTCCCCACAATGTACTTAGAACACGCACACACACACACACACACACACACAGACACACACACACACACACACACACACAGACACACACACACACACACACACACACACACACACAGACACACACACACACACACACACACACACACAGACACACACACACACACAGACACACACACACACACACACACACACACACACACACACACACACACACAGACACACACACGCACACACACACAGGCACACACACACACACACACACACACACACACACACACACACACGCACACAGACACAGACACACACACACAGGCACACGCATTTGGCCACTACGTAAACTTTGTTTCAAAGTCTGGAGCTCCTCTTGGGGACTTCCTGTCTGTTGGAGGTTAAGTCATAAAACTATGTTTAGTGCCTGAACCAATCAAAGAGCAGTATAGACAGTCGATAGCCAGGAGACAACCTCCAGTTCTTTAAGGTGAAGTCAAAGCTTCATGTGTTAAAGCTGCATTCTCTCTCCTGACCACCAGGGGGCGACTCCTCTGGTTGTATAGAAGTCAAAGCTTCATGTGTTAAAGCTGCATTCTCTCTCCTGACCACCAGGGGGCGACTCCTCTGGTTGTATAGAAGTCAAAGCTTCATGTGTAAAGCTGCATTCTCTCTCCTGACCACCAGGGGGCGACTCCTCTGGTTGTATAGAAGTCAAAGCTTCATGTGTTAAAGCTGCATTCTCTCTCCTGACCACCAGGGGGCGACTCCTCTGGTTGTATAGAAGTCTATAGAAAATGACTCTACTTCTCTCTTGATTTATTCCCTCAGTAAACATTGTAAACATGAGTTTATGTCTCAATCTCTAGTTTCAAGTCTTCTTCAATACAGCATGATGTTCATTTAGTAAATTATGGTCCATTTAGAGTCAAACAGACCATAAAGCAGGGGATGCTTTAGGGGCGGGGCTACAGGGTGATTGACAGGTCTCTACATCCTCCTCAGTCCTAATATGGTCACTTCCTGTTCTGGAAGTGACCATATGTCACTGGAGGCTTCAAAACGTCCACAAACCAACGTGCGACGTCACCATGACGACGTCTACTTCTTATTTACAGTCTATGTCTGACATTTATTTTAATATCCGTGCTCCCTCCGTTAGCTGCTTCCTGTTCAGCTGAATGTGAATGTTCAATAAACGAGTAAAGTTAATGAATCGTTTCAGTCAATCAGCAACTCAGCCGATCAATTATCCAGTCAGTCAACCAGTCGGTCAACCAGTCGGTCAACCAGTCAGTCAACCAGTCGGTCAACCAGTAGCTGGGGACACAGCTTGACTGGTTTACACTGTAGATTTCTACTACTCTGCACATTAAATATTAATTATTGATGCTGAGGCTCCGTTATTGTTTGAGTCTTTCTCTCCGTCACATGCAGAGTACCACCACGTCCACCTGGGGGATGGAATATTACATTTCCTCTTTAAGAAGTATATTCAGTATAATATTAATAAGTATAAGTTATTTCTGAGTTGTTAGGTCGAGTATAAACACTTCTGGAGAGGAGTACTTATATACTTATACTAATGTATTTATACATATATCTTCAGCCTTGTTACACGACAAGCTGCAGAGAGAAGAGAACACCCTCTGGAGGTCTCGTGGAGGTCTAGGTCTCGGGTCTAGGTCTAGGTCTCGGTCTAGGTCTCGGTCTAGGTCCAGGTCTCGGTCCAGGTCTCGGTCTAGGTTTCGGTCTAGGTCCAGGTCTCGGTCTAGGTCTAGGTCCAGGTCTAGGTCTCGGTCTAGGTCTAGGTCCAGGTCCAGGTCTAGGTCTAGGTCTCGGTCTAGGTCCAGGTCCAGGTCTAGTTCTCGGTCTAGGTCCCGGTCTCGGTCTCGGTCCTGGTCTCGGTCCTGGTACCTTGGACAGCTGCAGGCTGAAGGGGGGCACCTGGACCTTGCCCAGCCGCCGCAGCAGCTCCAGGCTGAGCGCCGCCGCGCTGCTGGTCAGCAGCTGGATGAGCGTCAGGAACCGGAAGTGGTAATTACTGATGAGGAACTTCAGCAGGATGTTCAGCGAGCCGGAGAACACGCCGTGAGCCACGGCCACGCCGAGGCCCAGGAAGCGGCTCCGCAACACGTCCATGGCGGGAGGCTGGTCCACAGAGGCATGCAGGGGGGGTGAGGGGCCGGGGTCCGCGTGAGACGGGGGGGGTTGGGGGGCCGGGGTCCGCGTGAGAAGGGGGGGGGGGGGCTTTTACGCACAGCCGCGACGCGCGGAGACACGGGGGGGAGGAAGAGTCCCGTTTAGGGGAGAAACAAAAAAGTGAGAGCAGCAGGAGGAACGAGGAGCAGCAGGAGCAGGAACAGGAGCAGCAGGAGCAGCAGGAGGAACGAGGAGCAGCAGGAGGAACGAGGAGCAGCAGGAGCAGCAGGAGGAACGAGGAGCAGCAGGAGGAACGAGGAGCAGCAGGAGGTCCGGGTCCGTCGGTTCTTCTTAGTTACAAACTGCAGTTTTCAGCGGAAACAAAAATAATCTTTTTAGTTTCCACTCGCGTCGTTGTCACTTTTTCCAAAGAGAAGAAAAAAAAACCTGAGAAGAGGAGAGGAGAGGAGAGGAGGAGAGGAGAGGAGAGGAGGAGAGGAGGAGTGCTTCCCCACGAGCAGCAGCTGCAGATGTACCGGAGGAGGACCGGAGGAGGACCGGAGGAGGACCGGAGGAGGAGAGAGGGTCGTCCTCTGACAGCTCCAGGAGAGGAATATGACATTTTGCCGCAGCGCCTCTTGGCTGTGTACCCGAGAGAGAGGGGGGGGCGGGGGGGGCATAGGGGGAGGGGGGGCATAGGGGGAGGGGGGGCATAGGGGGAGGGGGGGGGGCATAGGAGGGGGGGCATAGGAAGGGGGGCATAGGGGGAGGGGGGGGGCATAGGGGGGGGGCGCTCTCTTTCAACCATAAACTCATCAGCTTCAACAAAACCAACATGAGTATTTTATTTTTTCTTGGAAACAAATAGAACAACAACAAAATCATATTAGAAACTTTAACCTTTTTTTTTTTACTAGTAATCAATGAAAAAATCAAACAATGTTTTTTTACAGCAGTTTCATGTGAAACAACAATGAAAGAGAAAATAACTTTATTCACATTTATATGAAAATGACTTTCAGCCGAAATAAACTTTAACTCATGAGCTCCAACATAATAACATGAACTCTCTCTCTCTCTCTCTCTCTCTCTCTCTCTCTCTCTCTCTCTCTCTCTCT
>JACSYO010001623.1:50000-55000 GCA_016806645.1 Ophiodon elongatus
CTTGTGTCGAATGAAAATGACTTTTATGCGTTTTGTGAATCGGAGATTCGTCTCAAAATGTAAATGACGAATGAAACTGAGAACTAAGAACTCTAAACTTCTCCAACACGTTTCCTTTAACGACATCTGATGCAAACATCATAATCATCATCAAATCCTTTTAATCCCTCAGAGGATCTGAGAGATTCATCCTCTCATTTCAGGATCTTTGACTGACGGCTCACTGAAACACAGGTTTGGTGAAATAAAGAAGAAGAAGAAGAAGAAGAAGAAGACGAAGAAGAAGAGAGAAGAAGAGGAAGAGAGAAGGAGAAGATGAAGAAGAGAGAAGAAGAAGAGGAAGAGAGAAAAAGGAAGAAGAGAGAAGGAGAAGATGAAGAAGAGAGAAGAAGAAGAGGAAGAGGAAGAAGACGAAGAAGAAGAGAGAAGAAGAAGAAGATGGAGAAGAAGAAGAGGAAGAAGAAGAAGAAGACAAAGGAGAAGAAGAAGAAGAAAAGGGCATAAAGTAAAAAGCAGGAAGAAAAAAGAAGAGGAACAACAGAAAAAAAGATGAAAGAAACAAAGAGGGAAAAAACAGGATGAAAGAAAAAGAAAAAAGAGGGGAGGAGGAGGAGGAGGAGGAGGAGGAGGAAGAGGAGGAGGAGGAGGAAGAGGAGGAGGAAGAGACTCAGTCTTCAGTGTCTTCCTGAGCAGAGAACAGGGTTTTCCCTGCAGAGGAAACCTTCCCGCATCATCACCACGGAGCGCTGTGATTGGCTGCAGCGAGGACGAGTGGGGGAGCTCCATACTACACACATCATCATCATCATCATCATCATCATCATCATCATCATCGCCTCGCACATTCCAGAGGATGCTCTTTGCACAACTGGGCTCTTAATCACCTAAAGCTCACTGATCAATATGTTTTATATTAATACCTTACATACGGGATTCATACTCTTAGAAAATATAATCAACTAATGCATTTATTATTATTATTATTAAAGATACTCAGCAATATATAATGTGGTTAATCTCAGCTCCACCTTTACAAGCTGTGATGCTCATTTATCAATAATCATAATTCAGTAATAATATATATAATAATCTGAAGGAGGAGCACTTTAACTTTTGGTCCTTTATATTTTTGAAGCTATATCAAGAATTGCACGCTGAATTTTTTATAATTTCTTTAATCACTAATCAGTAAATATTTGATTTTGATATTGTTGCAAAAATATTTAATTTATTTTAAAATATATTTTAAAAGAACATCTGAATGAAAATATTCTTTTAGTGAAAGAATTATTTTGCAAAAAATATTTTAAAATATTAAAACACCTTAAAAAAAAGATATATATATAAATGAATGAAAATTGTGTGACTTAAGAAAAGATATAAAAATACTATGCAGTGTTTCTCTTGATAATATCAACATCTTTATTGAAGGCACATCATCTACACCGATGGCATTTCCCTGGTGAGATTAGTCACAGTTGACATTTTACACAGAATATCAGCGATAAGGGAAGAGGAAAGATAACGACACGGATGTTATGGATCACACTCACTGTAAAACATCCTCATTTACATAATTCATTCACAGGAAAGTCTTCATCAAGAATCAATCAAACAGTTTTTTAATCGTTTCAGTACGGGAATTAAAATCAAAGTGCATCTCGGGGAAGATTTCCCCAAAGCTGCTGTTGATGGTGTGTGTGTGTGTGTGTGTGTGTGTGTGTGTGTGTGAGTCTGTATCCATGACTTTGTGGGGACTCTTAGCTGGGGACCTCCATCTGGGGACCAGATGAACTCGGTCTAGATTAGGTTTAAAGTTCAGGGTTCTTATCAGGACAGAAATGAGAGTCAGCACTGAGGTCACGCAGGCAGCAGTTATGGTAAAGGTCACGTCTTCGGCTCCCAAAGTAAATATAACTGGATATGTGAGGAATGTACAACAAAAACATGGAGGCGTTCAGATAAATATGAGAATCAATGAAGACTCTGTTTTTATCTTTTCCCTGATCGTAAAAACTCTGTTGTGTGTGCTGCTGCAATTAATAACCATAACGCAAACCAACAAACACCAACCAACCTAATTTTCAAAGCCGATCATCGCCTGTTGAGCTGAATCAATTCATTAAATGCAGAAGGCCTTTGAATCGTAATATTTAACCAAGTTATTATTATTTATATTGTTGTTGTGTTAGCGGGACGCTGCAGGAATCCTTGATCGGAAAAGAGTTCCAGGTTCTTTGTGGATTCTAACGACTCTTTAAAGACTTTAAAGTAAATGAAGTGACTCACTGAGAAGAAGGTTTCACTTTGAGGGCAGCTCAGTGAGCGGCGCTCAGGATAATTAATGAGGTAGGTGTGTGTGTGTGTGTGTGTGTGTGTGTGTGTGTGTGTGTGTGTGTGTGTGTGTGTGTGTGTTCTACGGTGCTGATCCAACAGACAGACATGCAGGTGTGTAGATCTTCACCGTCTCATCCCAGGAACAGTCCACCACCTGCAGCCAACACACAACACACAAATTAAATATATTTATATTATAACAGCGATCGATAACTCAAGTGCTCTGATGAAGAAAAGAATGTGGTGTCTCGATCTGTTAGAAGTTGAACTGCAGGTAAACAGAACATAATAAATGAAGATAGTAATAGTGAGAAATAAAAGAGTCTGGTGTTTTTAATAAGCCGACCCGGTGAGATCTCCCAAAATCTGTCTTCTGTCCTTTTCTTTTATTCCTTTGCTTCCTCATTCCTTCCTCTCCAGGAGTGACCCTCCCCAAGTCCCTCGCCGAGTGGCCTTCCTCCTCTGGCTGTCACCATCCACCACTAACGTTTACTTCCTGGCTTTTCTTGTGGAAAAAGCTGATTATTAACTTGTGGATGAAATTCGTTTTAAAAAGGACACGAGTCACTCAACTGCAACAATTGGTACCATTTTTGTTGTATTATTATTTTCTGCCCGTTTACGTCATCGAGCGGTCCACCGAGTCAGAAGAGAACATTCGGTCCTCGTGGTCTCAGAGCTTTTTGCTTAATTTCGATGTTTTTACCTCTAATTGCTGAACATAATGGTTCCACGAGCATTAGCACACACGAGAGACCAATCATGAACGTTTGGTTCAGGTTCGATCTGTTTCGTCCTCCACAGTCACAGAGACGACGAGCAAAACAAATCAAACCAAGCACAAACTTTGGTCTCAAAATATTTAAAACGATACAAAACCTCTCAGAAAATTTAATTCACAAAAATTGTGATCAAATATATTCGACAACAGACTTTTTTTAATGACGGAAACAAAACTGATAGTTAATAATTAAAGGTTTTGGACGTTTGTTCGGACATTGTAAGCAACTATGGATTTATTGATAACATACTTTGCAGATGAATCGGTAATTAAAGCATTTGTTAGCTGCAGTGCTTTTTATAAAGCAACACAATTACAAACCAACAATAATAAAAGCCAAGACCAATTAAAACCAAGATAAGCTCTCACATTTAAGAATCCATTTCTTCTTTCTATTAAAAACTGTCTGAAGCTCTTTACGCTCTAAACGGACTGATCCCTCTCCTCTCTGGAATCAAGTGGGACGTGGCTATTGTCTGAATAACACACCACTGTGAGGACGTGGCTATCGTCTGAATAACACGTCTCTGTGAGGACGTGGCTATCGTCTGAATAACACACCACTGTGAGGACGTGGCTATCGTCTGAATAACACTTCTCTGTGAGGACGTGGCTATCGTCTGAATAACACACCTCTGTGAGGACGTGGCTATCATCTGAATAACACACCTCTGTGGGGACGTGGCTATCGTCTGAATAACAAACCTCTGTGGGGACGTGGCTATCATCTGAATAACACACCTCTGTGGGGACGTGGCTATCGTCTGAATAACAAACCTCTGTGGGGACGTGGCTATCGTCTGAATAACACACCTCTGTGGGGACGTGGCTATCGTCTGAATAACACACCACTGTGGGGACGTGGCTATCGTCTGAATAACACACCACCCCTCTCATCTGTCCTGGCTGCAGACACACGATGAGGCCGTCACTCTGCTCAGAGCTTTTCAAAGTAAAACGCTGGTTCCGCTTCACTTTTAACACGACGAATATAAAGCCACTTCATTATTCATATAATTACAAACGTTATCTCGTATGGTCACAGGTGTTAGAACTGGCTTTGTGTTTGGTTCCACGAGGAAGCCGGACGAGGACGTGGGACTTTAAATAATAATGAATACGCGACTGAGGGAAGTCGTTTCCTGCCTACCAGGTTGCATTTTGGGTGTTCAGGTCCTAAAAGCTTGCAGGCAGCACAGCCAATCAGAAGCAAGCTCGTGCAGAGGTAATGTATTAACATGTCAGCATAATTAATTAAAATCCATCCTGTGACAGACAGATCTCACCTGTCATATCTCATCTGAATCATAAAGGCTGCTCACGATGAGCGGGGTGATAACGCTCCACAGACCGTCTTTAAAGATTAGGAAAGGAAGCACCTGTCTACCAGCTGTTTACTGACTGTTAACTGACTGTTTCTCTCAGAGGGCTTTATAATAATATATTAGAATAATATATTATAATAATATATTATAATCATCGGCATAGCTGCCAAGTTCCTGATGCCGCCGTCGCAGCAACCCGCGCAGCAACCCGCTCAGCAACCCGCGTCTTCAAAATCCGATTTGAGAAACAAATCGGATTTGCCTGCAGTCTGAATGTAGCCTCGGAGGCTAATGCTAATGCTAATGCTAATGCTAATGCTAATAAAGTCAGAAGGCAACTAAAGTTATTACAATTCATCCTCAGGGGAACAGAAATGTATGAACCAAATGTCCTGTCAATCCACTGGATAGTCACAAGATCTGCTGCTGGCATGTTTTCACAAACATGTTTCCTCCTCCTCCTCCTCCTCCACCTCCACCACCTCCTCCTACTCCTCCTCCTCCTCCACCACCTCCTCTTCCTCCTCTTCCTCCACCACCTCCTCTTCCTCCTCTTC
>JACSYO010001623.1:57500-70000 GCA_016806645.1 Ophiodon elongatus
GGGGAGGGAGAGGAAGAAGAGAGAGGAGAGGAAGAAGAGAGAGGAGAGGAGAGAGAGGAGAGGAGAGGAGAGGGAAGAAGAGAGAGGGAGGGAGAGAGAGAGGAGAGGAGAGGAAAGAGAGAGGAGAGGAGAGAGAGACGGAGAGAACGAGGAGAGGAGAGGAAGAAGAGAGAGGGGAGGAGAGAGAGAGGAGAGGAGAGGAAGAAGAGAGAGGGGAGGAGAGAGAGAGGAGAGGAGAGGAAGAAGAGAGAGGGGAGGAGAGAGAGAGGGGAGGACAGGAAGAAGAGAGAGGGGAGGAGAGAGAGAGGGGAGGACAGGAAGAAGAGAGAGGAGAGGACAGGAAGAAGAGAGAGGGGAGGAGAGAGAGAGGAGAGGAGAGGAAGAAGAGAGAGGGGAGGACAGGAAGAAGAGAGAGGAGAGGAGAGGAAGAAACCCAAACACACGATAGCGTAGCAGAGACCAGTAGAATCTGAGGGAGTCAGGACCCAGAGGTGGAGAGGAGTTCCAAAGGCCGCGGGTATAAACACATACGCTGATGATACTTTGGTATATTGTCCATGTTGCCGTTAGGTTTGACGAAGCATACAAAAGTAAAACAGCTCATGAAAATAGCAAAACACCGTCACATATTGTTACATTTTTATTCCGATGTTTCGTCACTCAGGTTGCTGATGCTTCGTTCATGAATCAAAATAATTAAATGGCTCGCAAAATGATAGAAAAATGACCTTTGTGCCTCAGAGTTTTCTTTATCGGTCTGTCCTTGTGAAGCTATTTTTTTGGAAGAAGAGGAGACGGCTTCCCCTGTTGGTCTGTTTAACTTGTTTCTAAATGTTCTTGGTTTCGGTAGAAGGCGGTCAGTGGAGGTTTCCTCGGCCAGAAGATTTTACAGAGATTTGTCTTCGTGAGGATGAAAAGACACAAATGCACATCGACACGCTTTCACATGTAACCACCCACATGAACAAAGAGCTGACTCAATCACAATGATGTGGAAGGAACAGTAGATCACAGCCATCAATGTCACACACACACACACACACACACACACACACACACAATGACCCGAGTAACGGCACTGTGACTTTATTAAAATAAGGACCAGATGTGGATGTGAAGTACAATCAATGTACAAATTTATATTCAATGTGGGATCGGTTTTGCTAACAAATCTGTGTATTAATTTATAACACACCCAAGAGAGAAACAAGTGCACACTTGTACTGCAAAAACATAGTAACATACTATATTTACATCTATATATAATATTGTAATAAATCTTTAAACATCTTTAAATCTCCCTATGAATTAATAAATACATATAATTAAGGTATTTTGTATCTGTTGTTGACCACTGAATCCCTGGCCACTGAAAAAACTAGCCATATGATAGAAAAAAGGCTAAACATACACCAACGTAACAAAATACAACGTAACCAAACAACGTAACCAAACAACGTAACATGAAACAACGTAACGAGAAACAACGTAACGAGAAACAACGTAACGAGAAACAACGTAACGAGAAACAACGTAACGAGAAACAACGTAACCAAACAACGTAACCAAACAACGTAACGAGAAACAACGTAACGAGCAACGTCAAAACAACGTAACGACAACGTAACCAAACAACGTAACCAAACAACGTAACGAGAAACAACGTAACGAGAAACAACGTAACAGAAACAACGTAACAGAAACAACGTAACACTAACAGAACAAGTAACCAAACAACGTAACCAAACAACGTAACCAAACAACGTAACGAGAAACAACGTAACGAGAAACAACGTAACGAGAAACAACGTAACGAGAAACAACGTAACGAGAAACAACGTAACGAGAAACAACGTAACCAAACAACGTAACCAAACAACGTAACGAGAAACAACGTAACGAGAAACAACGTAACGAGAAACAACGTAACGAGAAACAACGTAACGAGAAACAACGTAACGAGAAACAACGTAACAAGAAACAACGTAACCAAACAACGTAACCAAACAACGTAACCAAACAACGTAACCAAACAACGTAACCAAACAACGTAACGAGAAACAACGTAACGAGAAACAACGTAACAAGAAACAACGTAACAAGAAACAACGTAACCAAACAACGTAACCAAACAACGTAACCAAACAACGTAACCAAACAACGTAACCAAACAACGTAACGAGAAACAACGTAACGAGAAACAACGTAACGAGAAACAACGTAACGAGAAACAACGTAACGAGAAACAACGTAACGAGAAACAACGTAACCAAACAACGTAACCAAACAACGTAACCAAACAACGTAACGAGAAACAACGTAACGAGAAACAACGTAACGAGAAACAACGTAACGAGAAACAACGTAACGAGAAACAACGTAACGAGAAACAACGTAACCAAACAACGTAACCAAACAACGTAACCAAACAACGTAACCAAACGAGAAACAACGTAACCAAACAACGTAACCAAACAATGTAACGAAACAACGTAACAACAAGGACATGAACAGCGGTCTCCTGGGTGAAAGTCCGGTGCTTGTCAACCCGAGAGAAGCCGAGGAAAAGGGTGAGACAGAAACCCTGAACATAGAGTTGTGGTGTGTGAGGTCAGCACGAGTGTCCTTTCCACTGCCAGTCAGGCTGCTCCTCTCTAATGACATGTCTGATAACAGCATAACTAACAATACAGCTCATTACCGTTGTTGCCTCTTCCCCACACACACACTCACACTGTCAAACACTGACAACGAGGACAATGCAGCTCATTACTGAGTCTGTTGTAGACATAAACACGTACACGAAAGGGAACTCGGTCGGGACGGCGTGATCCCTCTGATTGGTTGCTGTGGGGAACTGACTGTTTACCGTGAGGCCGTGGGTTCAACCCCCAGCTCGTGAGGCGTTATCACGTATTCCCCTCCACCTCGTCACTATCTGTGCCCTGGAAAAGTCCTGACTCGGATTTTCCAGCCAGCTGTTATTAGTTCTGTGTGAAAACTCTTGATAGAAGGTGCACGCTGAGGTGCAAAGTGGAGGTGGAAAAAAACAAAAGCAAGTCTGGTTCTATTCCATATCTCTGTTTTTGTCAACTCCCATGAAAAGACCAAAACCAACAATGTGTCAGTCCGTCTTTCAATACTCTTTGACTTCCTGTCTGACTCTCAGCCCATTGGTTCCCACTGAAGACGTAACTCTTTATAAACACAAATAAATAGTTCCAGTTGTTGGGGACTATTTTCAGCAGCGGATTAATCCCCACCTGGTGCTCTGGTGAGCGTGTGAATGTGGGAGCGGTGAGGCTCGTTGATGTGTTCTAATGGAGCTCAATGACTCAGAGGAAGTTTCCTACATTTCTTGAGGACTGAAGTTGCAGTGATTTGTTTTGTCCGAAGTAAAAAGCGTTAAAGAATGTGTCCTAGTGTGTATTTTAAGTAGGACTCCTGATGTTGTCTTTTAAATGCAGCTTTCTTCTTCTTGGAAGTCGTAGGCTCTTCTTCTTCTTCTGTCTCCTCATTGGTTATTTTCCCCTTCTTCTGTCTCCTCATTGGTTATTTTCCCCTTCTTCTTCTTCTTCTGTCTCCTCATTGGTTCTTCTTCTTCTTCTTTCTCATTTCTTCTTCTTCTTCTTCTTCTTCTTCTTCTTCTTCTTCTTCTTCTTCTTCTTCTTCTTCTTCTTCTGTCTCCTCATTGGTTCTTTCCCCTTTCCAGAGAAGTTCTCCAAAGACCTTTGTTTTTACTCATGTTTACTCTCTTGTGGGCTTCATGTTTGGGGTAACGTGTCACGTGACCGAGACGAAGATGCACAGGTGGATTTATCCGGTCATTTTCAAAATAAAACATCTTTCAGACCGTGATAATAAATCCGATATTTTTTTCATTCTTTCTTTCTGTGCAGCCCGATACCAAGGGACCCACGGCCCGGTACCGGTACCAAGATACTTACGGCCCGGTACCAAGGGACCGGTACCAAGATACCCACGGCCCGGTACCAAGGGACCGGTACCGGTACCAAGGTACCCACAGACCAGTAACAAGTAACCCACGGACCGGTACCAAGGGACCCACAGACCAGTAACAAGTAACCCACGGACCGGTACCAAGGGACCCACGGACCGGTACCAAGGTACCCACGGCCCGGTACCCACGGCCCGGTACCCACGGCCCGGTACCAAGGGACCGGTACCAAGGTACCCACAGATCAGTACCAAGTAACCCACGGACCTGTACCAAGGGACCCACGGCCCGGTGGTTGGGGTCCACTGTCCTAGATGAAGTATTCTAATGCTGCATAGAAGCCCGGAGACTAACATGTGAAGGATCATGTGATTCCACAGTGTTTTGTAACCATTTAAAGTGGAGTGACTCCACGTGTTCAGGAACAGTTCAACCGGAGAACACAGAGACAGTTTGTGCAGCATGTTCTTGACCTCACTATCTTGAGAATCATCTCACAACTATCCGGTCTCCCCTTTGGGAACCCGAAGGCTACCCTGAAGGTAAGAAATCCATCTCCTAATGACCTGAAACATGCAGAGCTGCTCTCGCTCGATTAGGGGATGTTGTCAAATGAAACTACGGGACACGAAAAAGCCAGGAGGCATTTTTAGAGAAGTTTAGCTAAATTTTCCTTTCACCACTTTGAGTTCAAGAGTTTACAAAATGACGAAGTGTGCAAACTGTCGCTCCGTTCTTCATCACCGGGCCCGACCTGGATGTTTCTGTCTCGTTCCCCACGCACCGACTCCAGCTGACCCCGGCCGCTTGTCATCTTCACACGCTTCCTGCTCTGAGCGGTGGAGACGCCTCCGGTCAGAGACGGAAAACTGAGTTAGACACGAGTGGCCTTTTCATTCCCCCCCGACACGTCGGGACGCCGTCCCCCGACAGCTCTCTGCTGCTGAGGGTTACACTGATGGAACCACAGCCAACATACAGGCAGAAAACCAGGCGGGGACGGGCTCGGAAAAATTATAAAGAACTGGCAATAATGACGAATAATGGCACGAAAAAAAAACCTCTCTTATAATTTCCCAAAAGTGAGCTGAGATCTTGAAATTAGGAAACTTATTTAATCCGATTATGTCCATGTTTTAATCAAATTAATAATAATCATCCGGAAAAACCAGAGCCTTTCCTTTCATTATGCTCTTCACCACAACAGCCCAGGACAACAAGCATCTTACCAGTGTGTGTGTGTGTGTGTGTGTGTGTGTGTGTGTGTGTGTGTGTGTTACCTGGTTGGGGATGTGCAGGTTAAAGTCGAGTCCACACACGAACTCTGAGTGATGTTCCACGGTCTCCAGGAGAGGCTGCTTCCTGCTGTGATCCCAGAACCTGCGAACACAAACACAAACATATGACTTACATTTATCGAAGAAAAGTAAAGATCCTCAAAACATAAAAAAACAGTAAATGTAAAATGACTCTTTCAGCAGAAAATGTTCCATTTAGGTTTATGAAAATGAGCATTTTCTCAGATAATCTCACAGACAAACGGACCAAAGAAAAACGGATTAAAACGATTATAAAATAATGACAAGAACTGTGAATTTACATTTACATGATGTTCTGTCCTATCAGAGCGGAGGACTCAGGGCCGCCTGTCCTCGAGGAAGATATCTCTACGTATATTTCATACTTAAGATTCTGGTAACTTTTGGCTGTTCGTATTCTTGGTCCCCAGAGGAGCAAGATTATTGGTTTTGGTTTCGAGCCTCTAATATAATATCATTCAAAAGATGAATCCTTGTGTTTAACTTCTTTACTTTCCTCTGACTTCATGATTCGGACAGAATTTCCACTAAAAAAGCATTTCCTGAGCTCTGCTCCCCAGAGGATGAAAGCTTCTCTTTTTGGGAATATTTTATGTAATTTACATAAATAATATTTCACAATCGAAGACACAGACAAATGAAATCCAGAGCACGTTCATGCTCGTAAGAGGACATACATTTTGGATTTTGATGATTTTTGGTGCAATGAACAGTGCACCCTCTCACTCAGAGGTTCAGTGTGATCGTCATACAAATAAAATACTTTAGATGTGTGTGAAGTCTGAAAAGAAATGTAAAGACACAAATCAATGTGGAGGCTGAGATTTAGAAAAGTTAGAGACGAGAAAGAAGGAAGAGAGAAAGAGAAGTGGAAAGAAAAAGAGAGCCAATAAAACACAGCCTCCAGACGTCAGCGGCCAATCAGACTAATTGAAAGACCACGTCTCTTCCTGGTCATGACTGGGTGGTGGGTGTGTGTGTGCATGCGTGCGTGTGTGTGTGTGCGTGCGTGCGTGCGTGTGTGCGTGCGTGCGTGCGTGTGTGCGTGCGTGCGTGTGTGCGTGCGTGCCAAAAGCCCTGACGCAGCAAACACTCCCTCCAGACTCATCCACTTTGCAAATGTAATTAAATCATTTTCAGAGGGAACACTGCAGCTCCCATTGGGCTCCATTAGGCCCATATTAATACTGGAGCTGCACCACACACACACACACACACACACACACACACACACACACACACACACACACACACACACACACACACACACACACACACACACAGGATGAGTGATGGGTGTCTGGGGAGAGTCAGGTATAGAAAGATATTATATATTGAGTGAGTTGTTAGTGTAAATCACTGCTCACATTCACTTTTTCTGAGTGTATGTACACCATTGTGTGTGTGTGTGTGTGTGTGTGTGTGTGTGTGTGTGTGTGTGTGTGTGTGTGTGTGTGTGTGTGTGTGTGTAAACTGCTGCACAGACTGCTTTACGTTCATTCCTAATGAGCAGAGTGAGTTTGCTTCTTTGGCATCAACATAATTCTCACTTAAGTGTCGAGTAAGCAAACGTTTCTCTCGCGGTCGTGAGGAGACGTTGGGCTTCAGGCTTTGACATGATCACACATCACGTTCCACCGTGGAGATGTCCGGTTGTTACACGTGAGAAAAGAGCAGTGACTCAGCGGCCTCCCTCTTTCCTCCTGTCAGTGGGCCGTACATCAGGTGATTGACAGGTCACCTGACCGACGCTGGTCCTTTCCACGCTTTTCAATCTGGAAAAACCTCAGCTGCTGTTCTGGAAATGTGCTAAAGCTTCTTTTATATTTACAATAATCATGAAATCATTCATTCAGTCAACAGTAGAGCGACAAAGAAAACGCTCTTCTGCTGTCGTTCGTATCGATAATCTATCGTTGTTTTTCCAGACGTTCTTCTGTCTTATTAAAGCTACAGATAGTTGTGAAATGATTCCTGAAACATGAGCTGAGCTTCAGGTTTGAGACCCTCAGCATCACGGTTCACTTCTTAAAGAAAACTATGACAAGCTCTTTTTCCAGGACTGAGACGAGACGAAGTAGGAGACGAGGAAGAGACGAAGACGAGACAAAGTAGGAGACGAGGAAGAGACGAAGACGAGACAAAGTAGGAGACGAGGAAGAGACAAAGTAGGAGATGAGGAAAAGACGAAGATGAGACAAAGTAGGAGACGAGGAAAAGACGAAGACGAGACAAAGTAGGAGACGAGGAAGAGACGAAGACGAGACAAAGTAGGAGACGAGGAAGAGACAAAGTAGGAGATGAGGAAAAGACGAAGTCGAGACAAAGTAGGAGACGAGGAAAAGACGAAGACGAGACAAAGTAGGAGACGAGGAAGAGACGAAGACGAGACAAAGTAGGAGACGAGGAAGAGACAAAGTAGGAGACAAGGAAAAGACGAAGACGAGACAAAGTAGGAGACGAGGAAGAGACGAAGACCAAGACGAGACAAAGTAGGAGACGAGGAAGAGACGAAGACCAAGACGAGACAAAGTAGGAGACGAGGAAGAGACAAAGACGAGACGACGTCAACAATATATCTTTGACGAAACAAGACGAGACTTAAATGTAGTTTAAGTTCTCCCTTCTCTTCCCGTCTTTGTCTCAAACACTCCATCCTTCCTGTCTCCGTCCTTCCTGTCTCCGTCCTTCCTGTCTCCGTCCTTCCTGTCTCCGTCCTTCCTGTCTCCGTCCTGACATTGTGCTCCTTTCATGCATGAAGTCAGGTGATTGATTACTACAAGGCCGTTTCATGAAGCACATTTCAGCGTCGAGGCAATTCAAAGTGCTTTATATTAAAGATCAGAAGACAAAGTGTAAGAGAAACTCATTCATGCATATTTCTACATGTTGGGCGGTCAGGACTCAGGGACCCGGATCGGGCCGCCTGACCTCTGGATCACCAAGAGTTCAACCTGTGTTTTCATCAGATAATAAGTAATAAATCACAAAATTACAGGTTTTGGTTTGACCAGCTTGACTAAAATGTTCAATTTGATCTGACGACTAAACAATGAGCTTACAAAATGAAGAGAAAACTAAAAGTAATAATTAAGAGTTGACTAAAACTGGACTAGTTGTCTTTGACTCAAACTATGGTTGATAAAAAAATACTAAAATTAATGAGCATTTTCTCCAAAAGAGTAAGACTAAGACAGAATAAACACAGAGAAGCATCCTTCAAATGAACAGTTTTGTGCAACATGCCATCCATCCCGTTTAAAGTTTCTACTTCTTCCACATTACAGTCTCGCTCAGGACAAACTTTAAATATTTTGCATTAGTGGTCTACAGTTCGTATTATCTATAAAAGTTACTCCTCATGTTTTGTGCGTTTTCCAACAATTTCTGCTTATTAAATGCATTCAGTCTTTTCAAAGTAAACTTTCGTCTGCACAGGAAACAACTTAGGTTGAGACAACTAAACTACTGAGTTAGGTTGAGACAACTAAACTACTGAGTTAGGTTGAGACAACTAAACTACTCAGTTAGGTTGAGACAACTAAACTACTCGTTTTTGAAAGAGCCCTTTCAATAATTGTGTTTTCTTTGGAGTGTAATCTGCATTAATGCCAGTGTGTTTGTGACTATCGTGTAAAAACGTGACTTAAGTTGCAGCTTGAAGAGAAAAAAGACCACAGTGTAACCATGAAAACGTGTATTTACTTATATCTCTACTCTACATAAAGATTATCTGTATAATGCATAGCCACATGAATGGGCTCATTCATTCATTCAGCAAGTGAAAGTCCAACACATTCATCACCCGTAGTGCGGAGCAATACGTCAGCAACGTAATCGAGTGCAGCAGCAATAAAAAATCTCGAGTGGAATGAATGCATTTCTGACCCAGCGCTCCCATTCAGTGCATTAAAATCAGGAGTAATAATCATGCAGCTAAGAGCCACTATAGCCCTGATTGCCGTCATAAAACGAGCAACAACAATGATTTACTATGGACTGTACTGAGTCGGCTTTTTTAATCTGAACATTGTGAAACAAAGCAGCAGCAGAAGAAGAAGCACTTTTTCTATTTTTACCACCCGGGGCAAGATAAGAGAAAGTTTCTTTACACTGTCTGTTTATTTCCAATGAACTTTATTGAGAAATACAACATTTCGATCCTCAGACCTCCATCTAGTTCTTTCATTTACGACCCCGGTAACCTTCTTGAGACCCTGTGTGGGGGTGCTGGTTGGGAACCACTGATATACAGAACCAAAATCAACTAACTGATTTGTGGAGATGTTCCGAGTTGATCACGGTACTGTAGGATCGTAGGATCCATATCAGGGCCAATCCAGGCATGTCCAGGTGAAATACGGCCAATCGAAATCAGATCCCTTCTTTTCTGCACTATGCTTTGTGAATTGAAAGCTCATACCAACTATTCTTGCTCATTAGCATATAGCATCTGTTCTCAGGGAAAGATCATTAGTGAGCAGAGCGGTCTCCCGATCCTCAGAGCCCGACGCCGACGCACAACGCCTCCTTTAACACGAGATGCACCAGAATGCCAAGAAACTATAATGTCAACACATCCGAGTCATTATAAGACGCTCCGGGAGGAGGTGGATGGATAAGACAAGACAAGACAAGACAAGACAAGATAAGATAAGATAAGATAAGATAAGATAAGATAAGATAAGATAAGATAAGATAAGATAAGATAAGATAAGATAAGATAAGATAAGATAAGATAAGATAAGACAAGACAAGATAAGATAAGATAAGATAAGATAAGATAAGATAAGCCTTTATTAGTCCCGCTGGATGGATGGATAAACCAACATATCCTCGTACAACGGTTCGCAGGATATCTTACAAAAAGTCACTCCACATTTTTTTGTGAGTTTTCCGACTAAAGTCCAGCAACACTTGTGGATTTCTGCTCGTTACATGAACACAGTCTTTTCAAAGGACAGATTGTCGTTTGGGTTGAAATAACTATGGAAGCGGAGTTACTGAAGTACGCAAAATAGGTGACGAAGAAATCAACATTGACTTCTCGTTTCACACGAGGAAAGACGAGTGGCCTCCGGAGGAAAGACGACCGTTTGTTGGACTCTGGGCTTTTGGCTTTGACGTGTTTAACATACGATCACAATTACGGTGCATCATTTTTTGCAGGAATAGCTACAAACGCTGGATGAGACCTGGATGATCAAACACACAACTTTCACCCAGGAGACGGCTGTTCAGGTCCTGTTTTCAACCACAAGTCAACATCCGCTTATTTTAAGTTATGTAATGTAACGTACTTACGTTTGTAAGAAACGTGCTTATTTTAACCCAAACCAAGACGATGAAGAAGAAGAAGAAGAAGAAGAAGAAGAAGAGGAAGAGAACCAATGAGGAGACAGAAGAAGAAGAAGAAGAAGAAGAAGGGTGTGCTTATTTTAACCCAAACCAAGAACTTTTCCTAAACCTAACCGAGTTCTTGGTTTGGTTTAAACCCAACTGGTCCTCACCAAGCGAGGACCAGTTGGGAAAGTTCATTTAATTTCACTAATTTAAACAGATCTGCTAAATGGTTTTGAACAAGGACCTTATTCTGAAGAATAAAGTGTCATATTTAGTGGCTTCAGCTGTTATTTCAATGAGCCCGATACATATTTAATCAGCATTTTATATTTTCTGCTGCTGTAAAATACAAATATCAGATCAGTATTGACAGGTACTCAATATCAAAGGACTGGGACTGGGATCAGAGCCATCATCAAGTACATATTCAAATGTTTCCAGTAGTTACATTAACGGTGAGGAGGAGACCTGGGATCTGTTTGGGTTTCGATGACGTCACATGTTTGTATAAACGAGGCTCACGCTGTCTTTTGTCCTCAGCTTCCAGGGTAAGTCATTATTTAGCTTCTATTGTGTTTCAGTCCATTCACCTGTCAGCTCCGTGTGCGTCTCACTATTACGATGAAGACCATTAACTCACAGCGGACAGAGGGAGGACGAGGGGGAGGACACGAGAGACAAAGACGTAAAGAGAGCGATCCGATCCTCCCGTGAGCTCGTGAGTCATCGACGCTTTTAACTCAGACAGGAAATGAATGTTCACACAAACAGAGGACATGTTATCTAAAGCAAACAGGAGTCAAAGTGGACAACGTGACCTCATGAGTCTCACATTCACACCAAATACTAAATCTGACTGTTTTGAAGGAGTGGCGCCTCCACAGAGAAATAAAGATGAACAATGAACGCTTCAAAAATATGAAAGGTGTCATAAAAGAGTATTTACGGTGTGAATCTTCCACAAAATGGGAAGCAACGAGAGTTCAAGCAGCTTTGACGTCACACAAGAGAATTATTAAAAAGATGATCAGATCAATACGATGATTGCTCAGCTAAAGGCCTTACATGGAGAACATATGGGATATCTACATATTACATCCCATTCATGTTCGTAGGTATAGCGATGAACACTGTATGAGGTGTAATATTTGCCATTGTCACCATCCTAATTCGTGTGCGTTAGCATGCTAAGATTGTTAGCTAGCGCTAAACACAATGTCAAATGTGGTCATAAACCACAGAATTGGAGAAACTACATGAAAAGTCAGAAGATCACCAGCGTTGTGGGGCTTCATCCTCTGAGGACCAGGAATATCTGGACAGTTGAGACCAAAGATCAACCCAAAAGCTTTGCTCCTGAATATTAGAGAGCAGAGGTGTGTGATCTTAACATGTCTTAGTCTTTTTTTTATGAAATTAACCAGCTAATTAAATGCTTATATGTGTTAATAGAATATAATGCAGCTAACTGTAAATAAAATTAAACATCTGAAAGGGTTTCAGGAATATCGATCAATCAAAAAGTCAGAAGAACTGGTGGCATCTTATTCGGGTTTCTCCCCAGAACCAATCAGAACTGAGAGGAAGTAAACAAAGAAGAGTGAATGGGGGGGAAGGAGGGGGGCAGGGGGGTGGTGGGGGGGGCATGTGGCCACAGAGGAGTGTGTGCTCAGACGTATTTGCATATGACTGATGCTGCATTCACGTCTTGTTCTTTGTGTGAGCAGGTGGATGTGATCAACACACAGGAAGGCAGGTGTGTGTGTGTGTGTGTGTGTGTGTGTGTGTGTGTGTGTGTGTGTGTGTGTGTGTGTGTGTGTGTGTGTGTGTGTGTGTGTGTACACAGTGAAAGGTGTGAGGAGCTGAATGCACCAACAGGT
>JACSYO010001624.1:0-191760 GCA_016806645.1 Ophiodon elongatus
CTCTCTCTCTCTCTCTCTCTCTCTCTCTCTCTCTCTCTCTCTCTCTCTCTCTCTCTCTCTCTCTCTCTCCCTCCCTCTCTCTCTCTCTCTCTCTCTCTCCCTCTCTCTCTTTGGGGCCTTCATTAAAGACGAGATGCAGAGGATTGATCTCCAAGGACACCTCGGACACACAAATGTGCAGCACAGCCAGTAAGACACACGCTAAATGAACAATGTGTGCAGAGAAGGCTCGGAGCATGAACACATGATGCCATTATGAGCGACAATGAAAGTGCACAGTCGAACATGTGCACGGTGCACCCCCTTCCACCACCCCCCCCCGCACATGGACGCACACAGGATGTAATTAAGCAGAGCAGTAATAACAGCAACACGTTCTGCAGCCAACAAGATTGCATCAGCAAGTATGCTGTTGAAAGGAAAGAGCAGGGTTGCATCACAAAAGCAGTGATGATTGGGGGGTTGGGGTTGTGGGGGCAAAGCCCTGCTTACCTGCAAGCCCCAACATGAATATGCACTGTAAGCATTCTTGAACATGACGCAACCCCGCCCAATCAGCTGAGCAGTAAAGCAGTGAGGATGAGCATCGTGGCAGAATGTTTGGCCATTTGTGTTGTTTTCCTCTACACGTCGTGAACAGCTGTAGAAGGTACGGAGGCCCTGAGGGCTCAATGCGCCGCACATGAAAAGGCTTTTTGTTGCCGTGTTCTGTAAAGTTCATAAAGTTATTGAAGTCGACTATCCGTCTATGTTGGGAAGTGAGCTAAAATGCAGTTTTTTGGCTTATATCGCCGTTGTGATCACATGACTCAGATATTATTGCAAATATCTGCTGTTAAGCTAGCGCTAGCCTTTTGCTTGTTATTAACCTTTCAATAGACCCTTTTACAGTTTGTAAACTATGATGACTGTTGGTGCTGTCAGTGAGTGGGTAGAAAACTAACGAGTGGCCCAATATTTAGCAGCCAGATATAAAGATGTATTTGGTGGGGAAACCTAGCCTGTCACTTTACACCAACGATAAATTGCAAGCGTACAAGTCACGAATACTAGTTAAACATCCACAATAACTGAGGTGAAGAACATCAAAAACCACGATATAGACTCATATTGAGTTTTAAAATGGGCGCTACAAACACAGCATTGTTGATCAGTCCAGTGGTAGCCAACACGCTTAAGAGCTTGCAGCCATCGACCCTGCCAGTGTTTCGGTTTATCAAGTGAACCCTTTGACCGGTGACGCTCAGCCGAACGCCTCGTGGCTGTTCACCAACAGAACATGTAGACGTCATCTTAAAAGCCTTCAATCATTTTAAGCTACTACGAGCAACCACGGGCGCTTTTGGCTGGAGGTCACCATTTAACACGGTCACTCGTTAAACTGAAACACTTGATGTTCTGTAGAACTTGAGTTCGCTGTTGGAATATGGATTCTGACAGCTGAATATACACCAACCAGACCTTTTGATGCTGGGAACAGCTTTAATTCAATGTTTAAAGCTTGCTAACTCTTCTGGAGGGCCACGTCTGTTGCAAACAAGTGCACGCATATTTTTGATGACATCAACTCTAAAAGTGTGTATTCAAATGATGTATTTATTGATCAGTTTTATTTTATTCTATTATTTTCTTATTCCTTGTCTGATGCTTTTGACTATGAGACTTCATGGATGTCCTGCTATGAACAGATGAGACTGAGACATTGTATTTATATTGTTCATTTCTGATACCCCTCATTTCAAATTTTTTCATCTGTGATTCTGTGTTTGCTTTGTTAACTTTTTCTTGAAAATATCATGCTCCCGATATTTGTTACATCTCCAGTAATGTAATAAGTAATAGGTACTTGGTGCTGGTATTAGCAGCAGGATAATTAATATCAATATAATGATATTGCAAAATGAACCCCAACTTGGTCATCAAAAATGACCTTTAGCTGTATATTATCCCATTTATTACATGGCTACTTGCTAAAGAACACCAAATATTGATTAAAAAATTATATTATTGATTTTAATAATACTTTTATTGTATATGTTGTATATGTTTTTGATCTTAAGGGTTGCGATTCATAAAGTCTTCCAGTGTGTCCCCAGCCTGACGGCAGACAGTGGCATCCATACAGACAACCAGCACACCCTGTGTCCCTTGTTCTCCGCCGGCACACACACCTCCACCAGGAGAGGCCTGCAGCCTCGCCTGGAGGAAGTGCTGGCTCAGCAGGACCCTGACGGTCTGACCGGGACCCAGGGACCCCGGGACCCAGGGACCCAGGGACCCAGGGACCCCGGGACCCCGGGACCCAGGGACCCAGGGACCCAGGGACCCAGGGACCCAGGGACCCAGGGACCAGCACTATAATGTGCTTTTAATTGAGGACTGGGAAGCATGGTGTGAGGCCAGGCTTCCCAACACATGTTCCAGGGTTACTGCTGAATGTGTAATAAATGGGATTTATGACACGTTGTCCCCCCGGTAGTTGCAGAGGGAGTGATATAGGGTGACGCACAGATGTAGGGATGCAGAAATTCAAAGTAGGGCCATTTACTGCTTTTTGTTGTGTATTTTTTATCTGACATTTGGTGTTTTACAGTTGTGTGAGAGAGAGAGAGAGAGAGAGAGAGAGAGAGAGAGAGAGAGAGAGAGAGAGAGAGGGAGAGAGGTATGAGGGAGAGAGAGAGAGAGGGAGAGTGAGAGAGAGAGAGAGAGAGGGGTATGAGGGAGAGAGAGGGGTATGATGGAGAGAGAGAGAGAGATGGCAGGGACTAGGGTGACAAACTGGTGTTACGTAACCATGACACGCTGTGGACTATTCAAGTCAGTGACTGCTGTCCATCTCCACATTTGCATACACGGTGGCTTAGCTGTCCCGCACCACAAATCATGAAAACATTCCAGACACACCTTTGTAATCCGGCTGTTCTTCTTCATGCATCATGAAGACAACCCTAAAGCCCTGCAAGTATCCCTTACAGGCAGTCATGTTCTTTACACTCACAACATGAACGTTGGGATAGAACACAGACATGCTTCCTTGTCCGTTGAAATGGAATCCCCCCTTTCAGACGGCCTCTTCTTCTGGAGCACCAGAGAGCTCAGCGATCAGCTCCAGAGATGATCTCCTGTGCTAAATTGTGATAAACTGCAAAATAAATGATTTGCATTTTGTTCCTCTACCCATTTACTTTGACACACACTAAATCATAAGTTGTGCTGAATGATAAATCCCACTTGATCATGAATTGGAGGCGTGTGGCCGATTGTTTATTATTACAGCGGCAACGCCCCCTTCACATGATGTAAGGGCAGGTGTTGTGTCGTGTGCAAATACGCTGGCACGTGATCAAGAATTTGAGAAATGCCACCAAAGAAAGGCTGTAAGAAGAAGAACTTCAGCAGCAGTGAAAGTGATCTAATGTTAAAAAAACTTAAACAAAGTAAACATTCAGTACTGATGCTACAGGAACATTAAAAAGCATCCGAGAGCAGTATGTAAGCTACTAAGAATACCTTGTATTGTCTTAATTGGGATAAATGGACCAATAGCATTTATTTAATAACCATTATAATCACTCTAAAACATATAACAATATCAATTTAATTGCATAATCATTTTTCATTTTTCATTTTTCTTTCATTTAAATCTTTCCTTGCATTCAACAAACAAAGTGTGGTCTGTAATAGAGCTGTTGACCACACAAGATTGGCGAATCCCAGAAAATCAATGGGTCCTAACATAATAAGAACAAATCACAGATAGGAATAAAAAGTGGAAAATGTCTTCCTGTATCTCTTCCTGCGTGAGGGCCCCTGAGGCCCCCTGAGGCCCCCTGAGGGCCCGTGAGGTCCCTTGTGTCGTATGCTGTTCAAGCCTCTTGAGGCAAATGTGTGACTTGTGGGTCAATATGAATAAGACTGACTTGAGTACCCGACTTAAATTAGTTGTTTTCCAGCACTCATTATACCGCTGTGATCAGTTTTCTGTGTGTGTGTGTGTGTGTGTGTGTGTGTGTGTGGGGGTTGGAGGTTACTGCTATGTCACAGATGACTGTTGGCGACTCTAGCACTAAGACCATATTCATAACTCACCATTCAAGTCAATGCTGAACGAAACTGTCACAAAAACACACCCGGTGTGTGTGTGTGTGTGTGTGTGTTTTTCTTTCTGTTAACCACCAGAGTATTTTCTTCATTTCCATACAGTCAAAAAGGCAGCAGAGTGATGGCTCTGTTGTCCCCGAGGATCGTCCCTCTCCGACATGTAACGCTCCTGGAGACACTCGACCTATTTAAATATTAACATTTCCTCCTTTTGTTTGCTTTCATTCTCCGTCACATTGAGGGAGTGAAGGGAATAATATGTTCATAACCTGCTCTCTCATTACCTGAATAAAGCGCTGCTCTAAATCACTTCCATCTGAACAAGTCATTTTGTCTTAAATATAGTCTTTATATTATATAAATCATTTACCATAGTTAGGAGTTTAAGATCAGAGTAGAGATAGATGATAGATTGCAGAAAATACTCCAAACTGAGTTTTGACTTGTAGTATGAGTATACATTTCAGGTTAATATTTTTTCAGGTTAATATCTTTTTCCTTTGTTATTAAGCGTCTAGTGCCATGTTTCCTATATTAAGATTTAATAAAGTAAACTGTAAAAAGTTTCTATAATATTTTAAATTGACCTAGAAGTCATATTTATAGAGTAAAGCATTTGTGCACTGACATTTAATTCATTTGTTTTGTCCTCATTTTTTATGACACGTCTTGATCTTACATCTTCATTGTTCTTGATCTCTTTGCTATAGTTATATATTTACTTTTTTTACCTCCTTTTAAATGCTTTAGAGCTGCTTGAAAGTTACAATATAAGACTTGGCTTGAAAATGGTTTTGTGTCCAAAGATTGTTTATTTGCTTATTTGATTGGCTCCCCACCCGCCTCCACCATAAACCACCGTAGCATGTGTTAGTATCCTGTAGTTTGTGTGCACATTAGAAATGCCTGAATCACAACAATGAAAGCCAAAGTCCGACCTAAACCAAACAAACCGTCTAATACCCACCTAGAATAGAAATAAAACCAGATCAAATTCATGAAAAGTAAGGCAGTAAACATCCGGTAACTGCATCCTGCCTCACTGATGAGATGAGGCTCCTCCCCTCAGCTCTGTGATGGTGGAGCTGTTAGATACTGGAGATACTGCTTTGTGTGAGTGGGATTCCTCACACTGCAGTTTTTGCACAAGGCCCGAGGTCAACAGGTACAAGGAGTTGATGAGATCCTTCCCCCAACTGGAGGCTGGAACAGACACCACTAACTCCAGAGCACCAGACGCCTCCCAGTGGGCCTCCCTATGAGGCTGGACCATCAGAACACAGTCAAAGTCCAACCCGTTCTCATTCCCAACTCCTCAGCCCCCCCCCAGGAGACAGCTGTCTGTGTCCTGTGTGACACCAAGTCAACATTGACTTTGACCTTTCTTTTGTCACCTAACTAACGTAACTTACATAGCTTGCTTAACGCCAGTTAAGTAACAAGCATACTTATTTGAAGCCAAACCACCATCTTTTCCTGAACCTAACCAAGTACTGTTATTGCATAAGTAAACCTAAAGGCTAAGTAAACCTACGTTGGGAGTTTATTTTGAAACAACTCTGTAACACGAGGGAACTGACACGTCCCAAAGTGACGCGAGAGGAGAACCTCGAGCGCCACAGTTTGAAGCCTCGGGCTGCCGTCCAAGCGTGGCTATTTGTGTGTTTAGAGCTCCGGCTGGAGAGCACCAGGCCCCGTCTGTTCCTCCCAAACGGTTTGAGTACGTGGTGTTAACGCCCTCGCTACGGACACGTTAATGCCTGTGTGTTAGTGTGTACTGCACGTGTGTGAGTCCATGTCCCTTCTCCCGCAGGACGCCCTTCACCACGCTCATAATGAAGTCCCATGGAAAGAATGGAGGGGGGGGGGGGGGTGTTTGTGCTGTTTGTGCATGCGTCCGTGTGTTCCCCTTGTTTTTCTCCCCGGCCGCCTTTTGAGCCGTGGCCTTAATTGGGAGCCCGAGCGTCCAATTAACATCGAGCCAGCACAGCCGTTTGGCACGGCAAACATGCGGCGGCCAAATATAATGTTTTCGTCCCGAACCCGGCCCCCTCCCCCGACCTCCCCAACCCCCCGCCCGGGGGACCTCCTCTTAGCTTGTGAGACCGCACGGGTTAACAGGTTTCCGCCTGGCGCCTCGTCCACTCCACTTCACACCTCACACTTCGCACCTTGAGGGCCAAGTTTCCTTTCCAACCTGTGTCCTTTGTCAACTGTCCTACATCTGGGTCATAAACAGGGAAGAGCAGTGAGTGAACGGAGAGGGAGGACGGCAGGGGGAGGGCGGTGGAGGGAGAGGACAGGCGTGGAGAGAGAAGGGGATGCTGGGGAGTCCCTCGGTCCCTACTTCATTAAAACCAAATAAAAACGGGAGGTCATTTATCTCTTTCCCTGCAAAGCCATAAACACAAATAGGTTCACCGTGGTCCTCCCTCTCGCAGCCTGGGTATATATCACCGCAGATAAAGCCGGCCCGCGATGATAGCTTGTATTCAATTGGAATGTAAGTGAAATTTAAGATTGCTGATATGACTGGAGGGGTGTGGAGCTGCGTGTTGGTATGCTTGCTGTTTTGTGTGTGAGAGAGAGGGAGATTAACCTGCACCTTCCTTTCTTATTTCCTCGTCGGAGACGACACTGAATCACCGCTGCAGCCTGAATGATGAGGCCGCTGCTTTTCATTCTGCATTCAGGTGTACTGAAGTGTGAGGAGAGGACTGGCTGTAATGTGGAGATCAAATTACAGTATAGTAGCAAGTATTCTGGGGCCCAGTCACACCTGCATCTGTTGTGTAAATGTTTACTTTGCTGAACTTTGACATATGAATTTGTATATTTGTGTATGAACTCAAGTCCTCGGTCATAAGAAACAAGTCATACTCTCATCCTGAAGTGGAGAATTGAACCATGATGCCACCAACGTGAGTCTGCAATACAGTGGAAAAAACAACGTCGTAGGATAAGATACGATACAATGTATTGATTAGTAAAGGTTAGAGAACAAGATGCAGGTAGGTTGAAGAAGAGACACCCCAGGGGAACAGGGAAAGAGGTATCACCATGAAACTACCCCAGTTGATAACTTACATTAAGAATTTTGTTTTGTGAAGTTACAGGTTTTATGTTTAAACATGAAAATGAGGCCTTATCTTCAGAAATAACAGAAATCTCAAAATTGGATAAAGCCAGGTTCTAAATTCTTGTTTCATTTGTGTTTTCATGTTGACATATTGGAGTCAAAGGTTTGTACCGAGGGAATCTTGGAAATCTCTTGATATCACTCCATGAATCAGAAAATACTGCCATCAAACTAAATTCTCATCATGAATAAAATTGATCACGCTGTGAACCTTCAGGATATAAATAGTAATGACAGTGGAAAGTCTGCTGTGTCAGAGCTACTGAAGCAGAGATTTGAGTCTGAGAAAAAACTCATTTAGAGAAGATATGTTTTGTAAAGTGACATTTTGAAGACACAGATTTGAATGTCCTCTCCTCGATCTTTCTCAGACTGTGTATCGGTAGTCGTCGTGACGTCTCCCGTTGGTTTGTGAACTGCTGTTTTGAAGCCTCCAGTTCGGCGTTTAGGTCGTCGCCCTCTTGTCTTTTTTGCCACCAATAAACGGAAGTGACCATATTTGGACTGCGGGGGAGCGACGTAGAGACGCCGTATACAGCTCTGGTAGCAGTAGAGACCTGTCAATCAAAGTAGCCCCGCCCTAAAGCATCCCCTGCTTTATGGTCTGTTTGACTCTAAATGGACCATAATTTACTAAATGAACATCATGCTGTATTGAAGAAGACTTGAAACTAGAGATTGAGACCATAAACTCATGTTTACAATGTTTACTGAGGAATAAATCAAGAGAGAAGTAGAGTCATTTTCTATAGACTTCTATACAACCAGAGGAGTCGCCCCCTGGTGGTCAAGAGAGAGAATGCAGCTTTAACACATGAAGCTTTGACTTCTATACAACCAGAGGAGTCGCCCCCTGATGGTCAGGAGAGAGAATGCAGCTTTAAGACACTTCAGTATTCGCTTCACTTTTCAGAACGGGAGGTTGCTGCCTGATCTTTCTCCTGGTCCTTGACCTTTGACCTCCTCCCAGTGAATGCTTTGTGTTCTGGTGTTCACAGACAGTTGATGTTATCTCTAGTCCAGGTACTGTTTCCCTGATGTATTGTTCTCCACAGCGGTCACGTGATGATGTCATGATGACAACACACAGAACACCACTCCACCCCTCCAAATCCAACCATTAGTCCTATGCAATCCTAGAACAGGCGTTTCTGTGTGTCAGTTGGTTTGAAGCAATCTGACTAACACAAATTGATTGAGTGAACACAAGATGACCTCTGAGTCTCCTAGAAGACAAGGCCAGGATCAAGGCCACAGGATCAGATGTCGATGCCATGAGGCCCACTCCCTTATGGGAGGGGATCAAGTCACTCAGGCCTTTTTCAAGTCTTTTTTTGTTTTTGTCAAGTTGAGAATTCATGATCAGAGTCTGACTCAAGTCAAAGCCACTTGTGGTTCTTCATTGTGTCCTGTTTTTCATTTAGTCCGTTGGCTTGTCACGATAGCTACCAGAAACAAGCTAGTTTTACAGCTAGTTTGCGTTGCTAATATTTGCAGAGTAACGACGTGTATCGGCTCTAAATGACAGGGAGGTGCTCCGTCATTGTGCTTGTTGTAATTGGATTACAATTACCCAGATTTAACCCCTATTAATGGATGATTGGTTGTCCCTCCTAACCCCCACCCCTCTTTCTCTGGCTCTATCTCCAGACAGAGTGGGAACCATGAGGGAAGTGACAATGAAGAATCATCACTGAACTCCGTTTATTACGTCCTGGCTGGGAGAGAAGAGCAGGGAGAGGAAGAGAAGAGGAGGACAAGATTACAGGAAGTTTTTTTTTAATGGCATTTGTGCTTTCACAAACTCCCCTGCAACCATCAGCCACAGGAGAATACTGCCTTTGATGTCCAGGAAAGCTGGTCCTCTGCGGCGCTTCGTTAGCAATGTGTTGGCGTCGAGTCCAGTGGAAGTGTCCAAGAGAAAAAAATCACTGTTGCATTCATCCTAAAATAGTGCATTTGAGTAAAGTTGCCACTTCAAAAGCAGATCATTGTACCAGTTCTAGCATAGTTTGTTTCAGCCTGCCTGCACATGGTGAGAAGGTATCAAAGCTGCACTAATGCACAGTGATGGGTCTGTTCCAGGTGCTTTTCTCCTCTGTTGCTCTTTCAAAATGAAAGCCTAAAACACTGACAGCATTTGAATGTTACCTGAAAATTACTGTAAATTCTCAAATAGTTATTTTTTTACCATAAACTGTAGGGAGCACCAGGCCTATATTTACATTATAATATGGGCAGACACTGAACTACATTAAAGTACATTTGACCATATTTTAGTTTTCTGATATGCTTCTGTCTGTCACTTCCTCCATGTTTAACCTGTGTTCATGAAGTCCATGTACACGATGCCAACAGAGTCATGTCATTCTCACCCCTCTGGTGCTCTGGTGTTCTCCTCCTGACCACAAACAAACTCAGTCACGTATTGTTCACATTTGCTTCCACTTTGCTGTTTTGTTTTTCTCTGGTAAGCTGTTGTCAATGGAACTCAATACTCCCTGCAGATGTTTCACATTAAAAGCCTTGCTGTTGCCAGACAAGAATGTGAACACTGGTTTTATACAAAGCAAACTTTAAAATAATCATCAAATACTAAAATAAGTTTAGGTCAATTATAACATAACAGACCGACTTTAGAGCAGATCTGTGAAATACCTGCTACACCCACTTCCACCCCCAGCCTGCTCCCATTTACTTTCCACCTGGCTTCATAATGGACACGCTACTTCCTGCACTGGCACTGAACATTGGCAATGGGTTTACGTTGTGAGGGGTGGAACCGTCCACTATGGATGGAGTTCCTAAGGAGACTGGGTGGGGAAAAATAGGGATTATGGAAAGCTTTTATTGTAAAACACATGTGCAGGAAATGTATAGAAGGCCTCCCCCCCCCCCCCCCCCTCCTTAATGATTTGAATGATTTTACGGTAAATAATGGAAGACAAAAAATGACGACCATGACATGATGGGGCTGTCACAATGTGAAAACACGACTTGCTAGTGACCATACCCAACACTGAAACAAAATTTGGACCAGTAGTTTGAGTCTAATTAGTGAGGAAGGCTGGCTCTCCTCTGTTGCGGCCCCATGCTGGGACTTTGGCTGATGAGACGGCTGGATTTTTTACATGAGCCATTATTCCAATCCATCTCCCTCCTTATCTGCTGTCTGGAGCCGCAGAGGAGTGCAGGTTAGCGGGAGAGAGGCCTGCTACTTCCTGTCCTCTGAGAGCCAGAGACAGACAGTACGGGGGTGAAGGGGAGCGCTTGTTTAATGGACTGATGAGTGATAATCCAGAGATGAACACACACTTGTAGCTGCTTCCACTGTACATGCTTCCCATACATCATGGGGAAACACTCATGCTCACTCAGCTCTTACTTACCTTACTTCAGGGGTCCTCAGGTGTTGTAAAACAATAACACACACCATCATTTCTCTTGTAAAAAGCCGGCTGTAGTTTGTGTATTAAGCAGTCCACAGCCTGCATCATTAAATAAGGCAAAGGTGCCCTTCTATAATTACAACTATAAAAATGTGCATATGATCGTATGGGATTTGGAATGACTCCATATCAGAGCACTTGTTTAACGAAGGTGATGCACATTCTTCTCTATTTTCCTTCTGTATGAATTCATGCACCATTAATGCACATTACTAACTCTGCTTGTAATTTGTGAATTTGGTCTATACAAAAATAAATTGAATTGAATTGAATTGAAGGTCTTAGCTGTCTTCATGAAGACTTCATCCCAAAATGTTTGTTTATTCATCTTCTTTTCAAAATGTACCTATAATGTAAGGTAAGGACAGTTTTTGCTTTTGTATTCCATTTTTTTTTTTCAAGTTAAGATGCAACAAATGGCTTTATTAATGGTTAAAAAAGAATTGACTATTTATTTATAGATCATGTCTACCAGTACCAAATGACTAAATACTGTCACTGGAGAACACTGCAGCGATTAAAGCTGATCCAGACATGTCCTAAACCTGCTAACCCAACCCAGTCACCACAGAAAAAGGTTCTGCAGACCACAGGATACGGTGAATGTCAGCATTTCTCAATTAAACATGAGTTTATTAAATCTGTTTCATATCAGCCTCGCTTGGAGAAACGCACAATGCCTCGTGATGAATGTTGTGAAACGTTTGGAAAGGTTTAGGCACAAAAGTAGTCTGTTAAGTTTCAAAGGAAGATTATGGTTTGTGTTTAAATCATGAAACCATAACGTGATAATCACATCAATGTAACTTGCCCAACCGCCCTTAGCGGTCTTTCTTACATAACTTACATAACAAGGGTAAGAAAGTTAAGTACACATCGTGAATTCAAGTTGATTACTTTTACATGGGAAACAAACAGCTGTCTCCTGGGTGAAAGGCCTGTGTTTTTGACCCATCCACCAACAACGATAGTGGCGGTAGCTTAATATATCACATCAGCTGCTCTGGGCAAATGCAAAAGCATCAAGATTGGACGTCTCCGTGGCTCAACCAATACGATGGTAGCGTTTGTTTTCCTGCTGACTGGGCTGGCTCACCAGACTCAGGTCCGGGTTTCAATCTTCGCTGGAAGATTTAAGAGGAGAAAATGCTGCTCATGAAAGGATAGAGTCACTGGCACTGATTACTAGGACATGCGTAAAGTTAAGTTACGTAATGAGATTGCCTTACATGCCAACCTGCACCGTCTGCCAACACTGACGTGCACGTAGTCACTCTCTAATCCATGCATGAGCTGTGGACAGACCCAGAGGAACTCCCGGGTGTACCCATGGACTCTATCCTACAGTTCTGATCAATGTGATGACCAGTGCAGCGGCCCTTTGACTGTTAACAGCTGCAAAACCTTTATCTAAAACTAATAGCTCGGATCACGTTACACCTCTTTCTGTTCATTTTGAAACTGATTTAAATTTCCTAGCTAATTTAAAGCATTGAAACTGGTTCCATTACTGAAGTGTCCAGGCCCTATGAGGCCTTCTATGAGATCTTCTACTATTGTCCTCTTATGGCCTTTCACACGGAACACAGATACATCTCCACTGCTCTCTGAAAGCCATTAATTCCAATGGCTTTAGGGCCACGACGCAGAGACAGGCTGAACTCACGGGGGGACTTGAAGCTCTGAAAGGATCGGTCTGTGGACATGGCCTTTACGCTGAGCCAGTGTCCTCCATTCATTTGCTTTTTCAATTTTACTTTTCTCATAAAGCTTATCATATACCCTATTTAATTAATTCTGCCAACAGATCCAAAATCAATACTTGGAATACGCTAAAAAATGTTGTCCATGTATAAGATGTCCCTGTGACTTTCACTCCGTCCTGGGCTGTTTCACCACATCACCATACCCTCATCCTGTGCTCTCGGACAGTCAAACAGACATTGTAAAATAAAGATGTGTATTTGAATGGCTCTCTCCATAACTCTTCCCAGCTGCTGGTGACCTCTGCCACACTGTGCAGCCCGACGATTGAATCTATTGCCTAATCCAGACTGCACTCTCTGGGGCTCACTCCCACCTTTGCCCCGAACCCCCGACACCTTTGCATGCCGCTCGCCGTGTTTGTAAGTGGGTTAGCGCTCGGCTTAGCCTACCTGCCTCTCACTTCCCTCCGGCTGCGAGGGGTCAGCCACAGCAGAGGTCTTAGGGAATGTCCTTTTTTGAATGACATCCATATTCTCACCAGCGTGGGAGAAGAAGGAGAAGGGGAGGGGACTCAGGGATCAGTGGAGGGGAGGGAGGGGGGGGGGGTTAAAGGAGGGAGAGAAACAGCACTCCTTTGGATTTGAACTTCAACTTGACCTCTGACCTCTCTCTCCCTGGCTCGGGTATCAAAACACAGAACCATCTGCCTCTTCCTGCAGGGCTAGCGGGGAGCGTGGGGTTAATATCATACACTTAGGGAGCAGAATACAGACTGCAATTATCTTCTATTCTCAGACAGGATCCTATTATTTGATCCTGGAGTCGCGACAGATGGACGGGGGCCCGTCACATCCTCTCTCTCTCTCGCTCTCCTGCACTGCCATTCCTGTGCAAAGCCAATCTGGAGGGCAGGGCGAGTGAGGACGAGGACATAATGGTGAGAGAGGGCGAGGAAGGGGCGGGGGGAGGGTGAGAAAGGGCACGGGGTGAGGCGAGGTTGCGGGGCCGGGGCAGAAAAAAGGAGGTGGAGGGGGGAAACCTGAGCCTGGAAGGGCTGGCCTCCTCCTCCTCCCTCCTTCATCTATCCATCCATCTCCATGGGGAGAGGGAGCGTTTGAAGGAGACGCAGTCCGCAGTAAGAGGAGGAGGAGAGAGGAACAGCTGGTGGAGTGGGGCAGATTCAGTTTCTTTACCTGATTACGATCTTTTGTAAACTATATCTCCTGAAATAATCTTAAAGCTGCACTAAACATCTCCATCTTCACAGTGGATCAGATGACAGTGTGTGATGTGAAAGGAGAGGCCTGTCGTGACTCTGCAGTTCCCCTCGGCTCGACAGAGAGATCTAGCCTCGTTCAGCTCATCGTTTTGCTTTCCAAGGCTTTGGTTCACTCTCACTGCTCTCATCAACCTGCTTCCCAGCAGCAGCAGCAGCAGCTGTTTCCAGAACGAGGCTCCGATACCCCCCCCCCCACCCCCCTCCCCCCTCCCCCCGTTCTCCACCGAGCTGGTGACGAGCCGGCGGACATAGTGGAGCGTTGAGCAGCTGAACAGGCAGAGATCTTTGTCAGGAGCTGGTGGACACCAAAGACATGTTTAAGATCAGATAAACCTGTGTTTGATCCCCAGAGGAGACATTCAGGTGTTGCAGCAGCACAAGGACAGGAATCAGTTTCATCCTGTATGTCTTTATGAAGAAAAAATAAAGAATTCAAAACGTTTTCAAAAATGGGAAGATATTTTTCATCGTCTGTGCAGAGTCCTGCACGTTTCCAGTTCTGAAGCACCTGCAGAGCCCCACATCGGGATCGACACGTTATCTGCAAAGGCAAGACCTGCAGGGACGCACAACAAGGCACTCCATGAAGGCTTCAAAAATATATACATTAATAAAAAGGCAGTGTTATGCAGTTAGAGGCATTCTCCACTTTTTCCTGTGAACTGTTTTCACTTCCTCCTGTTCAGATCAGCTCGATGGCAGACACACACTCAAACTGTGAGGTTACATCACTCTTCTGACTGTCGAGGCTTTTCAGGCAGTTCCCCCTGGTTCCAGTCTTCATGCTAAGCTACGCTAACCGCCTCATTATGAATCCACGCTGCTCTTCTTCCAAGACCCGCCCAGTAGCAGTCGAGCACAAGGATTGGCCAGGCGTCCATGCCCTACAACGGGAGGGAGGCAACGCACGAGTGTCGGATTTTGACTCCCACAAAGCTTCTTCTGCCATCATCCCATCTCAGCAATATGCATTTGATTAAAGAAGAAAAACAGCAAATTTATGTAATAGTTTTCTATCCATCAAACTACTTACTTCCACAATGTTCCCGTTAGTAAAGCCAGCAGTTGACAGAAGTCCTTTGTTCTGGCCATCGTCTTTTTCCCCTCTCTCAATTTGATTAACGTCTCTTAACGCTGGCGAGGGAGATGCCGTTAGCATGGCCCATTCCAGATTATTAGATCAATGTTATTGTCTTATAGTAATTATTGATGCATCACTGAGATCTTTAATGTTGCAGCTGGTAAAAGAGGGGCTCGCGTTACGTGACCATATTGTATTGCAAGGTGAGCTCTGTTGAGCTGCCTTGCAGCACGGCCGCCGGGCCGATGCTGACCCTGAGGGTCAGGGCGGGTCACGCCAGGAAGAGAAGGAGAGATTAACGCCAGCTAACCAGGTCCCGACTCCTCTGTGCTCAAACCTGCTGTCACGCATTCAGAGCATTCAGAGTGAGTCCAATACTGTGACTACCAGAACGTCTCTGTGCTTTGTGGGCGGAGCCGTGTCTTTAGTGCACGTTAGTGCACGTGAGCGTGCGCCGCTGGTTAGCTCACGGCTGCCGCTCTGCCAATAGATATGAATCTCATGTTCACCTTTAACACAGACATCCAGTGCTATCGATCATCACTCACATGTGGAACATGTCATTTGTTTTGCAAATCCTATTGATTCACATCTATGTTTCATTTATCAATGTATTCATAACAAAACTCTAAAGGTCTGTGAATATGTGGTCCCTATGTCCTCTGAAACTACCCTAAAGCCACACGGTATCTCTCCATCTTCGTCCCTGGTGAATGCCCAGATGTTTTTGTTGGTTTTTTTTTTTCTTCTTCAGATTAATAAATCATGAATATCAGACCCGCGTCTCAAACACAGATCATGATATGCATACATTTGTGGGAGAAAATATTGAGGTTAAAAGATTCATTAAGTGTATTCCCCAAATCCAGCTCTTCCATGTACAAGTGCACACGCGCACACACACACACACACACACACACACACACACACACACACACACACACAGTGAGGGCTGTGTGCAGGCATGTTTTCCAGGCAGACATCTGAAAGTGGATCCTCAGAGCTGAATTTCCATGTCCTATCGGGCCCAGGAGAGCTGCTTTACAGGGCAAAGAACCAGCCTCGCTCATTTAATTACCGCCTATCAGTGGCATCGGAGTGTGTAGCTACCAGTTTAAATGGAAAGTGGGATGAAGCGGGCGCCGGCATGGAGGGCAGGGAGCGAGCTCGTCGACTGCTGTAACAGTTTCGTGCATAGATTTGAAACTTTCCTCTCTGGTAGCTGTTGTTTATCTCACGGACCTCCATGCAAATGTGAAATATGTAGTGATTTAGGGAATAAGGCCGACCACAAATGGTATCCACTCTGATGTCTCCTTACGATAACACAGTTTAATGCTTTGTTATGCATTGCACTCATGAGTAGAATTATCGGTTGGTTTGAAAGCAATATGAATCAAACATAATTAGGATCAGTTGTGAGATCTGTTTAATACAGTCCCAGAGGAAGAAGCCTTTCCGCACTCTGTCTGGGTCGCCGGGCTCTCCACTCACTCAGCTCTGACTGGAGACAGACTGTTGCAACTCCATCATTGCGCATGTGATTTCTTTTCAGACTAGGAAGCAGAATGTTTCACGATAAAGTCTTGAAGGGAAATTCTTCCTTTATCATTCTTTTAATGTTCCAGTGTTTGACTACGTCAGCACAGGAATTCCTCGAGGACCCTTGAGAAGGACGGAGGCCCCCTGACACAGAAACCTCTCCGACTACAGACGCCATGAGAGGAACCTCCACTTAACATGCACCTTATTAATAGATATTTCCCTGCAGGTGCCCGACTGACATCACCCTCAGAAGTCCATAAACATCTCAAAGGAGCTCAGCTACATTTGGTATTGATAATCATGAGCCACGGAGGTTGATTCTTCATAAATACAATGTCCGCCTTATTCCTTGCCCCATGATACTTTGGTGAATTATGGTGCAACGTCTGCTGGTTCCTGCCACCGACCCGATGTCTGTGAGAGTTAGTGCTATGCTCCAGGTATAATAAATGATTTGGAAAAAAAGCCTTCATGCATTCATTCCAATTTTTTTCCAAGATATAAAAATATCCATTCATGAGTAATTAGTTAAATAATCGCTAAGTATGATCATTACTATTATTTTTATTTTCTTGAGAAAGTAGGTGAAAAAGTGAGAAAATGTGAAACTTACATATTTCTCCTATGCAGTCATGAAAATTCTTATATATCACAGCCCAGTTATTAGTACACTCAAAACTGTCTCTATCACTTTATATATTAATATGAATACATACATATATACATATATACGTAATGAATATAATGTGAATGTATATATATACATTCACATTATATTCATTACTAGGACTGAGGGCATCGATATCAAACCCCTTCCTCTCAGAGTTCAGTCACATCTCAGGTCCACTCTTCGACCAGCTGGAGAATATAATTGGTCAAAGCATTTGACACGTTTCCTTAATCAGCAATTACTCCCAAAACACGAAAGCCTCCTGAATAAGAGACGGGACAAAAGGGAAGTCACGCTGGATCTGTTCTCCAGCTGACCGCAACTCTGATGTTCCACCACAACATTGTTCTGTGGCCCCGGTGTGGGCCGTTGCCCGGGGCTCCCCACCGGCCCTCAGTGTTCGCTGAATGAGCACGGCCTCCCCACGGACCGCTGACAAGCTCCTCCACCGCCCAGCTACCGCGGCCCGGGCCCGGTCACTGAGAGCCGCCTGGGGCTAGTCTACCAGCCGGACCCTGTCCCCCTCCCCCCACCCCTCCCCTTCCAGACATCCAGGGCAACAAAACGGGCTCCCCCAGGACTGAGTGCCCCTCCCTCATGACACACATATTGTCTGCGTCTGAAGAAAGTGGTGTTGCCTCAGAAGGCAGCTATATGAAGCCTGTGTGATGCACAGGACTGTGAGGGCAGAGTGACAGGAACATAAAGAACATGAAGAACCATGAAAGATTAAAGGGCAATTCTTACTTTTCAACCTCGGTTGGTTTTCTCTTATGATTGTGAGCATTCTGACTGTAGGTCACTTTGCACCTGCCGTTGCTGTTGTAGGGATTTGGGTGAAGTTACTCCTGCAGGTTCATAAGGGGAGAACCTCCAGAACGAGACGCACCGGGCCCCAACTAACCAACAATGTAAACCCATCCAGCTCTGAGACGGCCAGAGCAGTAACGTGGTCTCAAGAGTGACACGTCACACAGAGTGTGTGTGTGTGTGTGTGTGTGTGTGTGTGTGTGGTGGGGGGGGGACTTTCACCCAGGAGACCGCTGTTTGTGTCCTGTGTGAAACCAAAAAAGAATGTTGACTTATTTTACCTTCCTTTGGTTATGCAACACACATACTTAATTAGCGGCAAGCATAATCAACTCATTTTACTTAACACACGGAACTCAAATCACAATCTCTTACTAAACCTAACAAAGTGCTTTTGAACCTTCAAACCTACGTTAACTTTATTCTTATTTTTTATTTTTAAAGACTGCTTACAACAGGCTGAAAGCCACCTCCCATCCCTGACACGTCCAGGACTGACTCTAGAGGGGAACCTGTGCTGTGCAGTCTGAAGGGACACGACTCATCTGGAGAGCTTTAGGAGGCGTGTGCTGCTGGACCCGCTGTAGGTGGCTTTAATGCAGTTGTGTGAACAAGATGTCTAAAGTTAGCATGACCCATAGTCAGAGCGCTATTAGAATAAGACCCAGGTTATTTTATATATGAGTAATTGTTTTGTAACACAACTGTTTGATCTGATTGAACCACTGTCAGAAATGAAGTGCAGTCCACAAGCTCCCCTGATTAGCCTCTAATAGATGTGTCATGGGTCTTGGTGCAAATTACTTAATAACCATGTCCACATAGGTTTATTTCCCCTTAATGGCTTTGCCAGCATGGCATCCATTAGTCGCTGAGGCCCAATTTAGGAGCCATCGCTCACACAGCCAAATCAGAGAGGCCAGTCTCTGCTGCCAGGAAGAGCTGCTGCCCAACGCATCCACACGGAGCAACACGTGGTTCCTCCAGCTCCTCTAGTCCACGTCCATGTGTCCTCGGGCAAGATGCTTAACCCCAAATACCTCTGTTAGCACTGTTACCTCTGTTAGCACTGTTAGTACTGTTACCTCTGTTAGCACTGTTACCTCTGTTAGCACTGTTACATCTGTTAGCACTGTTAGTACTGTTACCTCTGTTAGCACTGTTACCTCTGTTAGTACTGTTAGCACTCTTTGCTCTGTTAGCACTGTTAGCACTGTTTGCTCTGTTAGCACTTTTAGCACTGTTTGCTCTGTTAGCATTGTTAGTACCGTTACCTCTGTTAGCCGCGAGCTACTGGCTCAGCCATCGGCATGTGGAGAACCGCGTGGAGGAACATGCATAACGCCTAATTTTTTATTGATTTGAACCCAGTTTTAAGTTAGAGTGTGTTGAGTTGTGCGATCTGTGAGACGTGTTATGTGTTCTGAAAATAATTTACAACCCCAGGGTTTGTAATTATGTATTTGATTTAATTTAGTCTTTGTTGGTCAACACTGCTGTGTTTTGTTCTCTTCTAAATCATGTTTTGTACGGGCTGTAGTAGTATTCCTATTATGTGTGTGTGTGTGTGTGTGTGTGTGTGTGTGTGTGTGTGTGTGTGTGTGTGTGGGGTTGGGATTGAGCTGATGAACCCGTCTTCCTGATGATGTGTCCAGCCAACACCACCGCCAGCACTCGTACACATTACAGCTCCCGTCTCCTGCGGCCGGTGAGCTCTGGTTCTCTGGTTCTCTGGTTCTCTGGTTCTCTGGTTGTCTTGTTCTCTGGTTCTCTGGCTCTCTGGCTCTCTGGCTCTCAGGCTCTCTGGTTCTCTGGCTCTCCGGCTCTGCGGTTTTCCGGTTCTCCGGCTCTCCGGCTCTCCGGTTCTCCAGCTCTCCGGTTCTCTGGTTCTCTGGTTGTCTTGTTCTCTGGTTCTCTGGTTCTCTGGCTCTCTGGTTCTCTGGTTGTCTTGTTCTCTGGTTCTCTGGTTCTCCGTTTCTCCGGCTCTCCGTTTCTCCGGCTCCCCGGTTCTCCGGTTCTCCGGTTCTCCGGCTCTCCGGCTCTCCGGCTCTCTGGTTCTCTGGTTGTGTTGTTCTCTGGCTCTCTGGCTCTCTGGTTCTCTGGTTGTCTTGTTCTCTGGCTCTCTGGTTCTCTGGCTCTTTGGTTCTCTGGCTCTCTGGCTCTCTGGGAAGAGTAGTAGACACGAGTCCCGTTCTTCCTCACTGAACCCAAACAGCCTCTTGCAGACCCGTGTGCTGAGCAGAACCAACAGAGAGACTTGAAAGAAACTGCCCACTCTTTTCTCCAACTTCCCATTTCTCTGCTGCTTCTCCCTCCATTGAAAAATATATAAATAAATAAAAGAAAACATGAAATTAAATGTGTGTACATTTTATCATGTCTGCTATCGCCTTTTGAAAATTGCAGGTAGCGGAGTGTTTAACATTCTCTTGTCAAGCGTCCTCCTGCTGGGACAATAAATGCCTGTCCAGTTTTGCTCACAGCGGCGGCTGCAGATTACAAACAGCAGGAGCACGCCGGAGTCTGAACACAAAACCGATAAGGACGCCTGTCTTAGTGCCGCCGCTTTGGCTGGCTTCTCCTCACGCCAGGAACCTGCTGCTTTCTAATATTTACACACAACTACAATGGCAAATGTACCGTAACGTCACCCACACACTCCCCCCCACACCTGGAATCACGGTGCATATCGCTGTGTGTTTTTGTCTTTTGGGAGACGGGCTCTGGGTTTTTTTTTTTGACAAAAAAGGGAGAGGGGGGCTAAATTACAGCACAAACTGAGTGAAATTTCCAGCGCATCTTTTCATCCAGGAGTTCCAGGAGGAGGCAGGTGTGGAGGATTGCAACTGGGTTTTTATTCTACTTTTCGGGGGTGAAGTCTGGGAGAAAGACCGAGTTTCTCTTTGACTCTTTCAAGGCGAGGGTGGAGGGTGAAATGCAGATTTGCTGTCTGAGCTGTGACAATTGGAGAGCCAGGGAATGTAGAGGGAAGACACAGGAGGCCACTGACACAGCATATTATTCACAACGGCAAGACAAAGAAGCCCATACGATTGAGATTAAAACACAGTGAAAATAATTCTCTCTTTAAAATGTCAACACTTCCTGGAATGCATCTTAGAAAAATTTCACGATTTACATTTATACTTTATTTTTTCCGTCAAGTGAAATCAGAAACTTTAAAGCTACAGTAGTTCTTTTTTTTTTTTGGCCACACGGGGGCAGCGCAACAAGCTGAAAACATCTTAGAGTTGTTGTTGCAGCCACGGAGCAGTGATGGCGTTCTGTGCTCCTTCACGTTGACCGTCCAGGTTGCTCATTGCTCTCTGCTCGGTCACCACAGCCCAGATGTTCGCCCTGTTTCCCCTTTCATTAAGAAGGTGGAGTACAGGCTACACCTTTAGGCTCCTGAAACTGCATTAGCATGCACCGCTCTACAACAACAGCACTATCTGAACACTGTACTTCCACACACTGACCTAGATGTTTGTTTTAAGTCTGTTTCTTGTTTCTTGAATGTGATTTTTAAAAGTTTTCCATTGAACTGCTGTTCGTTCTTTCACGGGAAACTTTTACTGCCTCTCGAGATTCTGAATGTCAACGGGAAACATTCCTGGGAAAATAATGGTTAAATTATTAAATAAAAGAAAGCAGTTGCTGGAAGTGAATCATTTGAAAGAGCAGCACATTTTTGAAATCTAAAGCAGAGTTATGGAGGCGAGGCCCCATCAAAACACCCTTTGGTCCTTTTGCAAGGAGTCACCAAACAAGCGCTCAACTCCGCCAGAGACAATGAGCGTATATATTTTACTTTATGCCACATCCTCTCTTGTGTTTGCGTTATTGTGACCTAAACCCTCAACAGGAACTACAGCAGGTACGAGAACGGCAACGTGCGGACACACGCTCCTCTGTACACCCACATATCCCGCGCATTCACACACAAACACCAACAAGCCAGGAACAAAGAGGGAAACGGGAGTAAGAGTTTGACGAGGCAGAACACCCCGGCAGATGTTCAGCTGCTTCAGCTCACATGGCGACGGAGGCAGCCTCCACACGCGGCGGCGCTGAGTCTCCTTCAAACGCCTCCACCGTCCTCAACCGACACGGCTCCCCAACAGTTTGAAAACACAAAGTTCCACACCAAACTTCCAGGTTTAGTGATTTTAACTTTCAGGATGACTTTCACTGCGGGGACGATCCATCGTAACGCTCGGTTTCACTTTTCTAAATAATGTACACATTTAAAACAAATTTTTCTTTTCGAAAAAAAAAAAGAAAAACGAAACTATGGGAATGCAAATAACACATTATGATGGAAATATTATGGTGCGGTCGAACAATCTAACAGGCAAATTAGAAATGCGATATAAATGGCTGTACTAGTTATGTACTAATGAAATCACCGTGATTAATAAAGATACCTAAATGGTTTCATCCTACAAAAGGTCATGACCTTTTGTAGGATGCTCAATCATAGGATTGTGATTGAGCTTTCATTTTTAGGAGAACATTAATCGTAAAAAAGTTATATAGTAGATGTTTTTCTTTCCTGAAATACAGAACATGCTGAGGCAGTAGTCTATTTTACCCTGGGTAGTGTCTTCCTGTCCACAACCAGCTTAACCAATCAGAGCCGTGGGTCTGAACCCCGGGCTACTGCCCCTCCAGCTGGTTGTCTTGAAGACTCTTCAGATGCTTCCCTCGTGTTTGTGCAGCTGGACGCAGCTCAGAGTAACTTAGCCTGAAAGTGCAAAAGTGAGGGGTTAAAAACAGCATTCAGATAATTGAGGTGATTCCTCCAGTCCCAGTGGAAATATCTGCTCTATGTTCAAGTGGTGGCCAGCTTCACATTGGAAACCTAATACTGTTGGCCACAATAACACCATCAGAAGCTGCATCATTCAAGTCAGGCAATTCAAATAAATTGGTTAAAGTCGGGGAAAGACTTTAAAGAAACAGTAGAACACGTCTCCCATCCTGCGTGGTCCGAGTTACGAGTACACACTCCACACCCTTAACGTCCTCTGTGCCCCGGGACCCTCTGAAGCTCTTAAATCATTATGCACTTGACCCTTCGCTAAGCCCCGCCCCCTGCTGCTACTCTTGTCAGGCTGTCAGAGCTACGTTACCGTGGAGCCCACACTGTCACTAACTGCACTCTGAAGAAATATTATCAAACTTTTGGAAAAACAGAAAAGTGATTTCAGAGAGAAGCAGACAGAAGAGTCTACAATATGTTTAATAAGAATATATCAGGATGTCAACAGGAGGAAAACAGGTTGAAAAGAGGAAGTGAACCAACACAGCACCTGGAGATCCACACAGAGGACCGAAATCTTCTTCCAACGTCTTTGGGTAGAACATGTATTTGCCTGCTGGATTGCACTGAACTTTTTAGTTGGTTATAGTTGGTTATGTAGAATAAATATAGCCAGAAAATGGAGGAGTTAATTTCTTGCACAAAAGGATCAAGTCACAGTCACAGTGTTTAAGTCAAAGTCGAGTTGCCAGTTGTTTTTAATTTTGTTGGATTTGTCATTCAGGACTGAGTCCAAGTCCCGTGTTCTTTCACAAACTCCATGCATGTGAGCATGACGCCGCCCTGGTGGCAGCTCACGGAACTACAGGACACCAAGTGTCGGCCTGTCGTTCCCCTGAAAGCATCAACTGAAGGAAAGGAATGTGAAAAGGGTTCTAGTCTACTTCCCCTGTGTGGCCCTCTGGACCCTTCACCAAACCTGAACCTTACTTTTCAGTTCCAACACTTTGGCCTCTCCCGCCCCGCCCCAACAAAACGCTGACAATTGTCACAAACACGGGAGAACCCAGCGGCTCGCGGGAAGCGGTTATCGAGTTATTGTCGCATTGGCCTGGGGAGGGTGGCCCCGTATCACCGGAGCGGTGGTTAGGCCTCTGCTGTGAGGCTGTCACGCTCCGCCGGGCGGAGGCGACCGCAGCCGACACGTGGGCAGCAGCTGCCGGCAGGCCGGCCGCCGGAGAGCACGGGGAAAGAGACAGAAAACATGGCAGTGTTGTGTTTAAGTGCTGCCCCCCCCACCCCCCCAAATCCATTTGCCATCATTATGTACTACTGCCCCCTACTGCGGGACCGTGGCTGTGGCGCCCCCAAGGTCAGTGTCTGTGTGAGAGGGGGTGGGGGGGGGGGTTGGGAGGTGGAAAGGAAAGCCAGGCAGGGGGGCTCTTTACTCCTGAAGAGGTTGGAACAATCGATGGCGAGCCACCAGCCGCCACGGGGCCCCCGAGGGCCCTCAACAACACTGACATTAGTGGAGATGTCTTCCTCCATGGGAACAGATGGGGGGTGGGGGGCTGTTGGGAGTTAATGAGGGAGGTGGGGGGTACGGTCCAGAAGCTGGAGGACAGTGTGGGTGGAGGGAATGGACAGCTCGTCAGCAGCTCCTCATGTGTGAAATGTCCTCCCGTCCTCTCGTCCTACCCCCGTCCCCTCGTCTCCCCTTCCCCCCCGTCCTGTGGTTCCCCTGTCCTGTGGTCCCCCCGTCCTCTCGTCCTCTGGTCCCCCCGTCCTCTGGTCCCCTCGTCCTCTCGCCCTCTGATCCTCTGGTCCCCCTGTCCCCTCATCCCCCCGTCCTCTCGTCCCCCCATACCCCCATCCCTCCGTCCCCCCGTCCTCTCGTCCCCCCGTCCTCTCGTCCCCCCCATCCTCTCGTCCCCCCGTCCTCTGGTCCCCCCGTCCTGCCGGTCCTCTGGTCCCCCCGTCCTCTGAGGGAAACAGCTCACACGTTCCACAACTATTTGAACAAATGTCTGTCATAGCTGGACGCTCAGAAATGTGACATTTGGCAGATGGACAGGAGGACAAAGAGCTGCACTTATTTGCAAATGTAAGCCCCCCCCCCCCAGATTTGACCATGGCTATTCAGAAAATGTGCCGTCTGCTCTTAAACATATGCATTAGCTCAGCGGTGGGGCATTTATTCCCTCAAAGGTTGGGAAAAGTCAAACGTGACATTCACGTTCATCTTGCTTGAGTGTTTAAAGCAGCATCTTCAGAAAGCCTCTTCAGACTTCCAACTCAAGGACCTGCGTCCTGCTTCCTCCACCTCCATTACTACTGCAGCCATCAGGGGCTCATAAACCGCTTATTAACACGCATAACCGAGACGTGAAGGCTTATTACTGTCTGGAATCTAAAAGTATTCAGGAATGGATAACCAACATCTTTTACAGTATTATTAAAGAAGAAAGAATAAACCCTCTTCAGAGTTGTTCTTATTCATGTAGCTGAACACAACAAAACCCTACAAAGGGATTATACTGGAGCTAAAGCTAAATGGACAGTTCCCACTTTATTTAGTGTTAAACATCTCATTCAACCATCAGAAGGAGGACGAGTAGAGACCCGAAGCACTGAATCACGGAGAACAAAACCCTGAAACATTCAATTAAAACCAGAAGACGGACAATTTAATTTCCTCTTTATTACAATAGATCCGGCTTCAACCACAGAAAATACAATCAAACATCAACACGTAGCAGTGTGTAACAGATAGGAACCATATAAAAGTTGAACAGGAGACTTAAGAAGCAGAGGAAGGACAGGAGGAGTGTGGAGGGGGGTGGAGGCGGGTGGAGGCGGGTGGAGGCGGGTGGAGCTGGGGGCTCAGGCGCTGCTTTTCTTGGGTCTGCCTCTGGATCTCAGGGCGAGTCCGGGTGACGTCTGGGTGCCCATCTCCACCAGTCTGGATTTGGGGTCGCTCAGTTTCCCAGTGCTGGGTACCTTCCTTGGTCGAGCAGTTTTTTTGGGACTTTTCTTCACCCCATTCACTTCTGAGGAGGGAAACTCACCATGTTACAGCAGTAAAGCTAAACATCCTACCTCCTTCATGAACAAGCCTTCACCACTCCACCATGGAGACACTCTGACCCGCTACGCATGTTGGGTTAGAGGTCCATTTAAAGTCTACGTGTTCGTTTAAATCAAAGCACAGACATTTACAGAACATTTAAGTTGCATTGATGGAGCCAAAGGAACACACGAGTGAAAGGGAAAGGCGTAGTATCTCATTTCATGTTGAGTTGTTTTTATTAAAAATCAACCGCTTAGTCACCAGTTAATGGGTCTTTATGGGCTTTGCATTTGCTTGACCAATCATGATGGACAGCGCTGCTGGCAACCCATGAAAGTGTCCGACTGGGATTTAGTGTCTAACTGTGAGCGGAGAACAACGGCTCAACGAGGAAACTGGAACTCTTTAGTTACCTCTTTTCTTTGGGACTCTCTTTTTCTTGATGCGTTCTCCATCGGTCTCACTGTCATCGGCCTCCTCCACCACTTTCTTTCTCTTGGTGGCCTTCTGGAAGGAGACGTAAAGAAGAGAGGGACACGGACTACTGAGTCACAGTAGTTGAGGTGGAAGGCTCCACTTAAACACTCATTTGTTTTTACTCCGTAAAACAAAATGTAACAAATACATAGATAGACATTGTTATTTATTATTAAAATAATAAACATACACCAGCCACTTAAATCTTCAACATTAACTGGAATTTCAATTAAAACTTTAACCCTTTTAAATGAACAACAAATCGGTCAAAACTTCAACAGGAATTCATATTTCAGATTAGAATGAATAAATAGCAGAAACACTAGACTGGACCCATTCTCACGATGCACCATCCTGATATCTGATACCCGTGGGTCCTAAAGATGGGTCGGTGAACGTTACTGTAAATGTGTGACCCAGCTGAGAGTCCCGTTACGAGCTGCTCCCATTGACACACACACACACACACACACACACACACACACACACACACACACACACACACACACACACACACACACACACACACACACACACACACACACACACACACACACACACACACACACCTTTTCATTTCCATGACTAGTTGTGCAGGAAATGTCTGGTTGGACATTAAACCGTCCACAAGTCTGTTGAAATAAGACAGCTGCCATAAAAGGGCTCAAATGCAAAGTACCACACAGTCCTCTTAATGTTGGAATGAAGACATTTTCTTTTGAACTCAAGTCAAGAAGCAGCGACTTTGTAAAAGCTCTCAAGGTTCCACCAGCGTGTGATGAAGAGGAAGAAGAGAGAGAGACCCTGAGGCTCCAGGACCAGAGACTGACCCATCAAACACCCACCATGAGGTTCTGACCACGGAGCATCAAACAAACACTTCCGTGTTTAAATGGAGATGAAGGTTTCTCAGAACCACTGCTAGTGCAGAAGTTCCCATGAACCATGAATCTGTCCTGGCTGCACAAATCAAAGGGACTGTGGGGTCTGCTGAGAGGGGGGGCGGGGGGGTAGAGAGAGAAGGTGGCCGTGGAGAGTCGTGCACTTAATGAAGGCAATCAACTCCTCCCTCCTTCCTGGGCCTCTATAATGAAGCTACACTCTCAGCCTGAACTATCACTCACACTCGGCCCCCCTTTCCATTTTTGCCTCCATTTTGACAATTGCTACCTCATGATCACCACACAGCGCCCGCTGAGGTGAACAGATTGGCAGGATAATTACATACAATAACCAGCGCCGGGGCCCGGTAACCTTTCAGCTGGCAACTCCATGTCCCCGGTGGCATCTTCCATATGCACGAGAGTGAGAGCAAGAGAGAGAAATAGAAAAAAAAATAAATAAAAAAATAATATATATATATAGATAGATAGATATACACACACAGAGAGAGAGAGAGAGAGAGAGAGAGAGAGAGAGAGAGAGAGAGAGAGAGAGAGAGAGAGAGAGAGAGAGAGAGAGAGAGAGAGAGAGAGAGAGAGAGACATAGGAAGATGGACAGCAAGAAAGAAATAGTGTGATGTGTTGTAAATAAATGTTAGAGTGTAATCCTATTGATACTTATACTGTTAATGTGTGCAACTATTGTTACTTATGGCCATTGGATTAACGTAATGCTAACGTTGCTAACGCTAACGAGATGGCCAGCCGGGCTGGCTGGTGGAGAACCGTCATGTTGTTATGCCAAAAAACACAACATGGACTCTCTAGGAAACAAACAAGGAGCAACAAGGACCTCTTCCTCCTCCAGGCGCTGCTGAAATGTGGGATGTTGTCAGAGCAGTCAGAAGTGTATCACCAGAGCCAAGCTGACACCAACCTGCATGTATCATTTACAAGTCCATCGCACTGCGTCCTCATGTCTTCTGCAGTTTGGACTCATCAACAAGCTACAAGTCCACCAACAAGCTACAAGTCCACCAACAAGCTACAAGTCCACCGACAAGCTACAAGTCCACCGACAAGCTACAAGTCCACCGACAAGCTACAAGTCCACCAACAGCCTGACTGCAGCTCAGTGAGAACTACACAACGCTGCTGGAGCTGCACCTCTGATGCCATTAGCACACTAATCCGTCCTTTTAGTCTCAGTCGGCTAACATTTATTTCTGTTATGCTATTTTTTTTTCATGCTGAATAACTTATTTCCAAGAAACGTATTAGCACATCTCTGGTAAAAAAACAAATTTAAAGGGATGCTTCTGTGTGATTCTTTGTGGAGAAACTCAGTTCTACAGATCTGTCGATTAACTCAACTCATCAATTAGTCAACCAAGTTGCATGTTGGTGGACTAAGGACTTCTCTGCTTGAGGACAGTCCTTTATGCTACATGTAGATTGGATCCAAAGTGGGTTCTATTTACACAGCCAGCAGACACCGTGTTTGATGTTTGACTCCACCTGATTCTTAGAAGTCCAACATTCAGCCTCCTTTTGGTCTCCAGCGACTCCTGAGGGAAATCAGTCCCTGTAGCAGCTAAATGCTGCCCTCTGTTCAGCAGTGTGTGTGTGTGTGTGTGTGTGTGTGTGTGTGTGTGTGTGTGTGTGTGTGTGTGTGTGTGTGTGTTCCCTCTGAAAACAGCTGCTGGAACCCGGCTGGGTGAGACGGAGTAAAGTTCCTGTACGTTGAGGGCTGAGAGACGCTGCAGTGCTTCGTGGGTTCATCACTTTGATTGGCACCTTTAACTTTGCACATCATGTCATTGTTTATATAAAAATATTGATTAGTGACATTTTAGTAACATCCAAGACCCAAAGAAACACGTCAGAGAGAACTGAAGTACACGAGACAACGAACAACTCAATTCAAGACATTTGAATTATTCATAAGAATTTAGATTGATAAGATTGACTGCGTCCTTGAAAAAAAAAAAAAAAAAAAAGGGTGGATGGGAGGACATTTTTTTTAACCAATGCTAAGTAATACAAATAAAAAAATACTGCCAACTACGGCAGTATTATGAAGCATGGGGGCTGACGGACCGTGAACATTTGGTTTTCTTGACATTAAATAAAGATAAATGAAGGTATGTCCTCACAGAGAAATGATATTCTAATAGTATTATGACCATATTGCCCAGAGGATAAGAGACGGAGGGGGGAGGGGGAAGACGAGCAGGACTGCACCAGATGATACCGTCAGCCTTGATATTATTTTATTCAGCCGTGATGATAAAGACTTATTCTAACATTTCCTAATTAAAGATGAACTATGTTTTTACATAATGTATTAAGAACCTTCCTGCACTTCAGCCTCTTTTCACTGGATTTGCAGTTAAATAATACTAAAGCGTTCTAAAGATACCGATGCTCTTCCATCCTGAGCACATCAACACAGACGTGGTAGAAAGCTCTAGAAACACACGACACTCACGTTGAGCAGTGGAAAGTAACCCGGTACATTCTCTGAAATGCTGGATCTATGTACTATTTTGAGATACTTGAGTTTTTCCATTTCTACTTCATACTTGTACTCCACTACATTTATTTGGCTGGTCACTATGTAGATATAAATTATGAAGTTAAAATATGATTGGATAAATGAATATGTATTATTATAAATTCAGCAGTATGTGAAGTTCTTTAAATTAGTCCCACCTCTCAAAGCTGCAACATTTAAGTGATGATTCAATAATCAAGATCCAAACACAGGCTCTAAAATATAATATTGTAACATCAGAAAAGGCCATTGTGCCTAATGAGTACTTTTACCGTTGATACTTTAGAACAGATTTTAGGCCCCTTGGCAGCAGCCTGTAAACAATGCTGTGTCCACCCGGCAAATGAAAGTCAAATATTCTCTCTTCATGTCTTGGGGTGCGTCCCAAGTCTCTTAACTGCATCCCTGTTTCCCTCACTTACGTCTTTTCCTTGTGTCTTAGTCCCGCCCACCAGGGATGCACGGAGAGACGCAAGGAAACCATGCAGGGAGAGAGGAAACGAGGACATAAGTTTTAAGAGACAAGAGACGTCCTTTCCTCTGAAGCGTCACGTGAAGCGACGTCTGTTTCTGATGACGGAGGATCAGCTGATCACATCTGGATCAGCTGATCACATCTGGATCAGCTGATAGTCGCTTTAACAGCTGGAGAGACTTTTAACGGAGTTCGTGTCTGAACACATGATCAGTCTCACGGACAGTTTTTAGCTCACATTCCAATAAAAATCCACTTAAAATATTAATAAAAATGATCGTATGATGTTTTCAGTTAATTTAATGGTGTTAAACTACTACTTATACTAATAAAGACACCGTTATTACCACTAACAGAGTGGAGATGTTTTCTCTCTGTAGTCTGTTACCTGTAACGGCATTGAGTATTTATACACAGTGTGTGGTATTTATACTGTGTTCTGTGTCCTGCTTATACGCGCACGGCCGATTTCTACCGGCGAAATGCGTTTTATTTATGAATTATTTGCGTCTGTCTGTTTTGCAATTATGGCGATTATGGTTTCTCTTGAACACTGGAATTAATTTATTAGGTTCAATGTTTCAGGTTAAACTTAAATGACATAACTCATAAAACCCGACACTCAGGAATAATCAGCCTCACGTGACTGAATGGAAATGACTAATTGTATCCATAATAAAAGTTATTTAGGGAATTAACAAATCAAGAAAAGACAATTATTTTTATAAATGAAGAAAGTTGTTTGTGGTCCTTTTGTTTTTCAGACCTACAATGAACATATATTTTAACCAGCTGGTGAATCAGAAAACAAATCAAATATATATAGAGTTTAATTTGTGATCCGTCTTCACTCTGGTATGAAACTCCAGCGATCAGTCCGACCAATCAAATAACTGATGAACAATAAGGGGGCGTGTCGAGCATTAAAACACTTCCTGGAAGTCTGCTCTTGTGCTTCTTCACTCATGGCTCCTCAGAGATCCCTCCTCGCTCCTCAGAGCAGAAATAAGAGCTCTGGGACAGCCGTCAATATGGCGGCGCAGAACAACTTCCGGTTCAAGCGAGGAAACGACAATTAAGAGACTTGGGATGCACTCCTGGTCTCTAACAAGCGTCTCTTTAGCTGCTAAACGCTGCACCACGGTCACCAGCTCGTCTCTGACGGGGTCTGTCTGCTGAGAGGACAGTGGGCTTCAGAGACGCCTGCTGAGGACGACCCACATGACCCACACGACCCACACGCTTGTGGTGTAACAGACCGTAGTTTATGCGTGGTCCGCACCTGTCAAATTCCTAAAACTAATGTGTGTATGTGTGTGTGCGTGCTCACCTTGGCGGGGGGTGAAACACCTGCACTGGCGGGGGTGAAATTCAGCTTGCCGTCATCTTTAGCCTGCATGGCCTCCAGTCCAGCCTGCAGGATGGAGCGCAGCTTCTCGTACGGCGGTTTGTCTTGGTACCCCAGAGCTGCAACCTCCTCCATGAACCTCTGGATCTCAGCTGCAACACAACAGAGCGACGACACGGTGGTCGTCACAAACCAAAGACTCAGGTAAATATGTCTGTTATCTCTTCTTCTTGTGCTGCTTGCTTTTCTTTTCTTTGTGCACTGCATATCCCCGTTGTGTTTCGTGACAGGGCTTGTCCCCATGGAGTGCTTAGATCCATGTCCTGTGTCGGGGACTACATAAATGACCCCGATTGGACGTCTCCCTCTCTTCCAACACACTGCCGTCACCATCATGTTCTCTAGTCGCAGCGTCCTGCCTAATTCTGAGCGGGGGACGTTCCTCAGACTCGACACACGCTCACAAACACGCTCACAGGCGGAGTTGGAAGCAACACTTTGGTTGTGCTCGGCGGAGCAGAAGGAAGGAGGTGTGACGCTCCGTGTGCCGTCTGCGCTGCCTGCAGGTCAAAGGGCCAACATTCAAATGGCAACTCGTACCACAGTGAGACATTTACAGTTGCAACGCAAACGGTTCACTGCAGCGTGGTATCGACTTCTATCCTAATGACCATCAAGTCGCTGATTCGCATCTAAAAAGGGACAGAATTACATGTGAATGATTTCCTTAATGATGATACAAGATAATTTATATTGTGACAGCAATATATACTGTGGTACATTACAAGTTGACAGTGTCGGTTTAAAGCAGCATAAAGCACTTCCACTCATTGGTTTGCCACACTGCTAGTAATGGCCCCTAATGGCCAGAGATGCTCTAAACCAGATTACAGGGTTCCCACTCTTCAGTGATGATGAGCTGGTATGACAGACAGGTCGTGTTATACACCAATATGCTCCTCTGTGGAAGTCTGATTGAAAAGAAGTGCAGTCTGTGACCAGCTATGAAATCATCTCACATGCTTAGAAATGATGACAAACTGATCTTAGAATAATGAAAACACACCTCCAGATGTACAGAACTTCACCGTATTGTGAAGCTACTGCTACAAAAGTCGATTTTACCTTCAGCATTGCATTTAAAGAGATAACGCGACTTCAACTTAAGCTGTTGAACCAAACATGCTCACTGATTAAACAGTACTGTTCAAAACCAGTTGGGAAGAAAGCAACAGAATGTGTAGTCCATCAACATCTTTCAGATGGCAATGCTTTCCATTTTGAGGACATCCGATTGCTAGACTGGTAGTTCCTGCTTAGCTTAAGGAAAATAGGAGAAAGTAGAAAGTATTTTCCAGGACTCATTTCTCATTCTTTTCGCTATTCAATGACTGTTTTCCAGGTCACTGGCAGCATAGAATAACCTGGGATATCATTCAAAGTATCTTTAAAGTTCCACCCCAGACCAGGCATGTCCTCATACTGCTGCTGTCTTTTACTGGCAAACCACAGGGAGCCTTTTACTCTGAAAGCAGCCGGAAGCAATGCCACGTGTGCTTTGCTCATCTCTTTTTAGGCCACAGCCAGCTGAGGGCATGACAGCGTCAGCGAAACTTTTGGTGTCAAGTAAATGGGTTGCAGTACCAAGAAATAGTAATCATTACATCATTCTGCTAACTTCTTAAGCTTCTCTGTGCTGGACAATCAGCTGTCCTCAGACCTCCGTCTCTCTGTGCTTCATTCCACATGTTGGATCTGGATCTCTGTCCTCCAGGGGATTCAGCCTCTCCTCTCTGTCTGTCTGTCTGTCTGTCTGTCTGTCTGTCTGTCTGTCTGTCTGTCTGTCTGTCTGTCTGACAACTAAAAAACCCATTCCAGTGTTGAACAGTTGGAAAGTAGCTAGCAGCACTAGCTCCAAAAGTTGCTAAATCTAGCGAGAAAGTTGCCAAGTCGGCAACACTGACAGCCCCGCCCTTCAGCTGTCCCTCCAAAGACACAAAGTAAAAAACAAACATGGCTATCGTTAGTACCCACAGATGTTAACCATCAGCTAGTAGAAGACTCCAGTGACGTGAAATGAGTACACAGGCAGGTAGCCCGTCCAATTATCTCATTCGAATGACATGATTGGACGGGCTAATTACAGTCCTGGGACAGCCACAGATCACGTTAGCGTTTGTTAGAGCATTTGATTCATTGATAGCTGTCGGGATGTAATGAGAAAATTTAAAACATTGTAGAGTAGGACCCTAGCTGTACAGGGATTTGTTTTCTTATCTGAGGTGAGGGTCGAAGAGGACAGAGGGAGTCGTACGATGAACAGATTGTAAAGCCCCTTGAGGCAGATTTGTGATTATTGGGCTATATGAATAAAATTGACTTAAATCTGAGGAGGAAAATGCAGGAACTGTGCGCACACACACACACACACACACACACACACACACACACACACACACACACACACACACACACACACACACACACACACACACACACACACACACACACACACACACACACACACACACACACGTTGGCTGGGTACGGTGAGATGCTTTGGTCTGAAGCCCTTTCTATTAATGCTGTTCCAGCTAAAGGACGGCTTTAATCCTCATCACACACAGCTGGAAGCTACAAACAGTTCTGTACTGCTGGGCTATTAAGCAGCTGGAGAAACTGGAGGGTCATGGGTAATACCATTCAGTTGTTTTACTGGTTTCTATTCTTAATGGCCATGAAACCCCTGTGTGTTGCTTTCTGTGGGAGTGCGTCTTACCTGGCTTGTCTTGAGCTGAGAAACACTGGGTCATAAATTCGGAGATATTTTCTTGGCTCCTGTAAGAGAACAAACAAACATGATTCTTTTTGCCCTAGGAGTTTGAACAGTCTCAGTTTTAATACACCTCACTCTACTTGAAAGGTGAAATTCCAAACTTGTGCCTGCGTAGATGCAGCAGACCACCTCATGCATTCAGTGAACTCGGAGGCCATGTGAGCAGAGCATGCAGGTGTGCCTCTCCCACCTGATTTTGGAGTCTCTGACGTAGAGGGGGTCCTGCAGCTTGTCCTCCCAGGGCAGCCGTCCACACAGCCACTGGACCATGCAGTAGCACAGGATCTGTAGGTCGCTCCGCCTACACGCCGCTGGAGACCAACCACCACACCAGAGGAGGCAAAGCTGTGAGCAGCTCGTACAGGCAGCAACAGCAGCATTACAAGTGGGGACTGGGTCTACCTTACAACAAATACAGTATACGACTAGTTACACATTTTGGAAAACGATTGAAATGAGAAGATTCATATCAATCTCATGGGAGTCTCCTGGGGAGTAATTTTGTCAAATGTATTTTTAAACTAAAAGAAGTAATTTCCCAAAAGATTTTTCTTCCAATTCAGAAGTTGGAAGCCAGTTTTTAGTACTTGGGAGATGACCACGCTGTTCATTCTGTACACATGACATCTGTTGTACTTCTGTCCATCCTGATAGAGGATCCTCCTCTATTGCTCTCCTGAAGGTTTCTTCCCTTTTTCTCCCCTTAAAGGGTTTTTTGTGGAGTTTTTCCTGAACCGATGAGAGGTCCTGGGACAGAGGATGTTGTATGTGTACAGATTGTAAAGCCCTCTGAGGAAAATTTGTAATTTGTGATTTTGGGTTATACAAAATAAATTGAATTGAAAAATGACCTCAAAGTGAGGAAACACCTCTACTAATGCTACAAGAAGCAGCTCGATGTTGAAGCCAATACGGATCATCCAATGTGACCTCGATAACTAAACCAAACTCATACAGAGACTTTCACATGAAGAATAACAGATGGAATGTGTATCCTATCTGTGTGTGACCAGCTGGATCTGATGATATAGAGCTAACAGTGTACTTGTACCTACTTGCTCCTTTGTGGGCGTCGATGCTTGTGAACTCGATGGTACCATCGTGACATCTCTTGGGGTCCTCCTTGTACTCTTTTATGACACTGTCGGGTGCATACCTATATGCCAGCCCATAATCTACCAAGTAAACCTAGAAAAAGACACTGATTCAGACATGCACAGAGACCAGGGACACGGCCCCATTCAACACGTTACACATTGATACAAAAACATGTGGACTGTTTCCAGGAATCAAACTGAAAGCATTTAGAGCAGATCATTATGCCCTTTTAGAATTTAAATTGTTATTCCACCTACATCAACTTCATTGTTATTAATAAGTCTGCATTGTGCATATATACTGAAGTTGGTTATTGGATTTAATAAAGAGACGTGCAGAAATAAGACCAAACATACATCTCAGTAACTCCAGGGGAAAACATACAAACAGCACAGATACAAAGAAAAAAATTGAAAAAACAACCGTACCTAATATTAAAATCCTGAGGGGCCGGTTTTTAAATTGTCATTTATAAATAGCTCTTTAATAACACCACCAATGATACATTATTAATCTTCAAATTAAATATTTGTCCCTGCCTTGTTTGCTAGAAAAAGCGCTTAGCTGCTGCCATCTAATCTCCCCGTTTGGAACACACACACACACACACACACACACACACATGAACACGAACACACACCCCCCTCTCCAGGCCTTAATTGAATCTAATGAAGCAGCACAAGCGTGTTACGATCAAAACCCAATCCCTCCCTGCTTTCAGGCACAGTGCTGGGGTCAGAGTAGCACCGTAGATTCCCAACATTAAGGAACGTTTCAGGCTGTGGAGCCTCCTTTTCTTTTTTTTCTTCCCCAAAAGAGAATGTGATGTTTTCAGTCACAAGAAGCTCGAAGCTCCAACTTCTACTGACCTGGTTGGGGTCTCTGTGGCTCAACATGAGGTTGGATGCCTTGATGTCAGCATGCACATACTCATGATCATGGATGAACTCCAGAACTTCCAGCTAAACAAGGAACAGAAAAAAGACGTGTGAATGCGGGAGTGATCCGAATGTCTGCCCCCGCCTGGAGGTGGTCACAGGAAGGGGATGATATCTGTGCAGCGACAGCGGGACTAACCACGGTCGCAGAACTAGAGCTTATCTTTTTAGGCATATTCCAGTACTTTCAGATTTCTATTAAGAGGAGACACTACAGCTGAATAGGGTAAAACAAATCTACAAATAGATAAACGTAAAACTTCCCCAGGTGATTACTTACATTAAGACAGTTATTATTTTCTGTCACAAGTTTTTTTTTATATGTTAAAATATGGAAATGAGGCATTGTGTATTAAATATGTGCTAATTTGACAAACATTTCCAGGACAGAAATGTGAACATTGGATAAAGCCAGTTTCAAAATTCTTGTTTCATTTTGTTGACCTATTGGAGTCAATGTTTTACAGAGGGGATTTTGGATATCTCTTTTATCACTCCATAAATCAGAAAATACTGTCAAGAGCCAAATTAAATACCTTGTTGCCATGATTTTAGTCATAAAATGTTTTATAAACCAGGCCTTTAGCTTATAGAGAGGAATGATGACAGTTAGGTGGTTGTAAGAGCTACTGAAGTGGAGATTTCTGTTCTCAGTTTCAAGTTTTTTTTGTTCAAAATGATGTTTAGTTCTATAAATGAGGCATTATCTAATGGAAGCTTTTGGTGAATTTAGGAATACTGTAACCTACAGACGCAAAAAGACAAAGTAGTAAAATAAACACCTAAATGTGTATTTGGGATATTTTCTTTCCACCATCTGAAAAACTTTGCTTTCCCCTTTAGGTCTTGCCTTTACAAATCTAATAATAACGTACAAGTCATATCTTTAACAGAAACATTTTTGAAAAATAAATAGACGTATTCTAAGAGACACTCTACACTGTACTAGTGAAACTGTCTGAATGACATCATTTACATACAGAAACTCAATCACATTATGGACATAATGGAGCAGAACAAAAACCTTCATTAATACGAGGTATAAAGAAATGCAATGGCCCACAATAGGGATGTCAATTTTGGCCAATTTGACTTTTGACAGACTGACAGCCGTTAATAATTAACTGGTTAGTTACTGGTTAAGACAAAAATGTAAAATGGCGAGACATACAGGAGGCTTTCCTTTTATACCGGCGCTTCATTGCCTCAAAGAGCTTTGGCGCTGCATTTCAAAGTGCTTCATCCATCTAATTTTTAGGTTGGAGTTTTGTAATCTTGCCTTTTATTTATTATTTATTATATTGATCCGGTCACAGGTGGCCACCGATGGTCATCAGCTGATATTTGTTCCTAATAGTTTCAGAATCAGAATTGAACCGTTTACAAGTCACTCGTCTGCTTTCTCGTCATGTATAAATGGCAGCTGTTTGTGGAAGCCGTTACAATTCAGTGGAAAACATGAAAGCAAAATGAAACCATTTGATGAGGAAATAACCAACCAGTCGAAGACCGAGCTGCAGGACCAGTTTTCTGGGGAACCTCTTTCCACATTCTTCAAACTTCTTCTGCAGGTCTGTGCCGAGCCTGTCGATGACCATGAACCTGTACCTGGAAGACACAGAACACTTCTTTACTTCTCTAGTGTCACAACATCGAGCTATGACACCTTCCAATGGATCAGGCCATAGTGTTTCATTCATGTCAGACAGGGCTCCTGCAGCTTAAGGGAAGTTAGACTGAAGGCTTTTTAATGCCACTCAGAATGAAATTGAAGACCAACTTAACAATAAGTACTTCCACATGCTGGATCGATTAGGTTCTTGTTCTCATATCAGACTCAGTTATCGTACATCATTTAAAAAGGTATGCAAAAACTGAAAAATGTAATAATCCCAACATGTCTTGAAATAAAAGAAAAAAAAATGTAAAAGGTATGGGAAAATTGTTGCGAATTGTTCACTGGTAGGTCATGTCGAGGGCACGGTCAAACTCAAAGTCTCTTCTAGAATAAAAAATATCCAAAGCCCATCTCTGTGATGCATTTGTGTCCTCTGGACTTGTACTTTATACTGTATGTATGTATGTATGTATGTATGTATGTATATGTCAAAGGAGCGTCTGTAAAAAGGTGAATGAAGACATTTAATTTCCTATAAATTCCTCACCATAAAAGTCCCACTTTGTTACTTTGCTTTAAGAGGTGCTTACTTCCAACCCTCTATGTGAAGCCACAACGTGCCGCTCTTCATGGGGCAGCTGGGTAACTAGGGGTTTTGTTCTGCCATCAGCTTAGCTAAGAAAGAACTCATTTAAAAGATCCATTTTTATTTAAATCAGGAAAGATACAGATACATTGTGCCATTTGTTGTAGTTCTTATTTTGGTACAGACTTTTTGGGAAATCATTTCTGTGCCTTATTATTTAATTTCTATTTTGCAAACATGTATTGTTTTGTATCCTACAAGATAACAGACATACGAGTTCTCAGTTGCATAAAACTAATCTTTTTAATTGGAATGGCAAAATTGCTATGTGCAAATGAGTAAATGGTCTAATTCATTGCATTTAGAAAAGAAGTCTGTATATCCAAAAGACTTTAAATTGTTTCATGAACTGCAACTCCCCCTAAGCCTGAAACTGTTGTGCACATGTGTGGTTTGTTTCCACAGAAAAGTTAAAGAAAAAGAAAAATCCTTGCTGAGGAGTTGTTGTGGTCTTTTGTCAGACTATAAGTGTGAAGATGAAACTAAAAGTGACAAAAGATACATGTTCGTGGTCAAAGCCTTACCTTTTCCCTCCCCTCTCATGAAGACCTGAGCCCCAGTACCTGGGAACGCCCAGAGCTTTCAACTTGTGAGACTTCATCCAGCTCTGAACTGCAGGACAAGATGACATTTATCAGAAATGTTTGAGGCACTTTTTCTGGCCAAACTGTCCAAAAAGCATGCGTTGAAATCCCTGAAACGTACATCATGTGAATCAAAGACAGCTTGGTTTCTTGTGAACGCACAGCTAACTGGAGCTGGTGTAAGTGGGTGATGGCTGTGATGCTCAAAGTAATAAGAGTATAATTCTGTTGGGGGGGGCGCGGGGGTGTCGGGCAGCGCGGCCGCAAGCTAATCTGCTGCTGGGACAAATATTTACCAACAACGTGAGATTCCAGCATGAATAAAATATGAGCCTTTGGTTCCTTAGTAATATAATAGTTAATTGTCAAGGGAGATTGACATTTGGATTGTTATTATATAAAATGCAAAGCTGTGGCCTGGGGGCCAATGGAGCTGCCACCAAAAGCTTCCCTTCCTCTGCAGGGCCCCTCCGTGCCTCAGCTACAAGATTGTCTTTTTTAATTAAGAAAGTTGGCTTTCTTTTATTTGTTTGCCCTGGTGGTGAGAGACTGTGTTGTGTTATGATCACATGGCTCCCTTTAGCTTTGTGTCACACTGCTAGGTAGTTAGGTGTGTGTAGGTGTGTGTGTGTGTGTGTGTGTGTGTGTGTGTGTGTGTGTGTGTGTGTGTGTGTGTGTGTGTGTGTGTGCGTGTGCGTGTGCGTGTGTGTGCGTGTTTATAAGGAAGGATAAGTCAACTTACTCAGGTCAGGCTTAGCAGCTCTCATGTAAAACTTGAGCTCAGAGAACAGTGGTCCATTGTCACTGGGCTCCTGTGGACACAATAACAACTGCATTTATGTCTAGATTCAATATCACAGGTGTGAGCATTGCAAAGACAGGGGACTGTTGCTTCAGGTACAGGTACAGTGATGAAATGCTATTCAAACGGTCAAGTGTATGACTCGTCACAGTCCCAGACCTGTACAGCTACTCCGCAGACCTTTACAGCTAGTCCGCAGACCTGTACAGCTAGTCCGCAGACCTGTACAGCTAGTCCACAGACCTGTACAGCTAGTCCACAGACCTTTATAGCTAGTCCACAGACCTTTATAGCTAGTTCACAGACCTTTATAGCTAGTTCACAGACCTTTATAGCTAGTTCACAGACCTTTATAGCTAGTTCACAGACATGTATAGGTAGCCCACAGACATGTATAGGTAGCCCACAGACATGTATAGGTAGCCCACAGACATGTATAGGTCGTCCACAGACCTCTATAGCTAGTCCACAGACCTCTATAGCTAGTCCAGACCTCTATAGCTAGTCCACAGACCTCTATAGCTAGTCCACAGACCTCTATAGCTAGTCCACAGACCTCTATAGCTAGTCCACAGACCTCTACAACAGGTTGACATCTATGAGTTTGAAGGTCTTATGAGACACAGTGGTTTATAATACTATGAGACAGGTTTGTACACTGTTGAAAAATATCACTGGCTCAACAATTGGGTGGTAAATAGTAAAAAATAATCTACCAGGATGATGCTCTTGTGTTTACACAGTGCAGCACCTTGCTGGCTGATATTGCATCGTGCTGGGGAAAAACTGGTTCATGTTAACATTTGTTTTTTTCTGGAACCTGGTCATCTGGCCCCAGAAGTGCCAACACAGAGCTCTCATTTAAATGAAGGAAGAAGAAGAAGTATTTTTGATGGACTGCTTCTGTTGGTCTGAACACAGCCTGGGGGCTCTGACACGCCAACCAACTTCAAACAACGAGCAGCGACAAACACTGGCAGTGGTGTTGTCTGACGTCTTTCTTAACAGCTGCACATGAGCACAGTCCAAAGACGGCACAGCAGAGGTTAGAGGGTGCCATGGTGTGTACGGGTGAGCAATGAGGACAAGAGGATCTTGTCCTCCATCACAGTACATGTGATTTTACATGGTGATATCGAAATACAACATGATACCATTCCTCTACAGTTATTAATAAAATAACCAGAATGTCTCTTTTTAGTTAATCAAGTGCATTACACACCTGACTAATGAAGATACATTAATGCAAATACAGAAATATTATACAAGATGTAATAATTCCGTACTGCTGTTAGGAAAGGAATGTATTTAGCACGTTTCCTTACAAAGAAACTCAATGTAGTGTAGGCCTCGAACAAGTACGGTAGTCAATTAAACCATTTGCCAATCAACAAAATATTAAACAAGTAGTGATAATCTATTAATCTACCGAGTCTCTTTATAAACAAAACTGTCAAAATGTATTGGCTCTCAAACGTGAATATTTGCTGATTTTCTTTGATCTCCGATAGTAAAAATAAATATCTTTGGATGTTGGACTGTTCGTCGGACAAAACAAATCATTTGAACAGATCACCCTGGAAAACGTTGGACATTTTACAGATCAAATTGACAACTACCACGGGATGAACAGTACAGCAAAATCTCTTATGTATGTTATATGCTGGGCCTGACATTTTATTTTTCCTCACCTGTCATCAAGGCAGGTAGCAGAACATTTTTTACCAGAGAACGCTGAAGAAGTGTATCTGAGACAGTAGAAATATGGAAACATGGAACCTTAATCCCCGACTATTTTTAACTAATGAATTGCTATTTAAAAATAACATCTCTTAATAGAAGGAAAATCTATCTTCCATGGTGGCGGGTGACCTTAAATCTTTGGTTTGAGATGTTGGAATGACAGAAACAGAGTTGCTGCAGAGTGATTCTTTTACCTCATAGACAATCTTTGACTGAGTAGAGACACGGGCTTCAGAGAGCACACAAACCAGACGACAGACAGGTTTAATGTTGGTCTGTCATTTAGTAACTCACTGAAATAACATTAACCAGCGATAGCTGATATGGCCTGGTGGGGAAAGCGAGGGTCAATGCCTACTAAAAACGAGAAGCTGCCTGCTGACTGTTGGCTTGGTGTGGAAGGGGGTATCATGGATCCACTATGATCCGGTACACCACTAGTCCTGACAGAAAACAGATAATCACAGGGATAACATTGAGGACTCTTTCTGGACAGAAGTTCTTTCACTTGATTTGTCATTTTTGTTGGCCACTTGTTGGGCCCTTGTGCTAACTCACTCAATCACAGACACACACACACACACACACACACACACACACACACACACACACGTATGTGACCCAAGTAACATTTGCAGTATCATCACACTGAAAAGAGCTAAACTAAGTTGTAGTGGGCTGTAATCATATCTAGGATGTAGTATATTCCTCGTCAGGAAAGTGCACATGCGACGGGGATGAAAGAAAAAACAGGTACACAAGACATTTTAGAGGTTGCTTAGAGTCTTACCACTTTGATGACGTAAGGAGCATCAGCACCCACGGGTTTTGCTGAATTCTCATCAGCTGGGGACAGGAAATGAATCATTTCACAAGTTAGAGGAATGTCAAATACATTGAAGCAATGGCAGGCTTTGCAGGTTATATCCTGCACGGCAGAAAGTTGCATGTAAATCCATGGAATAGCTAAGCATTACAAATAATGCTGTCTTGATTAAGGTTTAGTTTGAGAAAAAAGCTGCAGTCAAATCATCTATAGAAGTCTTTTCACATCACATGTTTGACTTTTCAACAGATTCCTTTCCATCTATTCTTACCCAAATATATGAGCCCAAAGCCCCCCTGGCCGATTGGAGCCCCCAACTTCCAGGCCTTCTTCCCAGTGTCTGTCAGGACCTCTCCGGGTGGGAACTCCTCTGCCAGCTTCCTCTTCGCTGGAGCTCTGCCTTTCCCCGCAGCCTTGGCTTTAGGAGGCATCTGCAACGCACGGTCATCTAGCGTTACCTGCTGCAGTTAACTTTCCCCCGCCGGGGCTCGTGCATAGCTGTTCTACGTGTAGCTAACTAGTTACATGGAGCTACTCGTTACACTGTTAGCTTGTGACGTAGGTGACCTCATTTGAACTTTACATGGATGTCACGTTCTTCTCTTTACTAGTGAAGTTACTAGTGTTAGCTAACCTCTACCTAGTTAGCACGTTACCCAGTAGTAACGTTAACGTTATCTGCAGATTTCACCTTCGATACACGTACTTTATAAACATACATATAACGTTAAACATACTTTATCGAACACCAAGTGCCAGTATGTGTAACGCGCGTGCAGGCACAGCAGCCTGCTGTCGCGTGACCAAAGAGCGTAAACGGGCAGAGTAGGTCGAGAAACGCTGCGTAGAGTAACGTTACGCTGCTATTAACGACGGTTAAAGTTAAGCTAGCTGTAATGCTAACCGCGCTGTCTCGTTAGCCTCGAAAGCTCACGTTAGCTGCTACGTGACGTTTAATAAGAAACGCTCCTGGATATCTGCGACGTCGTCAGTTGACCTAAGAATCACTGCCATATTAGATTAAATGATGAGATGAATACGCACCTTGACTTGCTCTATATTGTACGTTAAACCCTGAGACGTGAGAGGACCAAACTTCCCGCAAAACTACCGGTCAGGAAATAGCGTCACGACGCTCTGCTATTCTATTGGCCGAGAGTACGCTGCGTGTCTTACGTCAGATTCATAGTAAGTGTATGTGCTTGAAGTCGTTGGTGGGACTATGAGGTGTTTGTGGTTTACCTTCCTTTGTCCAGTCTCTGGGCTTTACTGAGCCTGAGCTCTAATTCATAGGTAACATTACATATTCCACAAATACATTTAAAAATCAGTGGGAGAGCCAGGACATGATAACTCTGCTCCACACATTATTTTACTTCATTTGTATTTTATTAACGATTTATAAACATGCAAATGTGATTAACAGTTGCATGTTTGAGCATAAGGTTAGTCCACTGTGTGTAGACGCTGCATTCCTTACATCTTCTGCTGTTGACTTGTCCTTCATGCTTCAAGAGGTTTTGATAAATGTGATTGTAGCCTTGGGTTCTTTTCTTTGGTTGTCAACAGCTGATAAAAAATGAGACAAACCATGTCTTAATTAGACACTCAGGATGCAGCTACAGCTTCATCTGTGACCTCAGCACTCTCGATTCTGACACATGGTGTTAGTGGTAAACACTTGTATTTATATGGTAAAATATGGAATAAAACTCCAACATCAACCGTAAAATAGAAGAAAAAAAAATGGGGACAGAATCATTCTTACACAAATGCTTACAAAAACTTCTATGGTACTCCTCTTTTTTGTATTTACTCCCCTGATACTGTATTTTATAAATACATTTGTTGTTGTAATGCATTTTAAAAACGTTCAATAAAATTCACTAACTAGCAAAGCTGTCCATTTCATTACTTTATGTGTATGTCATAAATATACAAATGTAAATTAGATGGTAATCTGCATGATAAATAAAGAAAAGCTTTTAGTGATCTATTTTACCCAGACAGCTGTGATCACAATAAGAGGTTTCCTCTGCAACATAAACATAAAACACCTGTTATAACTGCATTCATTCATTTCTTGGCCACGTTGGGGCAGTGTAAACACAATATCTGTCATATCATCACCGTCTATAGTTATTATGGCTAATTTGTTAGCAAACAGTTGTCTTTTTACACATCCAGCAGACACAGAGCAACATTAGCATTCAGTTGGAGTCATATGTTTGTGTCCACTCGATAAATGCAAGTCCAATATTCACTCTCTTTTTACCACTGGTTTGGTCTCCACCAACTCCTGAGGGACATATGTGTCTTTTTTCTGCTGAATGCTCAAAGATGTTCAACAACCATCCTCTAAATGTGATGAGGGCAGATCTTATGGTCCAGAAAACCAAAACAATGAGTTAAAATAGACTAAAAAGCTCAGTACATTGGTTTATCGGGTTATAGTAATCTGTGAATTAGTCACCATGAGTGACACATTTCACATAGTCATTTGAACTATTGTTAATATACAAAATATATATTATTTTGAACCAGGAAAAAAACCTTTTTAAGATATAGCATACCTTTGCATATATTTTCCTGAATGTTTGTATCTGTATGTAAATGTGCAGAGCCTTACCTATTTTGAATGTGTCATTTGATACATACATGTTGGTTTCGCTTGCGACCCGGTGCACAACTCATGAATAAGATATTGATTATTTTGTGTCTTGTCTTTCCAGGTGATCACAGAGTGGAGAGAGCAGCCCTTCACGTACCAGAGGGCAGACAGTACAGCTGGTTGTACCTCAACTGTTGCGCACACTTATTTTTTGCTGCCTCTTTATATTAGTATTTCTTCAGTAACCGTTGCCGTGGCTGCCGGAGGAGATGCGGTGGTTGTTGACACGCTGAGTGTTCACTGCTCAAAGGGAACTGACCATTTGCTTTCAAATCCCAATTGGAAGCTCCACAGTGGAGTCCTAAACAGAGGGATGACCCACTGTAGTGACAATGATGAGCAGAGTGAGGATGGAGCAGGAAACCCCAACAAGGGCCAGAAGAAGAGAAGTAAAGGAGAAAAGCACGTGTCTTTCCCCCCCGATGAACAGATAGTGTCCGGCTTCGCTGAGCACAGGGACGCAGACAGAAAGAGTAAGCTGCTGTTTAACTGTGTGTCAAGTTGAATGTAAGTCTGATTTAATATCACAGTGATATCATGATGTCATGTTGGTGACCTTTGGTCATCTGCATTAAAGTCACCATTACATTTTCACTTATATGTGATTCAAAAACTAAAAGAATGTCTGCAGTTTCCTGTATATAATATGAACAACTTTTGAAATGTAGCATTTGGTGAATTTCACAGTAAACACTACATTCACTCATTCACTATTATCTCACCGACCTAACAGGATATTAGTATGGAGCTTGTTTTAGATTAAGACCATGTCAATTAAATGTAATAATAGTTTCCAAACTATACACAAACTAAAAGCTACTGTTCTTCAAGAATACATTTTGCAATGTTTATTGTTTCTTTAGTTATAGTTACGGCTTTGGTAAAGATTAAGCTATTCCAACTACTGCTGAGCAGAGTGCTATGAAATGGTAAATGGTGCTTTAACACTACATGACATCATTCATCCATTCACACCCATTCATACACTGATGGGAAGGGCTACAAGGTGCCACCTGCGCATCAGGAGTAACTAACAGTCACACGGTGCAATTTGGTTGAGTGTCTTGCCCAAGGACACATCGACATGGCCTAGCGGAGCCGGGGATCAAACCTGTGTGCCTGTGGTGTATGAATGTAAATAGCTGAAAGGTGGTTGGAAGACTACAAAAGCACTATACAAGAACAAGTCCATTTACCATTCAACTGAGAGTGGAACCATCTATACTGTTTTTGTTCATTCAAAAGGACGGTCTGAAAATATTCTGGATATAGTCGACACTATCTATTGTTTTAAGTGTCCAACATGTGCTTGCTGCTGCCCCGTCTGCAGCAGTACATTATACTTTGCCCCAGCACAGGGCTACTCCTGTCTGCTTCTCCAGACTGGCGGCGTGCTGAGCGTCATCTGCTGTAACTAACACACTGACTATGGAGAAGACCCTCATACCAGCCACTTCTAAACACCCAACACTATCCCTGTAAACCGGACATGATGACTTTTGAGACGCTTGCAGTCAATGCTACCAGATGTTGTTGGTCAAGTTCAAACTGCTCCTGTGAATCAGTCAGGCTGATTCCCAGTCTGTGTTCTAAGCTGGGCTATGATGTCCCAGAACTATTATGGATTCACAAATATTGAATCAACTAATATCCTCATATGATTGGGTAAATCAACAAACAATTTCCTAAAAATTATATTCCTCTTCCTAGTTTGACATTTTGTAAAATAGATGGTTCTACGTCAGGATGCCGTTAGCTTGACTTAGCATGAAGACTTATAGCTAAACTAATAATTTACATCCTGTATCATTTGTTAATCTGTACTTAAACATAGATGTACTTGCTGTAACTATTTAAAGGCCGGGGTGCTGACATCCCATAGTTTCGTTGTCACCTTGAGATTGCCAGGCAACGGAAAACATGTTTCAAAGCAAAGTTCACAACATGGCGCCCTCTAAAGCCACAAATTGTCTTCTTTGAATTTCTATTAGTGTCCGTATGAAGAAAGGAGACACAATGTGCTCCTCAGAAGTGTCTCTGTGTATATGAACTGTGGACCGAGCCGGGCTAGCTGTTCCCCCTCCTGCCTGTATGCTAAACTCAGCTCATCAACTCTTAAATGACTCCAGCTCCAGGGAAGAGAATTAGAAATAGGACGTAAAAACAATCCTCCCTAAAACACAACAGATTTTATTTTTATTGTCACATAAATAAATACTTTGATCTACTGTTCATTTAATCATTTCAGGTATAATTTCAATAACTAGTTCTTTTGACCTCACAGCTAAAAGCAAGCTGTCCAGGTCTTTATTTATCTTTGTTTTATCATCCCTAAAATGTATTCAACTAAAAACGTTTTAAAATGCAATCCAGCTTTTGAAGGATACACAAGGATCAAAATGTTTAAGTGTTTCCATCATAAAATCCTGTGTAGTCTCTCACATCTGGAACTTCCTATCCCATAAGGCTGTGGATGATAAACTGAGATGCCTGATTGGTTGATTTATTGCTCAGACAGACATTCATGTCCTTCTCACTTCTCGCTGACTGCCATCTTCCTTGTAGTACACACACACACACACACACACACACTCAGAGCACAGCACAGTTTACCGTATGGCATTTCTTAGCCCCTTAAGCACTTTTGAATGGTTGCTGGTGGCTCACTGGGATGCAGAGACATTAAAGCAGTGAATGAGTGTATTCTTCTATTTTAGTTGACAGCTGCCTCACCTTGACGGAGGTAATGGTGGCGTACCAGCAGAGCTGCAGCAGACACCAGGTCCAACCCAGAGCTCACATCCTGCAGCAGCTCCAGGTACACAGCTTCACATATCACTGCTGGTCTTTGTACATGTCAGTCAAGCAGCACGGGGCAAGTCTTTTGTTGGGTTGACTGTTTCTGTGGGTGATGCTGTTTTCAGTGACTCACTGCTCACACTGCAGTGCACTAACTTACTGTATATCTGTATCAAACTAGATGTCACAATACCAAAACTGGTGTTGTCGATACCAATACTAGTGAAAGGCTACGATTCTCCAATTCCATCCCACGGTAAAAAACAGATCAATAAACACTTTGAGCTAGTGTCAGGAAAATAAACAGCTCAAAATTCCCTCACTAGTATCTATTTTATATTGCTGTGAAAAAATCTCCCATATTTTCATTCAAGTTTCTCACCAAAAACTAAATTTTACAAGACTACATTTGAACACAACATGATAACATTAGAACCAGGCGGCAACCTCTGGTTTTGTTGAGTGAAGCCACTCGCAGAAGTGTCTTAAAGCTGCATTCTCTCTCCTGACCACCAGGGGGCGACTCCTCTGGTTGTATAGAAGTCTATAGAAAATGACTCTACTTCTCTCTTGATTTATTCCCTCAGTAAACATTGTAAACATGAGTTTATGGTCTCTTTAGAGTCAAACAGACCATAAAGCAGGGTATGCTTTAGGGCGGGGCTACTGTGATTGACAGGTGGCTGCTGCTACCAGAGCTGTATACAGTGTCTCTACATCACTGCTCTGTGTTCTAAATATGGTAACTTTAGCTCATTGGCTGCAAAAAAACAACAACATGGCGATGGCCGTAATCCAAGATGGCGACGGCTTCAAAAGGCAGCCCACAAACCAACTTGTGATGTCACAATGACTACGTCCACTCCTTATATACAGTCTATGATTAGAACTTATCATCACCTCATACTCATTTTTACTGAATAGAGCTGGAACACATCGTAACAAAAGTCAATGCAACCTCTGTTAACGTTAGCTGCTAACAGCTAACGTTGACTAGCTCTCTTCCTGCCGATTTCAACACAGATTTGTTGTTCACAACGTGGCATTATTACAGAAGAAAATATGCTGTCTCCCCTCAGGACTTGTGGTACTGTAAAAAGACGAGTATCATTCATGTTTCCAGAATTTTGACTTGGTACCAAATCGGTTCTTGTAACATACCTACCACACTGTGTATCCCCGAGGGAGTACAGTAATCGCAGTGGAATGTTTTAACTAAATCACACAGACACTAAGTGCCAGTACACACCAGAAGACATTTAAAAAAAACACACCTTCTGTATTACTCATACTATACTACGAGACTTTTTTTATTTATTTTCATCTCACTGTTATCATGATGATGTGGGGGTGCATAATTTACCCAACTGATGTCAGAGAAGGTGTGTGTGTGTGTGCGCGTGTGTGTGCGCGTGTGTGTGTGTGTGTGTGTGTTAGCTGCCTCCCTCCTTCACACCCTAGTTTCCTGTAGCGCTCTCCTTGGATACAGCTCATCTTCCATTCAGACTCATCTCAAGGTCTTCCATCTACTAGCACATCTCGTTTCTGGCTGCGTCTTCTTCTCAGCGAGACTCGAACTAGACGGTGCAGGTGTAGTCCGACATGAAAGTTCATTCCTAACCTAATTTATTCAAATGAAAATCACGCTTCGATTGAACCGCTTACATCTTATAGTCCCTCTGACATGGAGAGTCAGATTAACGGGTCACAAGCAAAAAGATTGGAAAGATATGATCAGTATGAACCATTTCAAATGCATAATGTTGCTAATAATCCCTGTAAGTGGAAACAATTAGGTACACGGCGTCAAAGGTGAACCATGAAGTGGGTCTGGAAACTGTTACAACGCCCGGGTATTCATTTCTTCGGATCGTCTGACTGCTGGTATTTCTTGCTTCGTTGGATCCATTTCCGATGATGTTTCTGCTTTTAAAGTCTCAGTCATTAACTTTGTGAGTACTGCTCTCCCCTCCCTCATTACCCCCACTGAGGGGCCTCTGAGCAAGGCCCTTGACCCACTCCAGAGGTGCTGCTCAGGGACCAGCAGATCAGACTGTAGTTGTCCTGGTGTGAATGTGATCAGGTTGTTCCTGGTAGAACTAATGGCTGGACCTGCAATAACACGACCACAGAGGTAAAAAACCAGTCTTCCTTTAAAGCTACTACGACATAACACATTTTGTGTTGATTCTGGCGGTCCCTGTGGACAAAAGTGGTAGTGTTTCCAAGCACCAGAATCCCTGTAGAAAACCATTTTTCTGCAGCAGCGTCTGACAGTCTGCTCCACGCAGTCCTGGTTCTGGTTCTCCTGTGGCTCCCTTCCCTCCAGCGGGCCCAGTAACAAAGCCTTGGCCTCCATCAGCGTGTCGGTGTTGGCTACCAGTGGAGAAGCCGGGCTGCTGCCGCAAAAAGTAAAATGGTGTAGTTGAAAAGCTGCTGCCGGACTCAGCTCCCGCCAGAGCTCTGACTGCAGGCTGAAGGTGTCTGCAAAGCCGGATTCTGGTGAACCTGCATGACTTCATCTGATAGTGTGCGGAATCCGACCCGGTGGCACCGATGACAAACATCAAAGCTAACTGAATAGAAATAGACACTCTTCTCTCTGATGGTCTCATTTGCTTATGTAGGTCATATAGAGGCATCGGTATTAAACTGAGACTCTTTCATGACCAGTTAAAGGTTCCTTGTAACTTGAAGTTATGATTTGTATGAAAGCCCTATTCTCGTTTGGTTCCAGTGAACATGGTGTTTGCCATGAACCTGAACACATCACCAGTTAAAGAAACATATCCTCACGCTAGAGGTCTAAACTGCAGCAGAGATGAAACCTGCAAAGTGAAATATTGCCTTAGAAGAAGTGTGTGTAACTCTGTTCCACTATGCAACATCAGCACCTCTGCTCATGAAGTAAGTGTACCATGCAGTGATATTACAGCACTGCAGAAAGGATCGATACTAACACCATAACCTGGTGCAACTGGAACCCCATGCGCTGTCAGAGCATATCCCACCTCCAACTCAAGCTTTTATTAAAACATGTAGCAGCGCAGGCTTACAGACACACAAACAGTGAGCATACTGTTCGTATGCACACTGTGACACAGAGAGTGTGTATACACACTTACTAAAATCCCTTGGATAATTCAAATCATTTGCTGCCATCAGCCTCAATCAGGCTTATTGCTGCAGAGCGCTTACAGCGTCTCCACTCCAAACAAGAGGCTAAGAGCAGGTTAACTGCGGCAGGGCTCAAGTTAGTGTGAATGCAAATAATTCACAGCTGTAAACAACACGTGCAGGATGCTGTACCACACTTAAGTTAATATTGATGCAGACGCAATAATTGATTGGCAAATATTCATTGTAGCAGTGATGATGATTTATTTTCTTTCTCTCCATGAGTCATATATATATATATATATATATTTTTTTTTTTCCTCAATTTGTTTCATTCATTTTCCACTTACACATTTATCGTGTGTATTTATGCAACATATTCTCAGTCCCAAAGGGTTGAATACGGACGCTTGGTCAGTGGCCCGACGCTCCAAACTGTGACGCACTAGGTTCCCCTCTTGCATGTCAGTCTCTGTATTTATATGGAAAGTCTATATATAAGTGAAGAAATGTTTTTAGTTTTCAACGTTTTGTGTGTTGTTCTTGCATAGATTTAATAATATTTTTTTACTTTACTTAATGCAAACATTGACCATTTAGAATAAGGTATAATCGCATTATAATGCATTATAACAGTGATTATGATATGTAACGACTATGGAAATTATAATACACTATGATTCTTACAAAGAGAAAAAGTCAGTGAGTGGCCAGCTATTCTGAACTATTGTGCTATAAGCAGATTATAATACATTATAGACACAGGGTCATAGAAAGTGTGACTAAAAAAAGCTCACTGATTGTCTTTATTGCTTATTTCCCCCTCGAAATATAATAAACGAAATGAAAAGAAAAGACATCTCTTTCTGCAGACGTGTTGCTCTCATTATGTTTAATTATAGATAAGTGGTACTGATACCAGAAATCCCATATTGGTGCAATATGCGAAATATGTGAAATATGCGTGTGCATGTTGGCAATAGCAGTGTGGTTTTGCCTCAGCCATCCAGAAGAGTTAGCCAGCTTTAAAGACTGAATTCAAACTGTTCCCAGCATCAAAAGGTCTGGTTGGTGCAGGTTCAGTTGTCAGAATCTATATACCAACTGAAAAACTCAAGTTTGACATAACTCTGACAGGATCACGACCATTTCAGCGCAACGGGTGTTTCAGTTTAAAAAGTGACCGTGTTAACTGGTGACTTTCAGTCCGTGGTTGCTCGTAAGTAACTTGCCTAAATGGTTGGCATAGATAATAAACACAGATGAGTTTGTATTTAAAATTGATTGAAGGCTTTTAGGAGGACACCTACATGTGTTCAACAGCTGCCGTCACAACGAGCGACCTCGGCTGAGTCACCAGCATGGACAGTCGATGGCGACGGCGTCTATGACAGCAAGCTATTAAACGTGTTGACCCCCACTGGACTGATCAGAAATGCTCAACTCAATCGAGTCACAGCACTGCATGTCATGGTGTTTGACGCTCTGTTGATGACCACAGATAACAGTTCATAGTTGGAAGCATCTCGTGACACGTAATTTCTCACTGGTGTAACGTAACACACTAGCTTTCGCCACCAAATACACGTGTATATCAGGCCACAAAATACTGGACTATTGCTCATATGTTTTACCCACTCACTGATAGCACATCTATCTGGAAAGTCTATTTGTTTAGGTTGCATTCTTGATCTTTGGTGGTTAATGTACTCCACTGTACATCCATTACCAAACTGCGTGCACATACTTATACACGTCATCATTGTTTAAAAACTGTAAAAGGGTCTAATAATGTACTAGCATACATCAGAATTAGATACACTCCCAAGCACAAGCATACTTCCTCACACACATATTCTCTCCCTCTCCAACAAAATAAACTAACTTATTCTCTCTTAGTCACACTCGAAACACACAGTTTGCCATTTATAATTCATTTCATGTACACACTTATTTTACTTGGACCAGCCATGTTAAAGCATGCTGCTGTCTACACCCCCTTCCCCCCTTGCATAATTTGACTTGAGATCAAGGGGAATTATTTGTGGAAAATTAGAGACTTAGCAGTGCTTACATTAAGCATACAGCCGCCGTATTATCTCCGAGGTGCTAATGGACCCAGATGCATTGGAAACTGTTGTAGGTGGTCTTCCTGAAAGAGTAAAATATGTATGGTTAAGTATTAGCTAAGAGGAGCAATATTTAGACCAAAAGAGCCGCATGCAAATGAATCCATAATAAGACGATGCGAAACGAAAAGAGGAACGCCTAAAGAGCAAATTTATTAAATGAGGTCTTTTCAGGCAAGGGGCAATTCCCCCGAGGACCAGCGATGAAGACTATTTAAAGCTTTTTTTTATTGCACCCTTGGGCCCCTTTGCACTCCTTTGAAATATTGTAAGTGGATAAAACAGGATTGCTGTCGGTGACATCTTCATAGGAGTGGTAAACAATAATAGGTTGGAGCCAGCAGGGTCTAAGGCCGCCATGCTTTAACTCTCTGATTTCCCTGTGCGTCTCTCCGGTCTGTGTTTCTGTTTGCTTCGCTCTGTGATTACAAAAGTAATTGAGATGATCAAGCCATGGATGGATTACTGAATGGGCCTACCGCACAGGCACAGGGGCCCAAAGTGTTAGGGCCCCCCCTGGCCTTCACCTATAACATGTAACTCAAAGAGACATGTACCAACCAGGAAGTGACTCAAAATGACTAACACACCTACAAAGCAATACAAAACAACTGCAGAGACACAAAACAACTACAAAGAGACACAAAACAACTACAAAAAAATACAAAACAACTACAAAGAGACACAAAACAACTACAAAGAGATACAAAACAACTACAAAGAGACACACGACAACTACAAAGAGACACAACACAACTACAAAGAGACACAAAACAACTACAAAGAGACACACAACAACTACAAAGAGACACAACACAACTACAAAGAGACACACAACAACTACAAAGAGACACAACACAACTACAAAGAGACACACAACAACTACAAAGAGACACACAACAACTACAAAGAGACACACAACAACTACAAAGAGATACAAAACAACTGCAAAGACACAAAACAACTACAAAGAGACACAAAACAACTACAAAAAAATACAAAACAACTACAAAGAGACACACGACAACTACAAAGAGACACAACACAACTACAAAGAGACACACGACAACTACAAAGAGACACACAACAACTACAAAGAGATACAAAACAACTGCAAAGAGACACAAAACAACTAAAAAGAGACACAAAACAACTAAAAAGAGACACAAAACAGCTAAAAAGAGACACAAAACAGCTAAAAAGAGATACAAAACAACTACAAAGAGACACAACACAACTGCAAAAAGACACAAAACAACTATAAAGAGACACACAACAACTACAAAGAGATACAAAACAACTGCAAAGAAACACAAAACAACTACAAAGAGACACACAACAACTACAAAGAGATACAAAACAACTGCAAAGAAACACAAAACAACTACAAAGAGAGACACAACAACTACAAAGAGATACAAAACAACTGCAAAGAGACACAAAACAACCATAGTCCAACCACTCACACATGTGTCAGCCCTGTGGTTGCCTATCGACCTCCAGGGTGGACCCCGCCACTCGCCGTGAAGTCAGCACTGTCTGCGACCCTGGAAAGTAAAGTGGTCACGGGTTGAATTTATCAAGTAGATAAAGTAAAACAAAGCAAACCAAATTTCAGAGGACAATACATTTTAAAACTCTCTATCTGTCTGTCTCTTTGTCTGCATGCCTATCTATCATGGGATATCAAACCATTAGTTATGTGACAGAAGTTTCTCTGTTTATCGTAGCTAAATTACTGTATTTTCTGGGGACAGAAATCTCCTTATTTTTATAAAATCACAACAAAATATATTTTTTATAAGAATGATTTGTTTTACGTTACCTCTCATATCAGTGTACTCTCCTCCTTTACAAATCCATAGAATGAACTGGTCCTCCCAGAATGTAGATCACATACATCAGTTAGTGTGAGGTTAAATAGTCCACTCTTCCCCCTGTGCTGAGGGGGACTTATTGATGGATTTATTAAGTTTACAGTGGTGAAAAACTGTTGTTTCTAGGTTTGAGGTGAAGTATTTTCCAAACACAAAAGGATTGTAAATCAAGCAGGCTCCGACTACGAGTTTGCGTTTGTTCCATGATGTTTGGAGAATAAGCCCGGAATTAGTTGCATGTTGGCAAATCTTCTAATGAATGGCTTAGCGGTTGTTTCCCTTGCAGATTATTCAGTTGAGTGGACTGAAGAGAAATCAATTACTGCAACTTAACTTCCATTATTTATCCCACAGCTGAGGGGGGAAAAACGGCCTTACATGACAACGTGCCTCTATTAAATTCATAGGGTCAGATTCAATTCCCAGAAATGTTATTTTCCTGGGATAAATCCCTCGAGGAGAGGGGAGGAGGGGGGCAGGATCCCTCCAGAAATGAAAAGACAACAGAAAATCTGTTTTTACAGACCACCGCTGCTTTCTCAGCTCTTTTGATTAGCATTAATGTTGCACTGCGGAAGTCTGCCGGCACAACTGTCACAGCTCCTTCCACACACACACACACACACACACACACACACACACACACACACACACAGAGATAAAGCTATATCTGCCCCTGCCTGCGTAATTCTAAAGGGAACATTTTTTTTTCTTTTAAATTAAATGCATGCTGATTGTTATTGCCCCCCCTCCCGGTCGGCAGCGAGGTAAATGTCACTAAGTAAGTGCCACACTTCTTCTTTCCTCGGTGGCTGTTAGCAGGTTTGTGCATGCAGAATAAAAGCGAGGTGGATGAGTGTTCCTGCGTGCATCAGAGTGCGCGCGCTTATCAGGGAGCAGCAGGGGGACCGGACATATGTCGCTCCTCTCGTTACAGGCCGAGAGCAGCGATAACGGGCCGGTTAGTGGCGCGGTGGAAATGGCGTACAGCGGCAGTCGTGGCGATCACACGGGGGGGAAGAGAGAGAGAAGCGGGGTCGGGACGAGCATCACCACGGGACCCGCCGCTAACGCACTCCAGTCTGTCATTCAGATGGCCTCACACACACACGCACACACACACACACACGCGCACACACACACACACACACGCACGCGCACGCACACACACGCAGTGGCAGCCACAACATGCTTTATTTAAAAGGCTCTGACTTCATTGTACTTTTCACAGCGCTGCTCCTCTCCGTCTGGGAAACAGCATGCAGAAGTGAAAAGGGGATAAAAGCTCGTCTACGTGTAAAAGAGTCTATTTTACATCCTCCCCGCTAATTGAATCTGGAGCAGTTGCAGTTAAACTGAATGGCATATGTGATGTGCACTATTGGTGGTGCACTATTAGGCTGAATTGAATTTGCACGGTCGGCTGGTTGCACAAGTAATATGAGTGCTTTTGTAAGTAGGGATAATATTACAGGCCCAGGACTCACTGAGGGTTCACACAGAGGAGACCTGTCACCCAAACAACCACGTATCCAGACACAGCCTCACGTGAGGGATGTCTGTGTGCACGTGGAGGCAATATGTCAGTCATGTGATCTTTGCTCACATTAGAATTACTTGTAGTTGCTGTAGATTGCCCCTTGTTACTTCATTTTACATTCAGATTTACATTCTACAGCTCAACTAACACACACATCCACTTGGTGTCAATCAAGGCAGTAATTATGATATATATTATATATATACTATTGTAAATCAACCCCCTACCCCTCTTTATAGATAAAGATATAAATAAATAAAATAAACACTGCAGGCTACTGTCTCTCTATTTCATGACTATCACATGTGTTAAAGTGGAAAACTAGAATGTAATATGAGTGCTACAGAAGCCATATCACTGTCAATTGTCTTTTTGTAAATTGAAAACAAATATAGGACCGGAGGAGAAAATGAAACACTGCTGCTGCCCAAGTTTACTTGTAAAAATGTAAATAAACTCAACAAATGGCCAAAAGAAGAAAAAAAGAATGATTCATGTGAGGATTTGAGAGTTTGGGTGTCATCTGCTAATAAAGGTCGGCTGTGAAAAGAGCACTCCAGTAAAAGATCCTTCATCACTGACTGGCTGTGCCATTGTAGGACCCTCCACAGGAACCTCTCCCAGCCCAAACCCCAAACACCACCCCAACGTCTTTCTGTTTCATCCTATACTCAACCAAATGTGTGAAATGACGCGTGAGACGGAACATCGGCAAAACAAAGTGGCACGTGTCTGAATACCCAGGAAATGCTGCTCCACATGTCGTGTTTTACAAATTCACATGTTTTTTTTTGTAAGGCTTAATGTACTATATTTGGTGTAGGTTTTTACTTGTACGCCCACAAAGCACAGAAGACCAGACCCTCTGTGTAGGGCTGCACAATTAATCCAGATTTAATCAAAATCACAGTTGCCTGCTGCAATTTTCTAAATCTCAGGAGACACAATATTTGTTGCGGGTGACATTCGTGTCAAAATACAATTTTAGATTAAATACAGTCGCACATCATGTTCTATCGACTTCAACAAAGCTGGGTTTGGTGCAGATCTCTGCAAAAATCACATGTGTTTTTATTAATGGAAATGAGAATAATGACGTAGAAATGATCATTCCCTCTTCAGTCAGTCAATATCTATATATATATATATATATATATATATACATGTCTGCATCAGCATAACTAGCAAGTACTCAGTCCAGACAAGACAAGTGTCTTGTATATATATATATATATATACTTCATGTATTGTGAGGAGGACATGACACCTTTTTGCTCATTGCTATCATATCTTTTTTAACACGCATTCATTATTGTGTTGCTGTATAAGCACTTGCTTTCTGGATTTCTGTTTTCAGTGTGAATCTAATTAATTTGATCTGAAAGACCAAAATAAAAATGAATGACATCAAATCAAATGTTAGTGCCGGTGAACGGAGGATCCCTGAACACAGACGTTCCTCCTTCAGAACGCTCAACGGCAGAATATCTTTCCTACATTTAGGAAATGTTACAAAGAGAACTGTACTTGTTAGCTTGTTATTTTATTGACTCCTTCTTTTTAGGGACGATCTTTAAAAAAAATACTCTCATAAATAATTCCCACAAGCAACCTGTGCCAAATCCTAAATTGACATACTTCCTATGCTGCGTGTTTTTCTCTCTCCTCCCTCCAGTATTAGTGCTGATAGAATCACACGGTGAGGAACTACGTCTAACATTCAGCCGAGAGTTAGATGTGCAACACACAGATCAGACATTCTCACACACACACACACACACGTTAACACACATCCTTCCAACCGAGCACTCGCCACTCAGCCTTGAATGTGTACATTATTTTTGACATTAGCCATTTAAGGGGACAGTATATTTTACACAAAGTGGCATTAATTAAGTCGCTAAAGGCAGGCGATCATGTATTTCAAAAGCAGTGCGGACAACAAAGGCAGTGACGGTGGGAAATACTGAAAGTCAATTAGAATTTTATGTACGTTTTTAGATCTCCCTCTTTTTTTTTTAATGATAAATGAAGTTACTAATTTCGTCTGTGCTCTTTCTAGACACTGCAGCTTTAATTGCTAATTGTTAACAGCGAATGAATACATTTGCATATTAATTAGCTCCCAATTTACATTTTTAATTTGCCGCCTTCAAAGGGTGTGAGATAAAAGGTCGTGTTATTTTAAATAATTTATCCTTTATTGCGGAAAAGATGCTGAAAGGAAAATGTGGGTGGTGGGGGGGGGATTTTTAACCCCTAAAAGCTCTGAAAATGCACGTTAAAAATACATACAAGATATATTTATTTATAGATATATATTTTGTCAGTTAATTAAATGGGCAGAGGATAAAAATGGTGCACTCAAACAGTTTTTAATACAAAGCCACCTGGAGAGGCAGAGCAGCTCTGGACGGTTGAGTGAAGAATCCAGTGAATGCACCAGAGAAGACTTCTGTGGAAGTCAAGTTTGGAAACCAGACCCCCCCCCCCCCCCCAACCCCCACTGTCTCTGTCTTCTCCGGCTTTCTGTGTGTGTGTGTGTGTGTGTGTGTGTGTGTGAGAGAGAGAGAGAGAGAGGGGAAGGGAACGCTTTTCTTTTTATCACTCCATTTTGTCCTCTCTCCCTCCTGACACATCAATTGATTTGGCAGCCGGCGCCTTCGGTTTCCGTCTTTCACCACGAGGCAGCGGCGAGCGGAGAGGGAACGAACAAGTTCAGAAATTCATTAAGATGAAAAACAGCCGCCACTGTATTTCTTGTGAGGAGGAAGTGCTGTGTGCGTGTTTCTCTCTCTGTCTCTGTGTGTGTGTGTGTGTGTGTGTGTGTGTGTGTGTGTGTGTGTGTGTGTGTGAGATATGTGTAGCCAGCCAGTTGCTTGCACATTCTTGCCGTTCATTGGCCCGGTGCCACAAACAAACCGGTTTCACAAGTCGTCGCTAGCCGGACGCCAGCACACACTGACGCAAACAGACCAAACAAAAATAAAAAAAAATAGTTGACAGCAATGTATACAAAGTCAGGGAAAGAGATGAGGCTGGACTCTGGAGCAGGCCTCTACTCCAGCTGGAAATCTGGAAACTTTTATTGTCCTCGCGCTCAGAAGCCAACCAGCTCCAGGTAGTTCTGAAAGGCTCCGCCCCCTGGTTCTACAGAGAGACGGGTGGTGCGTGCCCAGCGACGCGCACGCGTTGACGAGTTTGTAAAAACAAGACTTCCGAAATAAGACGGGAGTGATGCTGAAAGCTTTAAAGCACCACAATCAGGCCCAATAGCACAGCCCCGTGATGCAGATGGTTTTCCCGAGGAAACAATATGCCATTTAGGTCATGGCATTGTAATATCTAATGACATATTTGTGAGGAATGGAATGAGGAGCTTGGTGTGAAGTTGCATATTGGGGAAGAAGCAGAGCCTTATGTGGCACAGAGCCAGAAAACCTCCCATACATTAGAGCGTTGAACAGCTTTAATCAGGATAACTGATACAAGCGTCTGAATCTCTGAAGACGACCCTTTATTCATACTGTGTGTGTGTGTGTGTGTGTGTGTGTGTGTGTGTGTGTGTGTGTGTGTGTGTGTGTGTGTGTTCCTGAGCTGACTTGGAGCTTGTTGTCTGTGTGCTCACACTACAGTAGCTGTGCCCAGTGAAGCACACGCGCTCTGATGTAAACCGATGGCCTGCTTAGTGTTTCTGCTCTCATACGATCATGGAGTGGGCTTCATGTCGTGGTCTGAAGGGTGAAGGGAACCTGAAGACAGCGAGGGAGAAGGGATCCACCAATCAGGTGTGAGAGTCAGTGTGCGATAGCATATTGCCCTGTCAGTGTGAGGACGAGGACAGAACAACGTTTATCATGCCAAGGCAGAGTGCAGAGAAAATATCACAACCAAAACAGCAGCTTTCTAAGTACATTTTTTTAATTACTCAATACTGACATTAAGAAGCAAGGGACCATATGTTTATTAATTGCAACTTTTTTTTTCATCATAATTGTTGTAGATAAATTAGATTTTTTTTTCCTTCTTAAATGGCTCATTTTTGGAAAACTTCAATCTTCCAAATAAAACAGTGAAATATTAAAGAAAAAGAAGATAATTCATGCAATAAAAAAACAAAGGAGAGAGCAGATGCACTGGCCAATCAGTTATGTGGAAGCTGTAGCTCCGCAGAGATTCTATTCTTCATATGAGTCGAAAGATAACATCCGTGTTGTCTGATAGCTGTCCACAGTTCTCTGCTGTGTTAGAGTTTAATAAATCGCCAAATTAATGGATGTATTACTAAAACAAATCCTGCATTAGACAGTTTAAATAAAAAATATATGAGGAAGCTGTCAAACAGATCCATGGATTATTGTAATTTGTCAAATTAATAAAATTGTAACCAATGAGGGGAAATTCCATCTGCACTCCTTCCTATCTGAGCTCACGGTGACAGAGAAGCTGCTCTATTTATATAAACGCACTGCATGTTATAGCACACACACACACACACACACACACACACACACACACGCGCACACACACACATATATACACATACACACACGTACACACTTCCCCGCTCTGTATAATTGTGTTTATGCGCATGTAGATACATTTAAGCATGAGTCTGTGTGTGTGTGTGTGTGTGTTTGTGTGCGTGTGTGTGTGTGTGTGTGTGTATGTGTGTCTCAGTTAAGATGATTACGGGGGGAAATTCAACCACCTCTACCAATTACACACCAGCCTCTTGTATACATAAACAGTGCAATTTATGTCCCATTGATCTGTCTAATTCTTTCAACAGGAGCACATTATGGCCGCCGTCTTTTTGTCTCCCGCCTCGCTCTCCTCTCGGCAGCACGCGAGCCGAGCGAGGAAAGCCTTCCAAGTCCTTTTGTGCTCCCGTGTCCCTTTGAACAATGAATCATATTTAGCGAGGAGAGAGGAAACACGGCGCTGCTCGCCAATAAGAAGGCGGCTGCTCCGTGAGCCAGCCGAGAGGAGTGGAGGTGGGGAGGCAGAGGGGCGGGGTCTGACTGGACAGGGCTCAGGCCATCTGGGGGCCCTGGGTAAAACGGGGCCCCCACGCCCTGTTTACGTTTCGTTGATGGAAAGACAGGAAAACTAGATGACTGTCTAACAGTCTCATTTCATATTATGAAGTGATACTGAAAGCTAAAAGCAACAAACAAGCGTACAAGGTATTTAAGCCCCTGAAAACTTGCTGTCAAACATTAAATATTCATAAATATTTGTCTAAATAGGCGACAATCAGAATCTATTAGGACTCATCTTCATCCTGACTGTGGAGGTCTGTTTCATCAGATTTGATTTAAATGATGCGAAATCCACATTTTTGTAAAGATCTATATGACAACACTTGTCATTGGGACATGTTTCATTTATGTCCAAAATAAAATAAATTATGGCACAATTACTATAATCTTCATGCTGAACCAATGTCTTTTTAACCCTTTGGATCACATCCCCATTGTACAACCAACAACATTTTTAAAATCTTCTTATTTTGATATCAAACTCCAATAGAGTATGACGTGTACTTCCAGCTAGTACCAACTAATAGTATCATGTCATTTATCCATCAATCAAGCTGCAAGAGCGCTGTGTGTGGGGCCACAGTCCCCTGAACTCCGTATCACTACGTTCTAAGCCCGCCCACTTTTTTTACCGATCCAATCAAATGCTTAGGATGTGATTTAAATCCCTCAGATGTTCTGTTCCCTGGGGAACACGTTAGCTTCACTGAGACTTCATCCTGACACTTTGTACATTAACCCGACAAAACAGTTCAACATCTTTAAAATGTGCATTGTAATGTATAAATGTGTAAAACAACAATCAACTTCATATAAAAGCATTCAAATAAAAACAAATAAACTCAATAAAACCTAAACAACATGTTAAGTATGATTTCCTTCCTGTGGAGAATGCACAGAGGAACCCACAGAGACTTCCCATTTTTAATTTGCTCACTTTTGGGGCCCCCTGGTGGTTGCGGGCGGCCTCTAATTAATGCTTCCACCAAGCGATATTTTAAATGAATATGAAGTTGTTGTTTTTTCCCGTATGACAGTTGTCATGCTAAACATCCAGATATCTCCCCGAAGTGTGTTCTTCTGGGGCGGCTCTTTGAAACAGCACCACGAGGCAGCATGTGAGTGCAGACTGGTTCCAGCTGCCCTCAGCCTGCCCTGATCACTGATCAGGTGACTTTATGATACATTACGGCCTTCAAATATCCACATAAATAACTGTGTCCTCGCTGTCAGAGAGAAACCTCCACCAGGTCAGAGGTGAAACATGCTCCTATAGTTTTTTTTTAAAGAAATCAGCTTCATGTATCAGCTCAACCCCTCTCACAGTGATCCCATGTCACAGAATCTCATTTTACCATCATCTATAACAGGAGGCTTAAAAAAAAAATCCATCTTCCCTTTCCTTGTTTTGCTTGTCAGTAGAAAAAAAAAGAATCTGTGTTTTTCCACCATCCGCACAAATCTGCCACCTCTGGTGATTGATGCAGTCAAATTAGATGTATGTGGAACACTGGCTCTGGCAAATGAACACATCAACTGATGACCAGCTGTTTCTAATTATTATACACTGGTTAATTAGGACGCCGTGTCACCATCAACGGCGGCGGTAAACTGTGTGAAATTCATAATTCATGCTCTGGCGTCCAATAAGCCTCCCTGATCAAACCGGTACAACGTGGCATGGATGGAGAGGCCGTGCGGAAAGAGACTGGGGAGGGTGGATGGTGCACTGCTGTTGCCAAATATCCGTGTGTGTGTGTGTGTGTGTGTGTGTGTGTGTGTGTGTGTGTGTGTGTGTGTGTGTGAGTGTGTTCGCGCCTTTCCCTCACACCTCCTGCTTCTACCCCTCTCTCTGTCTCTCCCAGCAGGGTGTGTGTGTAGGTGGCGGTGTGAAATGTCTGGATCTCCAAGGTAAGCCGAACGCCTCGCTCCGTCATTATTAAACATGATTGAGGACTTTATGTGACATTCATGATACACCGATTGATTTTGTAATCTTTTACATATTCAATCAACGTGGAATTGTAGAGAATAAGTAGAAAATATATGAGACAATTTCTGCACAAAAGATGATCAAATTGACAGTCAATAACATAGTTTTACATATAAATGTATATTTTGGATACATGCACATACAATGTCTTGGATTTAGTCTTAAAGCCAAGTGGGATGCTTTATTTTAAATGAGTGAGTGCACATGTATTGGTTTTTACTTATTTTCATGTGTTTATCAAAAACATGCAGAACTTCCAATGAAAATGTGCCATAAATCCCAGTGAAGATACTGGGTTGTTTTAATAAAATCACTGGACAATTCTATTCCTTTCTGACGCAGCTTCAGAGTTTTTTTGAATTTTTTTTGAATTGATATGGTTGTGATTATATGATGATATATATGCAATAAGACAGAATAAGGCCTATCATTAGGAAGAAAATAACATCAACACAATCCTTTGAAATATTACATGTTCTAACCCCAATTGCAGTCCTAATGCTTATTCTGGCCTTAACCCAGTATTAATCTCAGCCCAGGCACGCACTGAAACCTGAATCAGTGCCTCATCTTGAACTGCATCATGCATAACCATTACTCAGATCTGAAACCAGTTCAAATACGAACCCTGAACCCAAACTGAGTTGGACTGCAGCGTTTACATTCGACCAAATCAAATCCCAGCTCAAACTGTAACCCTAAATCTAAATCCTAATCCCAAACTACATTTGCACGTGGACCGTAACCCACGTCCTAAACTAGCTTTTACATTAAACTCAACCTAATCTTAGCTCAAATCTGTAACCTAAACCAAACCAGATTCTAGTCCTTAAATTAAACTAAACCTAATCCCAGATTAAATCCTAAATCCCAACTGGGATCCAAAGTAGTGTCGTGACCCCGTGAGCACTGGACAGAGTGTAGAAGTAGCGTGGCGGTGCAGCAGCAGACACATCTGCATACAGAGTGTGAAGTTGTGTGCGACGCCGTGATGGGCGTCACTGTCGTCACGCACTGATGACATCTGACTGCGGGTGTCGCTGCCTTATTATCTTCCCGACGCAGGGCGGATTAGAAAAATGGGATTTCAGATGGCTCTCCTTTCCACCCCACACGCCCTCTGCCATCGCTCAGCTAAGTGATTATTGTTAAAAAAAATCATTTTGGAAATAATTATGATAGTAATTATCATTTCCCCCTTCTTGGCCGGGGAGATAAGAATTAACCCAGGAGAGAGAGAGGGGGAGAGAGAGAGAGAGAGAGAGATAGAGAGAGAGGGAGGAGAGAGGGAGAGAGAGAGGAGGGGAGAGAGAAAAAGGGACAGAGAGAGAGGTAGAGGGAGAGAGGGGGGGATGAGAGAGAGAGAGCGAGAGAGAGGGCGAGAGAGAGGGGGGAGAGGGTGAAAGAGAGAGAGGAGGGGAGAGATGGAGAGATAGAGGGAGAGAGAGGGGCGAGAGAGAGAGAGATAGAAGTCCCAAGGGTTTATTGGATCCGTCACAGTTAGACTTGCAGTGCGACTCCTGATCGTTGTTGGGGAGCAAGAGTAATCAGATTACCAGATCTTCACTGCTCTTCCTTCAATCAACAAACACACATCACACCTACGGTGACTTTACTAAGATTTTGGGCAGTAATCAGATTACAAAATGGTAACAGTGATCTCTGATAATCTCTCCTAAAAACACAATAATAACTGTAGAACAACAGGATTAATGGTAGGATAAAAAAATAATGTTGAGGTAACAAATACATAACAAATGTGGAAGAGAATAAGGAGAGACAAAAAGGCTTAAAACAAGAAGAGGTTAATTCCACATATATTTGTACAGATGGCAGAGCAGAGTTAAATAGTGAACATCAGATTGTGGGGAGTGAACAGAACGTTGTTCATCACACTGGTAAATCAATCATAGAGCTCATATAATCCTGGCTTTGGTGAGCGCAGCTTAGTTGAGGTCATTTTTAGGTACGGAAAGGAAAACCAGAAACTCTGAGAATAAATTGTCTTTTATTTTGAAAAAGAAATTTAACATTGACCATATTTTCACTGTAACCAGTACGAGCAATATCACAAAATAAAAAGTACTACATTCCAAAGTCCTGCATTCAAAATGTGTAACTATTTTGTATATCAGCCCAATGTTCCTGTATATTATTACTGTATATCTGATGCATTCTGCTGGGTGGTTTCATCAAATGTATTTAAATTCTACATCTGGGTTCTAGTAAAATAACAAAACAGTTATAATAACATATGTATATATATATATATAAATATATATATATATATATATATATACATGTATATATAAATATATACATGTATATATATGTATGTGTATACAACATTTATAGTTATAGCAAATGTTAGATTGTGACTTTGTAGGTGAAGTAATCAAACTACATTTTCAGGTTTTGTAAGTTCTGTATACTTTATTGATTACAGTGTTCTGCCAGTCGTCAGTAATCCATAACGCTGGAGCGTTCACGCCGTAGAAGCCCAATCATGAGGAGCAGCATCGTATTCTTCTAACTGGAGCTGTCATTATTTATCTTTCTGTGGCTCTCATTAAGCCTCACAACTTTATTAAAAGAAAACACACACACACGCACGCGGATCAACTTTTCCCATAAAGGAAGTTGTTTTGTCGTGATTTCTGCTGAAATGTTCTTTTCAGAAAAAAAAGAGGATAAAGCGCATTTAGAGCCGTGCAATTTTGCCTGTTAGCAAACAGCCTTCCAATTATCTTCCGTTTGATTGCTTGCCTCTATCAAGGTGAGCGATTAGACCAGCGCTCCTGTGAAGCTCTGGAAGTCGTTCTGAAATCGCTGCACTTTGATTTCATCAATCTGCAGGCAGCCCAACTGGAAGAAAATGTGAGTTTTATGAGCAAAACTTATTTTCCTCATCTTCGCTCTTCCAATACAGTTTCATATTCAGGCCCTCCCCTGTATCAGATTAGAGGCTATTTTTTTCCTTCCAAAAGAACTTCATAACATTCCTGTCAAATTTGGCGCCTTGCTTTCTTCATTTTTTTTTCTCCCTCCCTGTTTTTTTTTCTCTTGCAGGGAGCATCGTCCTTGCTGGATATGATTTTGTACTATGAATCTACAACCCATCTTGACATGTCTGACAACAGCAGTATGGGAACATTGTGTTGGAGGGCCCTCGCTCATTTGATAAAGCAGGTTGGCTGACGCCGTGGAATAGTAATCTTTTCTCGTAGGCTTTCTCTGGGGGATAATGTACATCCTAGAAAGTGAGTTTGTTGCACATTACATGGTTTGAAGATGCAGGGCAGAGCAAACCGGGTGAGAAGTTCTCCCACTGCGAACACGAGCATAAACACATCAAAACACCGCCACGCACGGCATCACTGCAGCATCACAGATAGCATTAGCAGCATAACTGATTAGCTGTGGGGGGAGAAACAATCCAACCTTACCAGAGACTGACTTCCGTGTCTGTGCGATCAAAGTGGGACAGGATGAGGGAACACAATGCAAGACTCTGAGCATGACCTCCAGTTAAGATTATTATATTCACAAACGTAAGGACTCTCTCTCTCTCTCTCTCTCTCTCTCTCCTGAAATAAACTTACTTTTAAACAGTTTCCTCTCCACTGTTTTGGGGTCTGCAGTCCTTTGGCATTGTGGAGAGCTGACATTTGCTTCATCAAGTTGGCACCTCAATGTGCTGTCTGACGTTTGGAGGGCAACACACTCCACAACGGAGTACCAGGGCCACTGTAGGTAAAACATATAATAATTACGGAGCCGGGGGGGTATGTTCAAAGAAAAGAACACAGAGATTGAAGTCGTAAATATACAAATGTATGAGATTATAAAGTCAGGAATTTATGAGGAAAAAAATGGTGGAGTTCAAAACCGTGGCAACGCCATCTGTCTCAATTGTCTTGCTCCTGAAGGAGTGTTCTTCTGGTAAGGAAGGCCCCTGAGTGTGACAAAGGTCCTGAAAGATACATACACCTGTTTTCTTTCATGTTCTTTCATGAACATAAGTAAAATGAGAGTAAAGATGAAAAGTCTGTTACTTTAGCACAGCTAACTCCAAAAACCCACCGCAGAGAAGACGTTGCTCCGATCACACGGCGTTACCATAGTTACACACTGACCGTGCCCAACTGTCACTGTGTCAGTGTGAAGTCAAAAACAACTCAGAGAAGACATATGACATGATTCTGGTGAATGGAGTCCTCAGGGTTTGATGGCGAGGGAGACGCTCCCCCGCTTAGCCTGCTACTCCTGCTTCCTGGACCCAGATGAGTGGCTGAGAGAAGATGGATGAATGGAGAGAGCGCCACAACGATACATTTTGTACTCGGCGGCTCACGTCACCGCGGTGCTTTGATGAGGCGGATGCAACCTTGCAAAGTGAAGTGATGTTTTTTCTTAACAAAAAAACCCACTAGATTTCATTACCAACATTTTGCACCCCACTACGAGTTTTTTTCCCTCATAACTTTATGACTTTATAATATTGCAGTTCCTTCTGATAAATACATACAGCAAATCACAGAAAAAGTAACTCTGCGAAATATGAGGTACGGTAAGGACTACAAGTGGCATTAATTAATTAATTGGCGTAGCAAAATTCTCAATTCCACAGCCCGTATTCACAAACTGCATTTAAACGAGCCATTTTTTTCAACATAAAAAAATTTAAAACACGTTAAGGTAGAAACCCCAAATACAAGTATGACCCTGAAAATAAGCATGATATGTCTCCTTTAATGTCTCTAATGTCTCGTGCTTGCACAGGCGTGTTACTCATCCCAGCGAGTCCAAAGTGTTTTGAATAATTAGGTTTTAGCAGGAATTTGTTTAGGAAGTAGTAAGTAAATATAAATATAAATGCCACTAGGATCATACGGCACGAGTTTTGTGACACTTATCCAAACCTCCTACACCTATCAGCAGCACTACCCCAAACCCGTACCCAATGATGGCCCATATGTTCCCAGACCAAGCCCTACAGTATGGACTGAGTTCGGTTCTCTTCTTCCTCCTGGTTTCTCCTCAGTGTTTGATGTCAGGGAGGACAGACAGGCCGGTCCAGTGTTAGAGTAACGCTCACCACCGTCGTCTGCACTTTTCTTCTTCAACAGGCCTGAGTGATAGTGAAGCTCTTTCTTCCTCCACATTGTTCTTGAGACATTCTGATACGTTTTCAACTGTTTCTTTGTGCGTGCGTCTGTATTCACTGCGTGCCTGTTTCATGCCTGTTTCAGAGCGTGCGTCTGTAATCACTGCGTGCCTGTTTCAGAGCGTGCGTCTGTATTCACTGCGTGCCTGTTTCATGCCTGTTTCAGAGCGTGCGTCTGTATTCACTGCGTGCCTGTTTCATGCCTGTTTCAGAGCGTGCGTCTGTGCAGACTGGACCTGTGTAACGTTCCTGTGGCTGACTACCCGGCTCAGTCTCTATCCAGAGCCCTGCTGACCAGCCGACTCACAGCGCTGCACCTTCACAACGCCCAGCTCAGCGGCTTGCCACTATACACACTGGGTATGACGTACACACATACACACACACACACACACACACACACACACACACACTGGTCACCCTCACTGAACACTCCTGATCTTTTGCTTTTGTTTGTTTAATCATATTTCTGTGTGTGGACTGTGATTGTAAATTCATGCGTGCCTGCATGCATTGGAGAATGACTGTGTGTGTGTGTGTAAGTGTGTGTGTAGGTGTGTGTGTGTGTGTGTGTGTGTGTGTGTGTGTGGCTGGGTGTGTCCTGTGGCCAGCAGGACCAGATTTTGACCTGTGACCCTCTCTGCAGGTCTGGACTCGGATTACGGTTCTAATCTCTTACCTGTCACTTTACACACCGCTACACACATCTATAAAGGCTGTGGCAGCCAGGACACACACACACACACACACACACACACACACACACACACACACACACACACATATTCACTATACACCAACAAAAATATAAATGGATAGATATATTAATAGATAGATGAATAGATTATTTTTCATTGTATATTTGATCTCGACACATTCCCAGGCATACTAAACACACACGCTACCACACACACACTTGTTCACACACACTTCAAACACACTTATATTGTTTCCTACAAATGATTTAAAGGGTCATTTGACATAAACAAAACAAAAAAAAGCTCATCCACTTCAGCGAGGTCCGGCCTCTCTGACCTTCATTGATTGGCTGCTGGTCTATCTCTGATCAGTATCCGTGGCGATGGAATAGGGGAGTGGGATATTGGAAGGGTCACATGACCCACACCCACACACATACACAATTAATGGATGTATATACACATATATAAATACCTGAGCCACGGGCGGACACCGCCCTCAGAGGGGGTTGGTGGCTGTACATGGACAGTCACAAGCATTTTCATCAGATAATCAAATTACATCACAATGTTCTTTTAATTCTAGAGCATGACCAGATGTCACGGTAAAACAATCCCTGTTTTCTTTGTGGGGACAACCCCCCAGTGAACACAGCCTCTCTCCTCTCAGCTGGGAGCAGACAGGGAACCAAATGGACGCAGTGTGCTGCCCACTCTTCACGACAGAAACTTGCTCCTCCAACACTTTCTGCCATTTCCTGGATCTCTTTGATATTTTAGGGTCTCACAACAACCCCCTCCCCCTCCGTGCTCATCTCTCATCCCACCCCATCCTCTCTGCCTTAGCCGAGCCCAGCGCCACCTCCCCTCCTTCCCTCCCCGGCGGGGGGTCCCGGCTGAGGATCATTGCCTTCGATCGGAGGGGCCTCTGATTGCGGGATTGGGCGCTCGCGGCGGACTCGACCAGATCAATCCCACCGATTCCACCATTTGGGTCCCACTGTGCCTGATGACAATGTTGGCATTCCACATGCAGCCCAACAAGCTTGATCAAATCTGCCGCATCGATCTGGATGCGAAGGGCAGCGAGGGCCCAGGCAACGCGGACACATGTGTACCGCAGTACAGTACATGTTACACAAATAAATATAAATACGAGATGTATCTCCGAAACACCATCAAATATGTGGCAAAGTACCAAAGTGACGAGATCCTTATGAATGGCGTACACACTGACATTTGGAGGAGAGGGCCGTGGAAGTTAACTGGTGTTTTGTAAGGTCCCCTGTGCTGAGGAGTCACAGCTCTGCTCCAACAACGTGTGTTCATGTTCCAGTGGTGACGGAGTGACACTTGATCCTTAGCGCAGTAATTGCAGCAGGCGGCGAGTCCTGCTGTGCTTCGTTTTCATGCTCAAGTTCACTCGCCATCAATCAGTCTATCACAGTTACAACCTGAAGGCCCCATGTTTGGCTTCTCAGAGGATGGATCATATCTAATATCAATTTACAAAGATCCATATGTCTTAATTTGGGGGAGGGGGCAGCTGGTTCCATCTAAACTTAGAGGAGCAAATCTCCGTACACCCCAGTCCTCATCAGCGCTGACTTCTCTGTTGTTGTGAGTTTATAGACAGACATATGCCTCCGATCATTTTACCTTCCAGCCAGGAGCTTCGACAGCTGTGTGTAACATGTGGGAGCTTCACATTATCCCAGTGACAAGGACCTGGTCCCCAACTGGCTTCCCATCAACGACCACTGCTAGTGCTGTGCTCAGCTAACCACTCAGGATACTCCCTCAGCTCAGCGTAACCTCCCCAAATACAATGTGTTTCAGTGTTTACTGGTAATAACCTCCCCAAATACAATGTGTTTCAGTGTTTACTGGTAATAACCTCCCCAAATACAATGTGTTTAGCAGTGTTTACTGGTAATAACCTCCCCAAATACAATGTGTTTCAGTGTTTACTGGTAATAACCTCCCCAAATACAATGTGTTTAGCAGTGTTTACTGGTAATAACCTCCCCAAATACAATGTGTTTGGCAGTGTTTACTGGTAACCCAATGGTTACACATCCAACCCGTTCTCACTCCCAACTCGTGGAATAACGACGCTTGGTCAGCAGCCGACACCGGCGCACCGAGGCTCCATTTAGCGTCCACATGACACACTGGCCTTTCAACTAACTCCAACGTAAACCCATCCATTATTAGACGCTCAGAGCAAACTGATGTATAAAGAGGATGGAAGGCTGCTTGGGGAGGAAGCCGAGGTGGATGGATTTACATTGATAAATTTCCTCTGAAACTTACTTAAAAAGAAAAAACAAGCGGACACTGACACGTTCAAGCCTGACGCCAGAGGGAACCTGGAGCTTCATAGTTTGAAGTTCAGGTCAAACTAATTCAAAAGTTTAAGGAGCGTGATTGTACTTTGAGGTAGTAATGTAAATTCTGGACCCAGTTTCTTATCTTTTGTTGATCTTTCCTTTTGCCGCTGCTTGTAGTTGGTGCGCTGAAGTCGAACAAGGCTTTGAAAGAGCTCCACCTGACCAACAACCTGCTGAACAGCTACCAGGATGCCCTGCATTTAGGAGACCTGCTGCGCTACAACAACACTTTACAGACAATGGAGCTCAGCAGCAATGTTGTAGCAGATGCTGGTAGGATGCTCTTCTTTGTTACAGAACACAAAATATATATTTAAGTTGCGCAGGGCAAAATTGATGTCTGCAGCACTAAGTGTTTTCTAATTGAGAATCATTATCAGCTGATGAACCACCAGATTTCAGATCAGCTTCTTTCCTCTGGCTGTGAGACTCCTTAACTCATCCTCCACCTTCCATATATTATATATTATATGTCATATTTTTTTGTATTTTTCCTTTGTAGCAAAATGTAGCAACCCTGTTGTACAATGACGAATAAAATACCTTGTTACCTATAAGGGTCAACAACTATATGCATTATATGTCTTTAAGTACATTTATGATTAAATCAACGCGTGTTCTGTTACACAGCATAGTGACCTTTATGGATGGTTAGAGTTACATCTCCGCTCATACAGTTCCCGAGCGCCAGAGTCCACGACTACGTCACTCAGAGCAGCTGTCAATCACAGCTGTCAGTCATGACGTCACCACCCCTTTTCATAGCATCAAATAACAAATTAAAACAAAACTTATCAGATAAATTAACACTTAAATATACATCAGCGTGTTGACAACTTCCTAAAATAACAGAAAACATCTTTGGGAAAAATGCATATGCATCCATTAGCACGGAGGGGGCGGGGTTTATGACCTATTCTGCAGCCAGCCACCAGTGGGCGATCCAGATGTTTTGGCTTCACTTTCGGTAGCTGTCATGTCCTCCATCTCTACAACAGTCTCTGGTCCTGACCCTAGCTCTGTGCTGCACAGACATGAGATTGATAGTCTTGGCACTCAGAACTCAGAAAAAGCTTGAATAATCATATTTGCCAGATGTCCAACTATAGTTCAACATCTTTTTACATTCAGCCAATGGAATCACAGATTCTTTGGATATGTCACACAGTCAATGTGTGAAGTGCAGATGAATTAATTTACTCTGAATAATTGTTTCTTAAAGGATTTAGTTCAACATAAAAAAATACAGTTGGAATATTTTTTTTAGGGTAAGTTTATGTAAAATAGAAATGTAAAAACAACAACTTGTGGTGATGGAAGAAGTCACATGGTTGATCATCTTTACATCTCACTCTGAAAGAAATGGAATAAGTGCAGGTCCCAGAATGTTGCACCCGAGGCAAACATTCGTCACTGCGAAATGGATTCCCACATTTTCAAAATTTACATCGTGTGAATGAGAGGCAGAGCACATGTTCTCAGAAGTTGTTTGCAATTGAGACACGTAATCTCATTAATCATTAGTAACACTTTAGCAGCCCTTGTTCAGTTTTTCTAATTAAAGAATGACCCTACTAACTTTGCTTGCCAGCAGCTTACAAGGAAACGCAGCAAAGCACCAGGATAGGAAAACACGGTGGGAGGGGTCCTCACACTTTGCAGACAGGCACTGTCCAGCTTTAACATGTCAAAAGGTTGAGCACATAGCAACCCTCTCCATAGTTACTGGAGCTCCATCATTCCCACCAAACATCTGTCTGTGCCATTGAGCTTACAAATACAAAGCAGTTCAGCTGAACCTGTTTAGCTAATTAGCATAATGTCATGTTGTTGGGTTGTTCCCTCTGCAGGTTTGGAGGAGCTGTGTGATGGTCTGAGGGGGCAGACGGCGGGTGTGAGGGTCCTACTGCTGAGGAACAACCAGATCACTGCAGAGGGAATGGTCCATCTGGCCAAGGCTCTGGTGAGGATCCCAGTACAGCTCTTAGTTTGGAACAAAACCGATGCCAACAGTCAGCAGAAGCATTAATGTATTCCACAGAACAGACCTTTTCTTTTCTCCATGGACATCAGAAACTTCAGTCTAAGGGCAGTTTTCCTCACACGGTATACTTCTCCCACAAAAGGACCATTTGTATATCTATTGCTCACTGTGTGTTACCTTGAGTTCTCTCACGCCTCCATCATGAACTGAGAATCCAAATAAAGAGAAAAGAGAAAAGTCTTGATGAATCGAAATCAGTGGAGACCGCATTTCAAAACGGCAAAACTATCATCAAAACATCCGTTTAAAAAACTCTATAATCCAAATCACTATCCCGCCATTTCCTGTTCCAATATAACTTGTACTTGTAATTCTAAGGGGAAATGATTTGTTCCAGGGGCTACTTGACTTTTGTGTTGAACCCTTAAAGGATTAATAGATTTCTTCCTCTCATGCTATTCTAATGTAAGTGATGCGGGACAAAATCCACAGCCCTCATTCCATGCTCAATTTATTCCAAAGTTTATCTGAAGCTAACATGAGGCTTCTAATGGGTAATAACAGAGTCACCGTCTTTGTGTTACTGTCCATCTGCCACAGCTCTGCAAGGACACATTAACAGGGAAGGAGACAGAGAGGGGGAAGAATCCCAGATCACATACCACACTGAATTCCATCTTGTCAGGCTTTAAGTAATGCATTTGTATCTGGTTAGCCAGAGCACGGACCAATGAGTGTGAGGAGCTACTGGCAGCTAGTAGGGGTGTGGCTTAAGTGTGTGTGTGTGTGTGTGTGTGTGTGTGTGTGTGTGTGTGAGACACGGGGAGGATACTGCTCCTAACAACCGTGGCGGCTCCTGGAGAGGTTAGTTATCGCAGAAGCAGCATTAGCATCAGTGCTATCAGACCTGGAGAGTATTCCTTCATTGATAGAAGAGCAGAGAACGACACTGAAGGCTTTATTCCATGGAAGGGATGTGTTTGCTCTTCTGCTCCTGAGAGAGTCCAGCTTCTCAGATGGTAACAAACGGCTTATTTCTGACCCTGAAGGGAACACAGCAGCCCTCTTAGCTTTGTTGAACCAAGTTAAACTGTCCAACTGGTACCTGCTTTCCTTTATATATTGCGGTGGCCTCATCCCCCCTCCCTCCTCCCCTCAGAAAAAGCCCCGCCTCCACACGTTTCACTGTACACTCCTAATAACATGCATTCCTTCCGCTTGATTGGCAGCATAAACTGCACCTTCCTGTCATGTGAGTGGCGACTGTGGAAGTCAAAAGGCTAGAAATTAAAGGCCTGCCACGTACGCTCACACACACACACACACACACACACACAGACACACACACACACACACACACACACACACACACACACACACACACTTCCCCTGTCTCCTCCAGTGCTACCAAAAGAAGGAACAGTTTGATTAAATAATAGATGCGCGTTAAGGAGGGGTGCTCATGCGGCCTGCCAGTCACAGGGATAAGTAGATGTCCTCGCAGGCCGTAATGATGATAATTAGACCCGTAGCTGGTCGTGTCGAATATGATGACGAGGAGAGCTGTTATTAACCTTTCTGGTTGGTCTCTGTGCTTTTCCTCTCTGTCCTCGTCGGCCTGTCTTTTGAAGGACAACAACTAGGGGACCAGATGTGGGCCAAAATCCACTTCCAGGTCTAGTATTTGGATAATGATTTCTAAATTTACTCTTAAAAAAATAAAAATAAACTCTGAGGTGAGTGTGTCATGCAGGACTCTTGTTCTTTTTCTACTTTGTGAGTTCCTCTGTTTTTTTGTTTAAGCCAGCATGTCATGTGTGAAAGCATACTGTGTTTTTGGTGGTTTCACACTCTTACCCCCCTCAAACTTCTCACTCCAACCCTCCTGTGGTTTACGTTTGACAGGCTTCAACCATGCTCGACTCTCACACACTCTCAACCACGCAGTCGCCTCTTTAATTGTCTGCTATTATCCCTCGTGCATATCCATCCGAGATGCTCTTCCTCCCTCTCCTCCTCCCCTCTTCACCGGAGAAGCTTCTCGCCACGCGTTGGATGTGGCGGTGCCCCTGTGTGTGCCGGGGAAATAAAGGGGGGGACCCTCTCAAGTGTGTTTGTTGTCACCGTGGTGCAAATTAACTCCAAAAAGAAGAGGCTCTCCGGGTCTGTCTGTTGCCTTCCTGGCTTCCTTTCCGCCCCCGCGCTCCCTCTCTCTTCAGAACGCTGACCAGAGGAGTTTAACAAGGGTGGCGAGGCGAGGGGGCAACCGAGGAGTGGGTGGCGCGTTCCTCTTCAAGCTGTTGGGCAACATGGGCCTCTTGTGCCCCAGACACCCCCAGCTTTATGCGCCAGCTAATCAACCTTCAGCGCTAATGTGGCTCTGGAGAGTGGAAACAGAAGTTCTGAGCATGTAACATGAGAGGAAACAGTTTGAAAAGGAATAATAATCACCGCATAATAATAATGATGATTAGAACTTCTCAGCCTTTTCACACCGAAAGTATCCGCTGCACAGAGCGTAACGCTTCATTGTCGTGCAGAGTAAAGTAAAGCAGTGATGATGGTTCCAGTCTGAACAGCGTGTAGTCTGAGGTAAACCTGGAGATGAATGCTGTTTTTCAGCCCGTGCTGAGGGTCCTGCAGGTCCTGGATTTGGGTGAGAACCTCCTGGGGAACGAGAGCATGCAGGTGATCAGGGAGCCTCTGATGGTGAACTGCTCGCTGCTGCAGCTCGGCCTGGCGCAGGCCAACATCACGTGTGAAGGTACAACAATACATGTGCAGTGAGTCCTTGACATGCAGCGACACTTTTGTGATTGTATTTTAATCTATAACTGAAGGAGACACAAAGTACAGATTGGACCCATTATAATATATGATGTATTACTATATCTTTTAGGAATAATTGTGTTAAATGTGCTTCACAACTTTGGTTTCATATCATGCATGTGTGATTATTTTTGAATAGGAATAGAAATGCAACCAACAATCATTATTTTAATTATGAAATAAACTGCTAATTATTGTTTTGTATGTTATAATTCTACCAGGAATCCCATTGAGATAAAAAACAAATCTCTTAAACAAGAGAAACCTGATTAATTGTTCTATAATATGTTGAGTAAAGCAAAAAAAAAGTCAGAGACCCAAAGCAGACGTTTTTAAGAAGCTTGTTTTGGCCAACCAACAGTCCAAGACTCAAAGGTATTGAGTGTTGTAGAAGATTAAGTGAAAACGTTTTGGGGTTAGAGTCATAGGTAGGTTCTTTATGGTAGCTAGCCAGGAGAGTTTTCCAAGATCAAACTAGCCTCGCCCCTACGCCAGCCCCTCTAATATGTCAGCGTTTTCTCTGGTGAAGGTGCTGTGGCGTTGGCGGAGTTCCTCGCAGAGAGTCGTCAGATTCAGCAGCTGGACCTCCGTCAGAATGAAATAAAGGTTGGAGGCCTGATGGCCTTGTGTCTGGCCCTGAGGATCAACCGGTCTCTTGCTAGCCTGGATTTGGACCACATACCTCCACAGGAGCAGGTAGGTGCAGCTATCATTGTAGGTTCACACCAGGTCGCAATGACGTAGACCGAGCGGTACTGTCGGGTACCGGATAGTTCCATGATCTTACATGCTCTACTCTACTACAGCCAGCTTTCAATCAGCGCCGGTGTTGGGTAATTGCCCAGCACTTTGGGAAGAGCGGCGAAATGTGGGCCAACTATTTATGAGCAAAATCACATCAGGGCCACTGCGGTTCTGGAGCTTTCCATCGTGTCACACATCTTCATTAGTTTGCCAAGTAGTCAGGGACTGGTTTGTTACACAGAACCATGTGAGAAGCCGTCACTGGAAACTGTTTGGAAAAGGGGTGGCACTTAAACAAATGCTTGGTCAGTGATTGAATGAGTCATCTGTCAATCAAACTCCTGCCGAAACTAGTCAGGAGAAGAGCGGAAACATCTTTTACTGATGCTATTGTGACATCTACGAAAACATCTTCAGGGGCCCCCACTGTCAGTCATTCACAGTCACCTCGCGTGTCATTGCGTCACACGTCTAAACCACGTACGTTGCTGCCAGTAGCCTCTCCCAGGATGCTGATTGGTGGGCGACTGTGGCTTAGTAGTGAGCAGGGTCGTCCTTCAATCAGAGGATCGGCGGTTTGATCCCAGGCTCCACTAGCCCATGTCGATGTGTCCTTGGGCAAGACACTTAACCCCAAATGTCTCCCGTAGCTGTGCCTACGGTGTGTGAATGTTAGCTACTCCTGATGGGCAGGTGGCACCTTAGCCCCTCCCATCAGTGTATGAATGGGTGAATGATGTCATGTAGTGTTAAAGAGCTTTGAGTGGTCGGAAGACTAGAAAAGAGCTCTACAAGTCCATTTACCATTTGATTGGTCCGTATCACTGGTGGTCCGGACAGAAACGCTATAAGGTCTTCACACGCTGGGGCTTTTTTAGTTTGATTCATTTCCATGTCAATATATTTTTTTTAACTCTTGTTTTTGTCATGAATACTTTAACACAGAACGCAAATATTACACAGTAAAAAAGCCATGTCATTTTCACCCGTTATTTTGAGGTAGATTGTTCTAAACCTAAGCTTAGCGAATAAAGGCATCAACCAATCACGTTGTGCGGATATTATAGTGTATTAGTATATTATAGTGTGCAACCCAGAGGCTATGTAGTCCGAACAAAGTCGGCAAACTGTATTACACCTTTCAACTTTTACAACAGCGAAGACCAGATCCACTCCTTCCTTCCTTCCCTTTCAGAATAAAAGCCCTAGACAAGTACAATGCACTCAGAGCATTTCTCTAAAAGGAAACTCCCATTCAGTTGCTTCGGTTATACAACACTTAACCTCAGACTGCCAGACGTGGCTCTGGGTCAACAGGATCCTGATAGTTGGTCCTCTGTCTGTGCCAATCAATGCCAACCTTTTATTGAAAAAGTGTGCCGGTCTCATTAGTTTTAAATAGTATTTAGCATTTTGGGGTTGTTCATCTGTCACGTCCCTGGATTGTAAAGGCCTTTACCTGAGGCCTGTTGAGATGATATCTGGTGGTATCACGAGAATGCAGCTGCTGTGCAAAGTAATGAACTTCTAATTTCAACTTTTGAACCAGCATGGAAGGGGAAGTCCTTGATCTATGACATCCATAACAACCCCATCTGCTGCATGTGATACAATTGAAAACTGCCTACTAATTAGACCTTGTGGTGAGATTATTAAAGGCATAAAACAGATGACCTGGTGTTATGAATAGTGATTTGACTTGTGTGAATGGACCTCCACCCTGCCTGCTCTGAACACAGGCTACCGATGGGGCTCTCCTAGTAAAAGGGATACACTTTGTGTCTCAGCTCTGCAGGCATTTAAATGACTGTTGGTGCTTTCATTTAAATCTCCCTTCCTAATTTAGAATGAAGGGGTACTGGTGACTGAGGATTACTTATCCTTAACGTCTTGTCTTTTGTGATGTATTCAGACTCACTGTGCTCTCATTTGTCATTTGGAGACACGAGTAAGTCATTTGTGTCTCAGTTCATCAGTGATACTTGTTTTTTTTCCCTCCCCACCATCCATGGCTGCAGAGGCCTGAGGAAAACGATGCCATAACTTTAATACATACCCCTGCTGGATTCACAAAATAATTACCCACACTTGCCATCTGTTTGTCATGATTTTATCTCTGCTAACTTATTTGCATATTAAAGCATTAATTAAAATCTCCAAGGAACGGAATGCTTACTTTAAAATTAACTCTGAAGGCGATCCGTGCACAGCTTCCAAAGTTGTTTTATTTTTGTTTGCAGTGGTTTTCTGTTTGTCTGCGTGTTGTTTACACGATTAAGTCTGATTTTTATGAAATGTCTCCTCTGGCTAAAGTCAAGCGGCAAGATGCGACAGATTTTGGAGAAGCAGCTTTTAAGAGCCATGACGCTTCTGTGAATGTGTGTCATTAAAGCTGGGACTTCTTCTTCGTCGCCGCCGCCGCCTTCTTCTTCTTCTTCTTCTTCTTTTTCTTTTTCTTCCTCACTTTTGCACACGCACCAAAGCCTCCATATTGGCGGCTCTGTTTTCATGCTCCTCTAAGCCGCCGAGAGACGTGATTAGCATTTCCACCATTGTCGGGAGTTAGTGTGGCTGGATATTTTAAGGGAATGGTAATAAGGGAATTTTTAAGCTCTGTCAGGTTTTGGAGTCACACAGCTGGGATTTGTCTTGGCGTGGCATATCCAGGTGGGAGGAGTGACGATTGTATTAAAAAGCAAATCTTTCCATCAGAAAACAGCGGGTGGCCAGATCAAGTGTTCTCGCTCAGTCACATTCCCCGGGTCGCCAAGGAATACGTGAAAATTTCATTCGTCTGAAGGAAAATAAGTGTGGGTATGAATGTGAGTGAGTGACGGAGGGGTTATGGCAGCACTTTGTGTGTGTTTGACAGAGTCGCTGATGTGGAGTTTGTGTGTTCATACGTGTGCCTTTTGCATGTGTGTGGTTTTACGGCGATGCGGGGGGGCGATTGAAGATGCGCATATTTAAAAGGGGGAAAAAAGAAGGTGGCAAGAGGGGAGGAAATCTGGGTCCTCTTGTCTTTGTTTACAAGAGTCTGATTTTTCATGTCTGTTGCCACGCTGCTCCATTTGATCACTGGCCTGTTTGCTGTTAATTATTAATTATTTACCCATCTAAAATATTCATGCACCCTGGCCCTAGTGGAAAGCAGTCTTTTTCTGACGGGCAAGTTCTCTCTGTAGCCACTGCAAGGTGGAGCTGTTTATACATCCTTATCAGGGGACTCCGTCAACCCAGCTAATGCACTAAACTTCCCCTGCCCGGCGCTCTCTTAATCGCGGGTCGGGCGAGGCGGCCTCGGCAGCCTGTTTACCCGTTAAATATTTGGCTTTGGATTTAGCCAGCGTGAGCGTCGTGTCAGCCGTCCTCCAGCAGAGGAGTTCAGCGATAACGCTGCAGTGTGTCCTCTCCTGAATGTCACATGTTGGCAAGGTGGAGCTGTTAGAGGCTGTCTCACTGAGGGATAATTACTGCAGCGTGTCTGTGTGTGTGTGTGTGTGTGTGTGTGTGTGTGTGTGTGTGTGTGTGTGTGTGTGTGTGTGTGTGCAGGAAGGAGAGGCAACAGGAAGGAGGTTCAGTAGTTTGTTTCAGTGGTCCAGTGGAGGGGGGCGAGAGGAGCAGTTGTGGGTTTTTGAGAGGAAGCCAAAAGGACAACAAAGTATCTTAATGCTTCGAGGTATCTTTGACTAACTTTACTTCGATGTTGCTAAATAAAGCTTTACACTCAGAGGCCTTTGTTCTACACCTGTGCAATCTGTTACAATTTCGACCTTTACTAAGTTTGTAATGTGCTGTTTTGTTGTCAGAATTGTGTAAATTCAATGATGTGTATATTCCTGAGACTAAGGTGGTGCTGTATACATTATACGAAGAGGTGTTCCTAATGATGTGTTCTTTATATTTACATACATAAGGGGGTCAGAATGTTAGAAACACCTCTGATGAGAGAGCATCTTGCGATGTGATCACACCAATCGCAACACCATATAGGGCCAGGGGCGTAAAGTGGGGGGGCCAATGGCCCCTTCCGCACTTCCCGCCCCTCTACTTCTGGCACCTTGTGGTAGTTCCGGCAGCAGCAGGTGGCTCCGGCTCCACATGTTGTCATGATGACTCACACGGTGAAAACAATCGTTACAGTAGAATTTAATTAACTATGACTAACAAAAATCATTAATTGCCTGATAAAAGGAGACGTAATGGCTGAACACATGTACTGGGTTGCACTAGATTGTACAGGTGTACCTGATAAACTGCACCGGGTGTTTTGACACCTTTCACACCTTTAGAAATAAAGTGCTTGACTTTGATGCCGTTAAACACTTTGAAACCAATCTCTGTTGTCATCGGCGAACACCTGACATGGTCATATTTACAGGAAGAACAAACCTTCAGATTACTGAATAAGAGAATGTACTTTCTTTACTTTCATGAAACTGTTCTTAAAAGCAACAACCAGTCATCATCTGGGAACAGTTGCTCCAAGATGCAGGGCCGGACTTACCCACCACGGGGCCAAGGGGCAAATTTAATCTGTGGTTCCCTTATTGAACTCCAAGTTCCTGTTGCCTTTAAGTATCCATCATGTACAGTACATATGGGGCCATAGAAACCCACCAGTACTATATATAGTGTAAACCCTTCCCAAGATTTGTCATGTATCAGAAAACTTGTGCTAATAGTGTAATTTAGGAACATGCACCTGCAATTGAAAAAAATCAAAAACTGAATTTTGACCCAGGGCTTCTCTAGAAGACAGGTCTGAAGACGAGGTCTTTATAATTTAAGTGACTTTCATGTTGCATATTCCCCAAGAAATTAGCAGTTTGCAGTTATTGCCACCAAGTGTACCTCGGGGCCTTGTCAAAGTAAGTTTGCTGAAGCTAATGTGTGGTGGGCCATTGCCAAGAAACACAAGTAGATGTATACAATAAACTTCTGTTTTGGATTTATGTTATATTAGTTGTGTGGTTTGGATGTGTATCATTTACCCTAATAAATGATATAAGATAAGATAATCCTTTATTAGTCCCACAGCGGGGACATTTACAGGATTACAGCAGCATAGAGAGTGCAAACAAACAAACAGGAGACAGAGGTAGAAAAGAAGTATAAGAAATACGTAATCATACATCCGAAACGCTTATCCCTTTTAGGGTCGCGGGACGCTGGAGCCGATCCCAGCTGACATCGGGCGAAGGCAGGGTACACCCTGGACAGGTCGCCAGTTCATTGCAGGGCAGACATATAGAGACAGACAACCATTCACGCCCACATTCACACCTACGGGGAATTTAGAGTCCAATTAACCTGAGCTGCATGTCTTTGGACTGTGGGAGGAAGCTGGAGAACCCAGAGGGAACCCACACTGCCACGGGGAGAACATGCAAACTCCACACAGAAGGACCGCCCAGACCGGGAGACGAACCCAGACCCCTCTTGCTGTGAGGTGACAGTGCTAGCCACTACACCACCGTGCAGCCCGTAATCATACAGTAAAGGTATAATAAATATTTAAAAAAAACATATTTATCATAAATATATGATATTTGATATGATACTTCAAAGGCTTCCTTCAATCCCCAAAATGGATGCAGCCCTCTTTAAACATATTGTATTTGTGATCTTTACGTTTTAGTTCCCTTCCACATCAGGGTTGTAGCGAGTGTTGGATATGTAGCCATAAGGGAACGTGCCTCAGAATTCAGATGACTGACATTTGTTGATATCCATTAAAAAGATCTGCTGTGGCTATTCTTTACTTCATCCAACAACCTTGACTGTTCACGCCTCAGAGTCGTCTGCTGGCTTTAGATCACATCGCTGTGAATGTGAGAGGTTGGGAGTGACATCCGAGAGCAGTTACATGTGTTTGTGTGGGTCTGTGGAGAGATTGCTGTGGGAAATGCCGCGCACAGAGGGCAGCGTTAGAAGGAGTGTGGAGTCTTATTTTAGGAAGAGCGTGAAACAAAGAGGTCTCTGGGTATGTTTTCGGGCACCCTTCCTGTCACGGTCAGTCCCAGTAGGGTGGCTGGGTGACAGGACGGCCTGACCATGCATGTAGTCGGCACTCAGGTTTCAGTTGCATCATGATGACACCGGTGCTCTGGGGAACAGAGAACGTAGGCAGACAACAGCAACCAGGCAGAACAAACCTCCCAGCAACGCCTCAGAGGGCAGCGGGGAGCGGCTCGGGGGGGGGGGGGTCACCTACTGGAACCACACCACACAATACAGCTCACAGAGTTCAGAGAGCATAGAGGAAAGACTGTTTTTAACTACCATTTAACCAAGTCAACCACGAGAGTCTCATATCTGATGAACAAAAGATTTAACATTTCCTGTATTTAATCCAGAATTTGAATATGTGCTCTTATAGTAATCTAAAACATTAGACAACAGTATCCGACAAACACAAAATGTGATATTGTCTGATGTATCTGAATGACTTGGACCAAACTGCAGACCAAATGCATGACCAAAGGACAGACGGGAGGATGTGTACAACCTAACGAACAGTATCAATACCAGTACCACAGTTCAAACAAATTGCAACCTGATATGTCACCAAGTCAATATAATGGAGGTTAATAGAATTTAATTTGCAGGATTTAAAAAAATCCTTTTAAGAAATTCAAAAGTGGCATCAGTTTCCAGAAACACTGTCCCTGTGATTCGGGATAATCCATGGAATTCACTGTCAACAGTTTCTATAAGGATTACATTCAGGGCCACAGCAAGGATTAAAAGTACTGCGGTCATGAGTCTGAGCAGCTCCCTCTGAAAAAAAAGATATTTTAAGATTATTTTTAAATCATTTCTACGTTTGATTTATTAAATTAGCTGTTCAGTTATGTTGTCTGTGAATTGCAATTCCCAACATAGAGGAAAACACTGTTCCAGCCTTCACTGACAGGAATATCATTCTGGTTGGTACATACCAAATCTTAAAAATCAATTTTGATTCAAATGTAGCAGATTTGTCAGCTCAACATTCATTGGGTGAACTCCTCCAGCAGAGAGAAACAAAAATAGATTTCAAGATCAAGAATGCTGTTGAGCCAAGTTCCAACCCTACCTATGTACATTATGTAACTTAAAAATAATAACAGCAGACAGTTTCTGCTTCTTTTTAGGTGGCAGGAGTGAAAATAATATTTGTTGTGTTCTGGTGTCAGAACGATGAAGACAGTTGGAGAACAAATAGATAAACAATAGGATGTAGGCTCTTGATTTGTGACCTTGGCAACTATCATGTTTTTACCAAATAATATACAGTTATAGGGTTAGGGTTAGGGTTAGGGTTGGCATTTTATCATCAAATAGCTTGAAAATAGTGCATATAGCTGCTATAGATGGGAAGAAAAAAAATCTCCCCTTGGAAGGATGCCCTCGCACCCCCTTAGGTTTGGGCTGAGCCCCGAATGTTTACAATATCTGGCTCTGCCCCTGGTCTGGAGCCTTGGGGCCTTTTCATGCTTTGCCAGGGTTGTTATCCAGTGTTGTCTCCAGATTTGTAAAACCACCAATTTCCCAGAAAAAATATGGAGGACATGACCTCAGTGTCCCCAATTGCAGCTATGGCCTCGATTACATTAAACCTGAGAACTACTGGGAGGTCTGTGGATTATCCAGAGCAACCAGATGCTCCTTTCTGAAAAGGTAAACCGCTGTTAATTTTAGTAAAAATTAAATTTTTCAATGCTTTGAGCCCCAACAACAAAATTATATTGACATCTTTTGTATTGGGACAGAAACCTCAGTCTGACATCTCCAACCCCGGACTGATTAAACAAGCTGCATGAATGGTTACACTGTCATTGGTGTTTCTGGGTGAACTGACCCTTTGATGTAGAAAAACGTAATCCTTCATTTTGATTTCATTCATAACATGTGATCACATTGTGACCTGGCTACCTAGCCAGCGTAGCACACTGTATAGTGTTGCAAAGAAAGAATACATTTTCGTAAAATAGTTGAATATTTAAATAAAATGTGTGAAAATGTGAATAAAAGTGTCAGGTCAGGTGTTCCAGTCTGCTATCAAGTCAAAGCTACAGACTCGTTGATATGAGCTTCATACTGTGAGACGACAGAGCGTTCATTTTCAAAGCCACGAAACTCCTGTTGTGTCCCTTGTTGTGTCCCTTGTTGTGTCCCTTGTTGTGTCCCTTGTTGTGTCCCTCTCTAAAAGGCAACATTGTGTGTGCAGAGAGTCGACTTTTCCTCCTGATACCTCTTAAAGGGACAAAGCTGGATGAGTTACTCCAGCAGATGAGGGGGGGGCATGGGTTGCTCAGGGGGAGTTGATGGGGGTTTGGGGGGCAATCCCCTGTCTCTCTGCAAACACAACAACAACAGCAGCAGCAACACACTCCTCGCTGCACTCCTGATGTATTTTCAGGCAAAAACAGGCATATTTGCCAGCTGTGTAATTTACTGCGGCTCTCATTTGCATATTAAAGCCTTAATTAGCCCCTCTGAGCGTGTGTGTGCGCCTGTGTGTGTTTCTGTGTGAGTGAGGGGTGTGTGTGTGTGTGTGTGTGTGTGTGTGTGGGTGGGTGGGGGGGGGGGGGGGAGGGGGTGTAGTGTAATCACTTGGACGTGTAGTCAGGGGAAGGGGAAGGGGGGATCAGCATTTCGGGGTCTGGATTGGGGCCGGAGGGGAGCGGATTCACTTCCCGCGCCGGTTCCCCCTGTGGACCGGCTGGTTCTGATGCGGAGCGAGGTGGAGCTCTTTGATGAATAACACTCGACATGTCTCCTTGTCATTTTTAATCACTCCCACTCTTCCAAACCGAGAGGTGTGACCTGCACTATCACAGGGAGAAGGATGTGTTTTTCTATCCTCTCAGAGAGTGGAGGTGATGGAGGACTGACAGTCAGCAGAGCAGGTGGGAACCAGGAACTACACTCCTTTTAAAGTGCTCATTGGCAAACTGTAACACAACTTTTAGCACACAGTGTTAACAAGTGTTGATTGGAAACCTCTTGAAACATGATTGTCCCTCAGTTGTGCCATAGCTTTAAAGACACTGTAACATATATATTTTGTATCTGCTTGTTCCAACGGTTCACTAAATATGATCCACACTACCTAGTAATTCATTTATTAAGAACCTATACCTATGAACCCCATTACATCAAATGATCTATTGTAGATGTGTTGTGCTTTACTTTGTTTCTCCACATGATCTGACTCTTGATTTTAAAAGAATTCGAAATATGGTTTTGTTTGTCTGAATCATACAGTAAGGAGTAATACTTCAACATTTTGGGAAATATACTTATTTGGCTTTTTTTTCTGTTTGTTATATCAAAGCTAAAGCCAGGGAGTGATTAGCCTAGCTTAGCATTAAGACTGGAAACAGTTGGAAACAGGTAGACTCTGTCCAAAGTGAAAAAGTATACAGTACATAACGCCTCTTAAGTTCACTAATTAACACTTTATACTGTGTCTCATTTGTTTAAAATTTTAAAACAACAATTGCTTCAAAGAGAAAAACCTCACTTATCCTTACCTCTAGTGGTATCTAGCTATGCTAATAGTTGTGTGCTACATGTATCTGTCTCTTAGATTTCTCTCTTCACCCCAATACAATGGAGGTCAACAGAATTTCATCTGTGGTGCTCACAGCATCAAATAAAATAAATTACATTAAAATAATTTAACAGCAACATCTCTTTCCAGAAACAATGCCCCGCTTATAGTAATCCACAGATCTCGCTCTGAACAGTTACACAGCAACTATTATCAGTGGAAGTAATGGTCCCTATAGTAGGCACTAGTAAATTCCATTCACCTCCATTGTATTGGAGTTGAGCCAGAAATGTCATAGCCATATTTAACCCTGGACACCATAAAGAGAGGACACATGTTTTTGTGACCAGGGTGAACGGACACTTTAACTTCAGGATTTGATTACACATTCAGAGGATGTAGTCAGTGCCTGTGTAATACTTCATAGTAATTTAGTATTTTTCCCTCATCCATAGAGTGAGCCCAGCCGACATGCTGTAGGCCTACACCACATTTACAGTTTCAGTGGTGAAACTAAGTTCCTTTATCAAAACTTTATTCACTTAGCAGCTTTGCAACACAAACAATTTTCAGAAGTCACAAGGTGGTTTATGCAGAGGAGGCTTTTCTCACTGGTCATAGCCCAGTAAGTCCACATTCCCCATTCAGACATGCAAGACGCTCACTCAAACAACTTGGCATAATGACCAAAACACTGGAAGTTCTGCAATTGATATGGGCCTCCTCTGCATAAGGGGGCATATGTATATAAGCCCCGCATAAGTGGGGGTATCGGATCGCATCGCCTTTCAACGGGCATGTCCTGAGGCGCCACGCTCAAACAGTCACCCATCAGCAGCTGGCAGCCTCTCATCTGACTACCATGAAGCCCCATGCGTGTCTATCTCTCTCGCTCCCTTCATCCACAAGCCACATCCCTTTCACTTTTGAATGGCGGGCTGACTGCAGAAATTGCCCCTGTCCACCATGCGCGCTGAATATTTAACTATGAATATGAAATATCTTGGCAAGACTTCAACCACCTTCAAGAGTGAGAGCCCCTCCAACTCTCTCAGCATACGCTCACCCTCCCAGTACCCCTCTATTTTTTGCACTCACGGGTCGATCGTCCCATCCCTGTATGGAGGGATGTCAGGGGAGAAAGTAGTGAATGATCTTCTCCGGTTGGGCTCCAAAGTCACAGATTGAAGGCGAAACTCCCGACACCGAAGCTCTGTGGATGATAAGGTGAGGGCTCTGGTGGAAAGAGGAGACTGACAGAGTGAGGGAAAACATAACGGCTGAGGAGTTCTGCTTTGGCGAATTGCCTCCTTTTGCTTTTATCTCCATTCAAGGCCCTCCCTACCTCCTCACTGCCAGACAAGTTTCCCCTCTCCTTCACCTCAATCCACAAAGGGGACAGCTGTGCCGATCGCAGATCAATACTGGACCGCGATGATCAGCACTTAACATGTTCCATCCCAGACCGTCAGTGGGAACCAATTTGTTTATGGAGATTTAATTGAGTTAATGTTTAAAAGTAGGATTTGAAAACATGGCCTGTGTCGGCTCATTGGGTTTGTGTTTTGTCAACCTCCACATTCCCCCTGCTTGGTATGGAAATAAAAGAAGGACCTAAATGGGGGGAAGCAGGTTTTGTCACGTTCAAGGCCACGTTCAAGGCCAGACATCCTCACTTAATGGATCCTTAAGGAGGGAAATGCTTTTATTTGACAGTGTCTGAGCAGTGACTTTCAGGATATTCAAATGAATATAATAATAATAGTAATATTCGTAATGAATTTGTTTAATGCTCTAGAATATTCTAGAATTTAGCTTTGTCAATCAGTCAAAATAAGTATTTTTGTTTGAACAAGAGACTCTTTATATTTCCCACACCAGTCATGTTGCAGAATGTGCTAGCCCGAATTTGACAAATGTCTAGAATTTCCCAAAAACACTGTGGAGCTCTGCTACCTGACCCGTACCTGAAAGCGCCTTGACATAGTATCAGGTCAAGTTTGAGTTATTTTGTTGGGTAAACCCGGGTTTGGGTATATACAAATGTATTGTAAATAAATGTCTCTTTGTCTCTCTGGGCAGATCCAGGTCTCAAATTTGGCAGTGTAAATGAGATCCAGTCACATCTGGTCCTTGAGAAGCAGGTACAAGCCAGGCTCAGGACTCAGCTTTCAACTTGTTCAGAACTCACACACATTGGTCAGTTACACGATATCTTGTGCTGGGTTCTCATAAAATGCAATGAGCACATTCATGCTCAAGAGAGGATGAACCCTTTTCATTGTGGTCACTAATGAGCTTTTGTCTTGTGTCACCCAGACGCACGTTGTACGCAATATACTGTATCTGATGGCTAGATTTTCATTATTACAGGTATTGTTGATATTCATAGTCCCCAGAAGATGGACCCTATTGAATTAGGGGACCCTGTGATCCAAAACCCAGCCCCAACCATACATTTACATTTCAAGATCCAAGTTTAATTGGCATGATTTAGTCAACTTTTCACAGCTGCCATGAATTGCTGACCAAATTCATAGGAAAAACTGTTTAGACTCTGTTGATTCCATTGGTCTGGTCTGCATTGCGGCCCTTTTTAAGTCAATTTTAAGTCACATTTCTTTGTCCTGAATGTGAGTGTTACAGAATAAAAACATACACTAAGGCAGACTTATCAGCCAAAATGAAAGCCACCACCTCTTGTCCTACCGTCCTGTCTTGCATGTCCCTCATCCTCTATCCTAGCAACATCCTCCACTGTCCCATTGCCCCCCCCCAAATCTGGTCCAGGCACCATGGAGGGAAGGTAATTGGATTTGTTGTCACCTCCACTGGCTGGCAGGCCTGGCCTGTCTACTCAGCTTAGTGATGAAGACATCAGTGTGACAGGGACCCTGGGAGAGGATCAGCTGGTGTCCTGGACGCCACTAATAAAGCTGTGGTCATGCCACGGCCATGCCGCCACGGCTGCAGCCAGCTGTTACCTCTGCCACCTCTCCTCCAGTGCCAGTGCCCGTTCCACGGCTTGGGGAGTGGGGGGGTTGACATGGTGAATGGAGAGTGGGCAGCCTTATTAAAGCAGATGCCAGTCCCTCCTTCGCTCTGTTGGAGAGGTCAGAGAAACACTCCCCAAACACTCCTCTGTGGTTCCGGGCAATGCTGGCACAAGGCCCCAGTGTCCTGGCATTCCCTGTGACGTACTGTGTCGCTAGGCATCTTATTAAAGCACTGACAGGAGGCCAGCCAAAGTCAAGGTCTGTAGTTTAGGCTTCACTGCAGTTGTCCCCTGGTTCACCCCATCAGGGATCAATGAGTAATGTCCTCAGTGTCCTGCAAAATATCTTGCCTTTAAACCGTCTACTCATTAATGCAAAAAGAAAATCTAGTTGATCTTCCTACAGATACTTGTACACTTTTGAGAATTTGAGTGGCTTGGATAGAGATGGGAAATGTTTTCCCTTTTGTAGCTTGACAAAATAATAATAATGATAGAATCAATTTGAATATGCATGTCAGTGTTTGTGCATAGCAATTTGAATTTAATATTATCACAGTATGTGTCATATTAAAATATGAGTGTCGAGGATATGAGGCTGACCTGGCACCTGTGCAGTACAGGGTGTGCACTGATTATGTGATAACAGTGATGGCTGAAGTTCCGACAGTGAGATGCAGTGATGACAGTGGTGATAATGTGGTTGTAATGATGTCGTGGGGGCAACGGCAGCATGCCAGGATGGAGGCAGTGATAAAGTGACTGGATGCATGATAGCATGGTGCTGATGACACTTTTTAAATTCCTCCAAATATTAAGTGTATTCAAAGAGTTTTTTCTGTGCTGAAATTTGTATTTTTCAGGGTGAATCCAAAGCTGAGCTTCTTTATGTACCTTCAGAGGCCTTATGGGTGAACGCTGGGCCATATGAGCGGTGCTGCGTTCACTTGCTGTTGTAGCTACATACTGACGTGTCTTTGCACGGTGATGCGTTCACTTACTGTTACTCTTACTGCCGCGATTACAGGCAAATTGCAGTTGGTGAAACATGTTGATAAACCATTGCATGGACTCCCAAAGCCTCTGGTTTACATCCAAAAAGTGAGCTGCCTTGCAAGTCGTTCCCAGTCTATCTAATTATTCATTTCTCTTCAGTCTGTTCTACCTGAAAACATGTGAATTATCGTTGCTTTGACAAAAAGAAAACACAAAAGAAAACTAACCGTTGAAAACCTAAATATCCAATCTAGAATTGAACTAAATCTATATGAAAACCACATGAGCGCTGCATAAGCAATGCATGTGCCCTTAAGGAAACAAAAGTGCAGAGTAGTCCGTCATTATTTATTTATTTGCTGCATGTATTACTTTTGTCTCTGCACTATGAATTTAAATGTGATTAATAAGAAGGAGACATTTTAGTGGATTTCACTTTTCATAAAGCTGGGGAAAGGCTGCTGTCCATTTCATGTTGCAGCTGCTCAGTGGAGAGCACGCAGTGCAACCAAGTACAGAGCAACACAGAAAGCAACTTCCGCCTCGCAAATGTTGGTTGTTCAGTGTGCTACAAATATATTTTTACATCCAATGTCATTCATTATTTTACTTTTTAATTATTATTTTTAGTACTAATATTATAAACACATTAGATAATCAGCCTCTCCACTGTAGTTATGTTTTGAGCCACCACTTCACATTTCCAGGCTAACAATGCTCAACATCTCTTTATATCTGACTTCAGCAATGATTTGACCTCTCCTCATTAGGATTAAGTTGAACAGTGCCTCTCCCAGCAGGCCAGCCTGTCCACCTCCAGCTGACTGCTGTTCAACAATTTCAATTCAATTCAATTCAATTTATTTTTGTATAGCCCAAAATCACAAATTACAAATTCTCCTCAGAGGGCTTTACAATCTGTACACACTGACATCCTCTGTCCCAGAACCTCTCATCGACTCATCGAAAAATGGAAGAAACCTTCAGGAGAGCAGCAGAGGAGGATCCCTCTCCCAGGATGGACAGAGTACAAAAATAGATGTCATGTGTACAGAATGAACAACATAACAGAGTTACAACACGTTCAATTCACATGACAGAAATGATTCATGTAATAGTAGCAATAGGTGACGGGGAGGACCACAGCAGGATGCAGGACCAGGGTCCAGATTTAACCACGATCCACAGAAACCTGCGAGGCGAGAAGGCACAAAGACTTCGGGGATGGAGCAGAGTTAGTAATGTGCATTAATGGTGCATGAATTCATACAGAAGGTAAAATAGAGAAGAATATGCGTCAGCAGGGCCACGGAAGGAACCAGGAGGCAGGACCAGGGTCCAGATGCAACCACGATTCGTGGAAACCTGCGAGGCGAGAAAGCACAAAGACTCCGGGGGAAGAAGTAGAGTTAGTAATGTGCATTGATAGAACATAAATTCATACAGAAGGAGAGAGAGAAAAGGAGAGAGGAGCTCAGTGTATCCTAAGTTGTCCCCTAGCAGTCTAGGCCTATAGCAGCATATCAAGGGCCTGGAAAGAATGAACCAGGGCAAACTTGATCCAGCCCTAACTATAAACCTGAGCCAGCCCTAACTATAAGCGCTATCAAAGAGGAAAGTCTTAAGTCTACTCTTAAATGTGGTCACTGTGTCTGCCTCCCGTACTGAAAGTGGAAGCTGGTTCCAGAGAAGAGGAGCTTGATAACTGAAGGCTCTGGCTCCCATCCTACTTTTTAAGACTCTAGGAACCACAAGCAGCCCCGCATTCAGTGAGCGCAGCTCTCTAGTGGGGAAATATGGTACGATGAGATCCTTAAGATATGATGGTGCCTCACCAATTAAGGCTTTGTAGGTGAGGAGAAGGATTTTAAATTCGACTCTGGATTTTACAGGGAGCCAGTGAAGAGAAGCTAATACAGGAGTAATATGATATCTTTTCTTAGTTTTTGTTCGTACACACGCTGCAGCATTCTGGATCAACTGGAGAGATTTAAGAGACTTATTAGAGCAGCCTGATAATAAGGAATTACAGTAGTCCAGTCTAGAAGTAACAAATGCGTGAACTAATTTTTCTGCATCGCTTTGAGACAGGATGTGTCTAATTTTTTAAATGTTACGTAGGTGAAAAAAGGCAGTCCTTGAGATTTGTTTTACGTGAGAGTTAAAGGACAAGTCCTGATCAAAGATAACTCAGAGATTCTTCACAGTGGTGCTGGATGCCAGGGCAATGCCATCAAGAGAAACCACATCATTAGATAGTTGATTCCGGAGGTGTTCTGGGCCTAATAAAATAACTTCAGTTTTGTCTGAGTTTAACATCAGGAAGTTGCAGGTCATCCATGTTTTTATATCTTTGAGACATGCTTGAAGTTTAGCAAGCTGGTTGCTTTCGTCTGGCTTGATCGATAGATATAATTGAGTATCATCAGCATAACAATGAAAGTCTATGGAGTGTTTTCTGATAATATTGCCCAAAGGAAGCATATATAAGGTGAATAAGATTGGTCCAAGCACAGAACCTTGTGGAACTCTGTGACTGACGTTGGTGGTCATCGAGGATTCATCGTTTACATATACAAATTGAGATCGATCTGATAAATAACAACACAAGACCATCATGCAATATAGAAATGCAGTATCATTTCCTATGGAACACTATTAAAGATCTAGAAATACTAACCATGACCTTTTTGTTAGTACCTGCTAAGGAGTTGGAAAACATCTAATTTATGTTAACATTTTGACAGCTGTCAAACAAGACACATTATTTAGGATTATATGAACGATGGTCATAGTAAACTGGATCAGCTAGGTAGATGGCCAGAACAACGGCCCAGGAAAAAATAGTGGCATTGTATGTTTTCGGCAAATCAAAGAAAAGTTGAATGTCTACGCTTTTACATTCGGCAGAGCAAGTGGCGTAGTATACCAAGCAGGCGTTTTTGAAAGTTGGGTGGTATAATAACTAGTATAACAAGTGAGGGCCAGTAGGTTGGATGGGTCAAACAAACACAGGACTTTCACCCAGGAGACGGCTATTCGGGTCCCACGTGAAACCAAAAGTAAACGCTGACTCTGCGCTTGTTAGATAACGTTGTGCTTTTTATGTAATGTAACTTAAGAAAGTCTGCTATGGGTAATTGTTATATATTTATTATAGTTACGTACCAGGTCGCTTTGTTGCCTAAACCTAACCAATCTTTTCACAACGTTAACCATATGGCATTGTGTGTTTGTGTAAGCGTGCTACGAGGCTGTTATGAAAGGTATTTATGAAACTTCTTTTTGGTTCAGATATTTTGACTTTTGTTTATATTATTTTATTTTTACTGTTGTTTGCAGAAACGTACAATGCCAGCATCTTTTTCTAGGGACTGGGTTTTGAACAACTAAGGCAACATAACAACATAACTTGTGTTTGAATTTAACATTGAGCCTGACCTTATGAATAGTAATAATAATATATGCATTTAATGCACCATCTAATTTATTAATGAGCTTGACACTGAAGTAGTATACAACATCACATGCAACAGTTATGGGGAACTCCACATTAAGGAAAGGACACTGGACAAGTGACAGAAATGATCACAAGAAGCAGACATCAGCTTGTTAACACCAGACCAGCATCCCCTGAGGGCAAAGGTCATCCACCTGGAGTCAGTGGTCAAGGAGGACAGTCACCTCAGAGGGCTTTACAATCTGTACAACACAAGACATCTTCTTTCCTTGGACCCTCGCAAGATGGAAAAAGCAAAAACAGCCTTTAACAGGGGTAGTAAAAAAAAAAAAGGATATATATATATTTTTTTTACAAAACACTAAATAACACACGTCTCTATTTAAAGACTCCTGCTAGCAGTTGGTGTGAGAACAGATCACGACAGATGGCTTGGCGGTTATTAACGGTGATTAAGATGCTCTCTGACAGATGACCTGGCATGACTAAGGTGTACGTGACCTATATTCCGTCCGCGCACCAACACGGCGACCTCGGAGAACATGTCGGGGCGACGGCTGTCACCGGGAACATTCCCGTACATATGGCGGCTCAGGCGGAATCTGCTGAGATGGCCCGCTCTCCTTCCTCTGCATTTCCAATACGATTGTCGACTTACACACTCTTATATACTATATATGGTAAGCTATAGAAGCTGCTCGTACACATGTATGAAAACTATTTGCATATATTTACTAATGACTATATCAGATAATTGCTGTGTGCTGATGGATAACAGCTGTTATCAGCTGATGATACAGATTCCTCACTTGTCATCTGCTCTGGCTCTGTCCAAACAGGAGAAAACACACACAAGTCATCTGAAAAGTCAACCTTTTATTCCCACCTTCCGTATTCCAATTTTAGCGCGGAACTAAATGCCACGGTGAACAAGATACGGGGGGTGGTGATCTGTTTAGCGTGAGAAGTATGACTTTTAAAACAGTCTGTAATTCAGCCGCCCTCATAGACAACACAGAGACAAAAGTAATGGCGAGACAGTCGGCAGGGTTTCGCCCTCAGGGAGTCCATTTGGGAAATGTCACGGACCCGGAGGCTCTTTACCGAGCCCTGGATTGCATATTCACCTGTGTAAAGACCCAATCACAGGCAGCGCCACGGCCACCGTCGACTCACTCAAAGTCATTAAACGCCTCACAGAGGTGGCATTGAGGAAAGAGCTGAAGAGGAGACAAAAACCCAAACAGCTTGGGGAATGACAGTGAAGGGAATGACCACAGGGACGAGCCTCGGACATCCTTCAATAAGCTGAGGAAAAACAGAAGAGCGGAAGCAAAAGACAAGTGCGCGTCATTTTGTCTGCGTGGTTTGGAGTCGAATGGTTTGGCAAACTATCTGTGAGGCTACTGGCACAGTGGTGCTTTGAGCTAAATGCTGCTGATCAGCATTCGTGTTTATCATTTTCACCATAGTGACGTGAATGTCCACCTCTCGTCATTGTTGCTAATCTGCAGTGTAATTCATATCAATGCCAATGCACAAAGTGTGCAGACGCAGTGTGTGACAGTTTAGCCTGTGTGTGTGTGTGTGTGTGTGTGTGTGTGTGTGTGTGTGTGTGTGTGTGTGTGTGTGTGTGTGTGTGTGTGTGTGTGTGTGTGTGTTCAAGGATTCCCGTTCTTTGTGTCGTTTCCCTCCAGACTCTCTTCTGTTTCCTCTCGTCCACACAACAATACATTTATGAATCGGATTCACAAAGCCTTCAATCATGGTGAGACATTTTCAACTGGGACTCGTCTCAGCCTCGGTTAGCTCTGCCTTCCCCATGTAATCACACCACCTCTAAAATTAGCCCCGTGTTCTGTCTGGACACAAAATCCTCTAATTAGCACTAAACAGACAGTATGGTTCGTGGGCTGACGACGGTGTAATTAGTTTTGCTATTTGGTCACGAACCAAAGTACTGGACGAATGTTGACCTGATCACCAGGTGGGTGGTTACTTAACAAAAATATTCTCCCACTATTCAAGAGTTAGATTTAAATAAAGAAACTGAGAGAAAACATCAACAACATCCAGTAAAAAAAAAACCCGGAACAAATAAATCTCCCGCAGCCACAACGATCAAACAGAGGTGTACCTGCACCGAGTTAGGGAGGGAAAAGTTAACAGTGTGAAGATCAATTAGGCAGAATTAAAGTGGCGCTGACTTGGGAGAGCATGGCCGGGGGTCTCTGCGGTGGTCTCTCCAGATAATCAGCAGCCCAGGGCCCTCTGTAATCACACGGAGGAGTGTTAGCTTTCACACACTGCTGCTAAAGAGAGGGATTAGAAAGTCACACAGCCTGATAAACACAGGGTAGGATGGAGACAGGGGAGAGAGGAGGAGGCAGCGGAGGTGTGTCATCTGGTGGCTCGGGCACTTTGAGGTCAGGGAGTAGCGGCGCACTGTGGAGCACCTATATCGTTCATAAAGATAGTAGTTGCTTTGATTCCAAATACTGAAATGAGCACTCCCATGCAGTGCTCAACAATATTAGTGGAGGAGATGCACGATTGTGAAATTCACGTTGAAAGAGATAATTGAGTATCACCACTCACAGATCTGATCTGCCACTATCCACCTCCTCAGTATTCAGTACCTATTCAAGTAGGACCGAGGCTAGATTACCAACCAGCAAAGTGGGCAACTGCCTCCAGACCCCAGACCAGAGGTCGTCATGGGTCCTTTTTATACAAGAACAGACCTGGGCCACAGGCCGCATTCCAAATATTATACAATCTGATCTGTATCGCTGCAGGTCAGTATGTCTCACACCCTGATCATGTGCTGCATCATGAATAACGGTGCATTTGTCAGGCAGATGGGAAGTGTGGGCAGGAAAAATATCAGGTGTTCTTTTTTTTACTTCTTTTGTTGTCCTCTCTTTGTGTGTCTGCTCAGGTTGAGCACATTTGGAATGAGTCTAATTGTCCGCTGGTCTATTTGTACTGGGTATGATTGTCCTTGGTTCCCAGTTTGGATTTTATATCTTTTGAAAACATTATTAATAATTTGTGCGCGTCAGGTTTGGGACGTTTTTCCAGAAGTCAGTTTCAAATCTGGTCCACATGACGAAATGTAACCCACATCCTTCAAATAGGCCCCCAAGTCCCAGGTCTGCTGTGTTTATGGTTGTAATTTAATCAAGTGCAAATTTGTTTGTGAATACGCACCACTAAATTATAATATCGGCTGAAATTAACAAGGGCCTTGAACCAGATCCTCCATAATAACCTAGTGATGTGTCGAAGACCAGTTGTGATATCTTTAGTTTATTCATACACAAATAATTTAATTGGTTCAAATGGATACGACTGCTATTATTCTATATATTTTATATTGTCAACAAATCCCTCCCTTCTTTCTGACATTCACAAATATGTAGTTTCATTTTCAGAAAACACTCAGTAATTTCCTAAAACAGCTGCTCACTGTATTTTAATCAAACAAACAGGAAGGGGACTATTTTTCCCAACAGCCAAATGAAAGCATTTGAAATGGAATTGGGTTCACTGCCCAGAGCATGTTTCATTTTTAATAATGCTGTATTTCTTGTCATGTCACACTAAAACAATTATAGTCACTGTGTCATTTAAAGATTAATATTGTTTTGGTGATAAGTCTTGAATCAGTTGGTCCTGATCTGCAATCTGGTCACCGGTGAGCTGCTGTCCCTGTGGGAAACACAACCGCCTTAAATACACGGTTTGATTTTCATTCAAATATCAGTATCTATCAATAATATCAGCGTCTCAACATTCTCTCTGTGCCAGCTCGACATCACGCAGGCGACAAGCCAAGTTGCTGTGGATGAATTCAAATGCGAGACTGGTTTAACCTCTTCCCTGAACATCCCTAGATAAAGTTTATGTAGAAAGCCATCAACCAAACTGCAGTACAAAAACAGAGCAATTTAACAAAAGACGAAGCCACACAGAGTCTGTCTGCAAAGGTAATAAAAAGCCTGTTGGATCTGTTCCTCACATATAAAACCTACTCAAATACACTGGCAGGAGTGAAGTAATTCACTGTGTGTGTGTGTGTGTGTGTGTGTGTGTGTGTTCATGCACACAGGGTCAGAGGCATATTTTATGTTTTATTCACACACCCTTTTGGAGCGTCTCATGTTCAGCCTCTTGTTTTCATTCCTGTGACTTTTATTTTGACTCTTTCTTTTCTTAATCGTCTCTCTCTCTCTCTGTCTCTCTGTCTCCCGGTGAACCTCAATATAATTATCAAATCATAACTTCCCAAAATATGTTGATGCCGTAATTACCAGAGAGAAGAAGAAGAAAAAGCCGCCCGACGTGTGGAGAAGAAGACGGTGAAGCCGGATAACAATGTGTATGTTAGAAGTGAGCGTGGCACCACCTCCCACTCCTCAAACACCAGGCGTCATTTTTATCATTGATGGAAGGAATACTTCAGCATGGAGTAATACTGGAATGACTATTTTTGTGTTTTCATAGGCCATGTTAAATCTGTGTGTACTGCATGCCACGCGCAAAATGAAAGTCATTTTCAGGCAATTTAGGACTAAATAAGGTGCAAAATTATATAAAAATTAGAAGAAAAGTGACAGGATTCATGCCTTAAAAATGCACTTTTAACCCCATTTATCTTTAACGCTCAACAATGAAATTCAAAAATGTAATTTCGTTGTATTTGTGTTTACATTAATGCGTTTATCTCTTATTTAAAGATCAGCCAGCTGGATTTATTCTAATGGATTTCTTTCTTTGTCTGTTGTACCCCCTGCATTGTCAAAACTTCACAGTCAAACGCCTTAAATACGACATAGCTTTGTTTCTCACCGATGAACATGAACGCACACACACACACACACACACACACACACACACACACACACACACACACACACACACAGGCTAAACTTCAGCGAGCAGATATTTGGTATACAACAGTGACATCTTCAGTCGGAGTGATGGAAGGCTGCAGACAGCAGGGAACAGAGAGGAGGAAGAGGAGGAACAATAGAGGAGCGGCTCAGAGCGGCTCGGAGTCGGTCGACTGCTAATTACTGACATTTATAGAAAGAAAAGGGCTCTGTGAATGTGCTCAAAGTGCATTCATTAACATTTACTCAGCGTTATTCGGCTGATAAAGGCAGAAGTGAACCCTCCGTTTGTTGTACAGGAGCAGTTGAAGAGAAGCCGCTGATTGACTTATGCTGTTCTGTACATGTGTCTTTGGGACGGGGATCGAACGGAAAGCATTTCCCCATCACCTGGAGGACTGAGCACCTCCCCGGGTCAACGTGGATCCTCTGTTGTGGGGAGATGTACCGAAGCTTCTGAGCCGATATGAACATCTATTGTTTTTAATAACCAACATTTCTGACACCAAATGCCTGGACAAGCTTGTGAATACCAAGTTTAACGCTGTTAAAGTGTATTATTTCTTTATTCATTTTGTGTATGAACATATTTACAGGTATGTACATGAATACATGCTGAGGGACTGTATATTTCCTCCTGACCATCATACATAACCTCAACATCCTCATCATGTAGGGTTTCTGTGTGTTCCCATCTGACTGAATCAGGAGAGAAGTGGTGCGATGCTTCTGGAAAATCGTGTCACTCTGACGAAGGCAAAAAAGAGAATATAACTGCAAAAATTATGAGTCTGTTCAGAGAGTATTGTATCTGTTTTACAATTCTATACTACCACATAAAGGTCACGGACAAATGTGTTCTCTGCTCTGTCGGGGAATCGAACCCTGACTTTAAATTGAACTCTCTTATTTAACATTCATGAATCGCTTAAGAAATGGTTTGCTACACTCTTTAATGTAGCTGTAAATGATTATTCATCATATCTCCCCGTATTCAACACATGTATACAGCTTTAGACTCGCCTGTGTTAATAAACGCTTTATAACACAGGATGTGTTGATGTGCGTGATCATATCAGAAGCATTAACTCTTCACAGTTATGGAAGCTTCATAGGAGGAGTCACAATCCAAAACTCACCTCTTGTGTTTGTTGTTTTTGTGACCAAAACCTCATCAAATGAACCATGTTTTTTTTTTGCATAATTCGATTTAAAAACTAGTGTTGTTGTTTTTTGTAGAACGCGTGTGTGCATTGTGGAAATTGTTATCGTGCTGAGCTCTTAAGACCATGAAGACAGGAAAGTGCTCTGCAAAACACGGGGCCTTCATTTTATAAATACAAACTGTGCAATTATCTTTGGTGTAAATTAATAGTTTATTTAAAGACTTTTCCACCCTGACAAGAGATGAATTTAGAGAATAAAAAACAACAACGCACAAATCGTGAAATTCATTTGAAATGTATCATATGTGAGTCAGTAAATGTTTATGAGCCAGGGAGGAAATCAATAACTTACACCTCCAAATATAAAGCACTCGCCTCAACAATATGACTTAAAAAAAAATAAAAAAGACACAATACGCCACTCGCATAACACTTGAAACTGGCATCTGAGATGTCATTTACATATATTAGCATATAAAGTAATTGGCACAGATGCCAAGGAAGCAGCCGCAAACAGATTAATTGTCATCGAGCAGTCGTGGTGACATAGTTAAAAATGAGCTCCTTTTAAGGCACCAATTATCAGAGAATTTCCAAAGTAACCTTTTTTCATCAGCGACTCGCTTCCCCACTGTTGTCGTCTCTCAAACACACACACACACACACACACACACACTAGCACACTCACACACACACACACACACACAAGCACGCACACACACACACACACATAGAGTGGAAGACAGACATGTAATATGCATAGTATCAGCATCCTAAATGTATAAATATTGTAAATAGCTGTCTGTCGTCTTTCAAGTTGTGCCTTTGAAATCGGGCCGCGTCGCGTCCCGCTCTGAAAATGAGCACATGTGCCTTTGTTTAGCCCGAGACGGGAACAAACGGAGGATTCTCACACACACTCATTGTGAGAATGCGTAATGAATTTTCACAGATAGAAATAAGAATGCCTCTGCTGGGGCTTCCATATGCTGTTTTCCTCTCTTTTTTTCCTTTTTTTTCTGAACACATTTTAATGCTCGGCGAGCCCTGGTTTAGGCTCAGGTATTGTTTTGCTTCACGCCCGCGCTTTGAGTTTAGCCTGTGTGTGTGTGTGTGTGTGTGTGTGTGTGTGTGTGTGTGTGTGTGTGTGTGTGTGCGTAAACGTTCAAATTGATCTGCCTCATAACCTGAATATGTTTTCACGTTCGACAAAGACCATCTTCTCCCCTCTCTATCGCCTTATCTCCTGGCTGATTTTTTAAATAAGACTTCACTCAACACACGCCTCCTCATGTACCAGCCTCAGTCTGACCGTGTTGACTCCGACAGTGTGTGTGTGTGTGTGTGTGTGTGTGTGTGTGTGTGTGTGTGTTTCAGCGTACCGGCCCGTCCTGAGCCAGGGCCAACAGATTGGAGCCCTTGTTTCTTCCCCTCCCTGCTAATAATAATTGGATAGTGGCTGCGTTTGTGGGGTTGTCTTCTAGAATGCAGAGCTAACAAATGAGCCAGTTTAAGCCGCCTGCACCTCGGAGAGCTTTAAAACGCTCGTTCCCGGCAGCCACTGTGCAGCCATCTTAACTAATGTGGGGACGAGAGAGAGCGAGAGAGAGAGAGAGAGAGAGAGAGAGAGAGATCCCACGTGGAAACATCAGGCGAGGAGGAAGGGGGCAGAATCAGAAGCTCCCAGATGTGTTGTGGTTGATTTGGGCTTCTCTATTGAACACGGCTGCAGAAGAGAAGAAGACCTGGCGCGTCTCAACATTCACACATGGTGTGGCCATGAGGATACTCGCTGTCTTCTGCTGCCATCTTGTTGTCTCTCAGCAGCAGTCCTCTGCTACTCCTCTCTCTGCATCTTCTTTCCTTCTTCTTCTTCTTCGAACAAGTGTTATGCAATGGAAGGATTTTGAAGTACATTTAACATTTACACATATTAAAAATGCACATGCACCATAAAGCATATGATGTTGTTAACTATATATATATAAAGGAGCTGACATCAGCCCCACCACAACCAGTTACAACATTCAAATGCTCCATAAATGACAATTAGTAATGATAATCTAGTACCAATAATTATAACAACAAATATTGATAATAATATTGTTATTATTATTCTAACAGCAATTAAATAATATTACTAATAATATAGTAATGTGCTGAGAGAGGACGTCTCTCTAAGTCTGAATGGCCTCTGATGCTTTCATCTTGGAGAAAGTCTCCTCACTGACACATGTTGTCTAGTTTAGAACGTGGAGAACAAAACGCTGCACCACAGTTCCACTCTGACTGCAGAGAGGAACACATTTCCCCGTGAGCAACAGTTAAGAAGAGAAGAAATCAGCAGTCACTGGGAAAAGAGACAGGAAGCTTGGACTGAAACAGGAACAGCTTCCTGTTCCAGAGTCAAGTGCACAGAATATTACACACTAAGCACCAATCTAACCAATGAGGAAAACCCTCTGACTCCTTGTCTGAAGCCCAGTTGCACCGTTGTGGTTCAATGATGATCGAGGGTCACTGAGGGTCAACTGAGGGTCACTGAGGGTCAACTAAGGGTCACTGAGGGTCAACTGAGGGTCACTGAGGGTCACTGAGGGTCACTGAGGGTTACTGGGGGTCACTTTTCTGGACGGGGAAACAGATTCAGCATCCAAGCTCAACAGTGTTCTCTCTGCCATGTGACACGTGGGGACATGGACTACGTGGAGGTTTGAATCATTTCATTCTTCTTCTCCTGCGGACAAAAGTACTTCACATGTGTGAATGTTTTATGACTGTTAAAGTCGTTGTTATTGAAGGAAAGAAGAAGAGCATCAACATAAAGTTTGTGAGTGGTCCAGAATATAGAAGCCAGCCTCCAGCTCCACCACTCAGGGCCCATCTGGAGGGTCTTGACAGAGAGATTACGGTCGAAGGGGCCACAAGTGTGAAACCTCTCTCCAGAGCTATTGGCAACCAAAGCTACCATTAATGATCCTCTAAAGAGGTCATTCTGCTCAACAAGTACTTTTCCTTTTCATATGATGAGTGGGTTTTTCTGAGTTCAGAGTTTATTGTTGCCTAACCATTATCTTTTTATCATCTTTCCAGTAGTCATCCTGATTTATTTGAATCCAAAAATTCAAATTTTGGTCAAAGTACATATGTTTTACCCTGACATCAGTTTCTGCATGATGATGTTGCTCCATATGAACTCCCGAGCCCGCCTTCTGGTGTTTATGAGGTACTGATTCATAACCAGTGTGTTATCTACAGTACCTCAGAAGAAGATACCGGTTTGGAGAGATGGAGAACCGATTCGTCACGGAAGCTAAGCAATGCACTATGGTGTGGACCCCGTGTTAGTTTGGCTCCAAAAGGGCCACACCAACTCGCTGTGTGGACCCTGTGTTAGTTTGGCTCCAAAAGGGCCACACCACCAACTCGCTGTGTGGACCCCGTGTTAGTTTGGCTCCAAAAGGGCCACACCGACTCGCTGTGTGGACCCCGTGTTAGTTTGGCTCCAAAAGGGCCACACCAACTCGCCGTGTGGACTCCGTGTTAGTTTGGCTCCAAAAGGGCCACACCGACTCGCTGTGTGGACCCTGTGTTAGTTTGGCTCCAAAGGGCCACAGAGGCGGCGGTAGACAGCATCTCAGTGTTCTTCGAGGTGAATCACTGTTTTGGTCTGAAAGGAGCGTACACTTATTCTGACATTGATGTTTTTTAGGCGCTCAAATATTTTATTTATCTAATTTTTTCCCATTATTTTTAAACAAAATCAGCATTAACATTTGTATACAGCAAAAAATACAGTTAGAAAATTATGTATTAGACCTTTAATGATATTTTACGGAAAACAATGAATCACACCTCTTTGAAATTTCCTGGGCTTCAAAGTGTGCAAACAACCCATGATGTCACAGCCCCTGGTCTGATACTGACCACAAGGCTCCCTTCAGTGTAACTCCAGTGTAAACCATCCACGACAATATTAGACCCTCACAGCATCTGCTCCAGAAGTCAGGTGACAGACTTTAAAGAGACTTTCACCCAGCAGACCGCTGTTCCTGTCCCATTTGAAACCAAAAGTCCATGTTGACTTTTTTAACATGTGCAAGTACTCAACGTAAAGTTTCTCAACCTAACTTAGTTTTGTTGCCTCAACCTAAGTGACACCGAGAGGTCCTGACCACGCGACCGTATGTGAGGACGTGGGAAGGAGAAGGGTTTGCTGTATAGTCATTTAATAAAAGAGAACACCAAACACACACACATATACCATATTTATATACCAGCCAGTCAAACAGAACTCTTGTCACACATGAGAATTTTGACATGGCAGAAAATGGAGGAGAACGTGGATAAAGAAGTAATTGTTTGGTTACCAAAAAAAAGGAGTTCCCCTGGCATCGGGAAAGAGTTAGTTTGGAATTTCAGTGTGTGTGTGTGCGTGCGTGTGCGTGTGTGTGTGTGTGTGCTCCCATGTGTGTTTATATTCCTTAATGATTTTCTAATTCAGGGCCAGCAGGAACCTGCCTTTATCTCTATTAGTTTAGTCGCCGGGCAAACAAAGAGAGTCTGTGGCCGTGGCACCGAGCCAGAGGAAGACTCAGCTGTAAAAGCACTTGTCCATCTGCGTCTCCTCCTCCCCCCCCCCCCCCCCCCCCCCCCCCCCCCCCCCCCCCCCCCCCCCCCCCTACACTCTCATTCCCTCTCTCTGACTGTGAAAGATGGGGAGGAGAAAAAAAAGCATCTTGATACGAGCTAAGCAGTCCACCTCCTCAGTCTCGAGGTATTGATTGTTCCACTCGCTGATCAAGTGCAGCAAACACAAGTGGTGTGTGTTCGGCGACGCAGCGTGTGTGTGTGTACGGGATCAGGGAATGAGTTTTGCTTTGCTGAAAGTCTGGCACCTCTCCCCTATGTCGTAAGATATTACAGCAGGACATTCCCATGAGATGTGCAGCAATGTTACACATCAACATGTACAAGAAGCAATCACACACCAAAATAGTTTTAATAGCAATCAAACATTTTAAGAAAGTGGGAGAAAGTGGAACACATAAACAATGACCAGCCGCTGTCAAATATGATTCTTCATACAACATTTTATTTAATTTTGTATTTAATTTTTTTATTGTCAGTGCTTTTTTAAATGCTTTTCCCCCGCTGTGCTTTTTGATCTGAAAGGCCAATGAGTTCAGTTGAATTCAGCAGCAAGGCTGTCAGATGGATGGTTAGAACTGAAATTCTTGATTCAATTAAAATAAATTGTAAACACTACATAATTATGAAAAATAAAATGAAAATGTTAAATTATAAATTAATATAAAACATTTAAAAAGCCCAATAAATATGTATATTCCCAGCTCTGGGCCCCCTGACTGATTCTAAGTTCTGCGCTACATTGCCACACTTATTCTTAAACACATTTATTACATGAACCTGACGTTTCAGACTTTGAGTAGTTTGATAGAAGAATCTTAACTCAAGGTCCACTTACTCTCTTTTTTTTTACCGAATCAGAATTTACAAGTATGCAAACAAAAAGTGGTTTGAAGCGTATTGACCTCAGAAAGTAGTCTCACCACAAGGTCCAGTTTTTCCTGAGCTTTACATCAGGTGGAGTTAACACATGGAATTGTAGATATTCAAACAGATCTCCTTTGTTTTTCTCCTGACCACCAGGGGGCGACTCCTCTGGTTGTATAGAAGTCTATAGAAAATGACTCTACTTCTCTCTTGATTCATTCCCTCAGTAAACATTGTAAACATGAGTTTATGTCTCAATCTCTAGTTTCAAGTCTTCTTCAATACAGCATGATGTTCATTTAGTACATTATGGTCCATTTAGAGTCAAACAGACCATAAAGCAGGGGATGCTTTAGGGCAGGGCTACAAGGTGATTGACAGGTTGCTTCCACAGTGTAGTCCGGTCTGGGAGTTGTTTGTGTTTTCATCTTACAATTTTAACCCTTCCACAGTGTGTTTTCACTTCATGAAAGTTAATTGTAACAATTTTGGTTGCCTTAAAATGTCTTAGCGTGACACTTAGCTCCACCCTTTTGATTGCCATTGTCATTTACCAGGGTACCTGAGGGTGTGCTGGTATTGGGTTTGTCCTGTTCGCCAGGATTGTTTTGTACAGCAGCGTGTGTGTGTGTGTGTGTGTGTGTGTGTGTGTGTGTGTGTGTGTGTGTGTGAGAGAGAGGGTGACTGTATACTCCTGAGTCTCTTCTGACCTCTTTGGCTCCTGTGTATGGCGGCATTGGCATCCCTCTTCCTCTCTCTCCAGAAGGCAGTGGCTGGGAACTCTGACCTCCCCCACCACCACCACAAACACTCCTACACACACACACACACACACACACACAAACCTCACAACTTCCACCAGCAGAAGGTTGCATTGCTGTTCTCCACATGCCTGCCTCTCACCCATCCAGTCCCCCACATCCTCCTCCTCCACCACCTCATCTACCCCCGGTGTTGGCAAAGGTGTGTGTGTGTGTGTGTGTGTGTGTGTGTGTGGTGTGTGTGTGTGTGTGTGTGTGTGTCAGGCGGGCTGCTGCGTGGTGAGCGTGCCCTCTGTCATTCACGCAGAGCAGCCCTGTCCAACTGTCACTTCCTGACAGGCCGATAATCAATCTCTTTATTAACTGCTCTGCTGCAGAGAGGAGGGGGAGGAGAGGGAAGAAGGAGGGGGGAGGAGGGAGAGGAAAGGGGGAGGAGGTGAACAGGAAGGAGGGAGAGAGGAGAAAAGAGAAGATCATGCTGCAGCTTCAAAGTTGAGAGTTTGTTTCTTGGAAAGGAAACGGTTCATTTTTAAGGCAGCTGGAGCTTTTTCATGACTGCTGAGAAATACTAAATTATTATTAATGACGCAAAGGGAATGTGGCAGGGTTTCCCAACATATGGGTCGGGACCCCCACCGAGGTTGCAGAATAAATCTGAGGGGTCACTGGATGTTTTTTTTGTTATTCTTTTTTTTCAACTTAACTCTTCTTCTAATAATTTGAGTGGGTTAGCAATAGACATTGCTTCATCTTAAGGCCACACAAGCCAAAAAGCCTGCGAGCCACAAGAATATGGAATCAATTATTTTTTGTTTATTGCTTTTAGAATGTATCTTTTGTTCCTTTAAATTTCTCGTCTTTGTGTTTTAATACGTGTATGTTTCTTTGTTTGTTGCTGGCTGATGTTGACTGTTGTTTGGTTCAATCCCTCTTCTTCTGTCACTGTGACTTGAAAGCTGTTGGTCTGGGTGCTTGGTTAGTTGGTTAGTTAGTTAGTTGGTTGGTTGGTTAGTTGGTTGGTTGTTGTTGTTGTTGTTTTTTGGCCCCTTGGAGACCAAAACAAAAACACAAAAGTATAACTTTAAGTTGTTCTAGCCGGTATGTTAGCAAACAATCATGTACTTCCCCATCCAGCAGCAACAGGAGCATGATTCCAATATTCCAATATTCCTTCTCCTTTTAGCTGTCCGTGTCTGCTCAGCTTCTAAATGTTCCTATTTTTCTACAGCTGGTAGGAAGATTCCGTCTGCCGTTAATCAGACTGAGTTGCCATTTCCTTTCCCTTCATTCCTTCAGTGTAGAATTGTGCTACTGTTACCGTTAGGTTTGGCCCTGGTAAAGAAGTCAACATGTGAGCTATGGTATTGCTGTGGCTCGGAGAAATTAACAGGTTTCTCAACATTCAAAGGAATATTCAGATTTAAGTGTTGGGATTTCTTGATGTCGACCAACAGCAATATTTGCAGCTACATTGATTCCATCCACAGTTGTCACTATTTTCTTCTTCTGGCTCTGGCATATGAAGTCACATGCTCAGGGCGCTTTGTCCCGGCCCTCTGCGCCTGATGCCGACACACGAGGCCGCCTCCGGCGTCTGTGTGGGCTAGACGCCAACGTAAACCCATTATTAGCAACTGATGTCCCCGTTCTTTAATCCTGCCTACAAAACATGTGACCTCTTTCACATTCTTTAGTTATTTTTCTATTTATTATCACAGAAAGCATGATAAAGGATATTCTTATATAGAATATACGGATATAGGAAATACAGGTGTCTCAATGACGGGGGCACTTGTTTTTCACTCCTCAGGTTCACTGAGGCTTCTTTCCTTTTGCTAAGCCAGCATTTTTGACGATCATAAAGGGATTAAAAAAAAAAATTGTTGGTCTTGGCGTCATAATCTATTTCCATGTGTTTGAAAAGACAAAGCGGAGAGTGATGACAGGAGTAACAGCGGCTGGCTTGCTAGTTGGCTGTTGCTTTTTGAGATGCTGGGCTTTCCTGACAGCATCACACCCGTCATCATAGCGATAATTTATGAGGCGGGAAAGTGCATCAGTGATTCTGGCGACCAGCAGCGAGCCAGGAGTCAGCACACTGTCTGTCCTCTGCTCTGTCCTTTCATTCTCCAGCCTTTCATCTGTGTGCCTTCTGTCACTTCTCCTCTTTTCTTGTACTTCATGCGCTGACCCTCTTGTCCTCACATCCATATTTAGTTTCTAAATTATGCAGCTGCCTTTCCATGTTTTTTGGAGGTGGGTTTTTTTCTTGTCTGTGAGTGACTGCAAACTCATGTGTAAGTTTTACGATGAGGGCCATTCTGTCAAGCTTTTCCAAATGTATAAATCACTCACGGAAGATGAGCAGATAAAGCAGGTCGAGGGAAAGAGGGAACCATAAAAGTATATTACAACATATAGTCACAAGGGAACTTCTGGAGTGAAATGGGCATCGCAGATTAACGAGGTACCAGGTGTAAGGAGATCTGAGGGCAGAGGTTTACGCCGTGAGCAGCCACGCATTCGCGTGCAGATGTCAGTCAGTCCGTGTGACATTCATGCTCCCCAGAGGATTAGTTCTAATGATTCTAATGATTCCATTACCTTTCCTCTCGACCAAAATGGTGGGCCACAGTCTCGTTTTGTGTCTGGGGCTTTTTACCCTGGTCTAACCAAAGTCTCACGACATGACCGTGTTTGGTTCAACTCATATCTGTGAGTTTGTGGGACTTCCTCTGCTATGAACATTGTTAAAACCAAGTACCATTCCAGGCTCACCAGTGAGCATGTGCATTAGAGTGGCACTAACACTATAAGGCCAGTCACAGGCCCAGTTCTCTCTCTCCCGGAAAGGAAGAAGAAAAAAGGGGCAAGGCTTTGTTTGTATTTCCTCTAAAGGAGGCACTTTGTATTCATTTCATTAAAATGATTTGGTCTTATTGTAGGTTAATTGTGTGTTAGGACTACTTCAAGCTATAGTAAAGACAGCTATCTGTTTTCCTATCAAGTTCCATACACATTATATGTGTCTGTTGAAAGTATCTTTTGACAATAAATGTTGCTGAAATCATAAGGAAATGTGAATTGTAGATGTTATTTGATAGGCGCAGGGGTTGGCCATAGCACCCAATTTAGACATTATGAGATTTGGACTTCATGGAATTGAAGCATTTATATTCTCCCTAGAGGATGAGCCCTTTCCTTTTTAGACATTTGATTAGCTTTTCCCAAGTGCCAACTTCTGGACGAAATGTCAAAAGGATCTATGATGTGATAAAGGTTTCTGAGCATATTCATGCTCCCAATGGGATGAACCTTTGGATTTTAATGACACAATGACCTTTCCTAAGAACAACACTTAGGTCTTATTTTCACAGTTTCTGCCATCATATCATTTTTGGTAATAATAACAATATACTAAGGGATGCACCAATACCGATACCAGTATTGTGCTCATGTCCTCTTAAAACTACTACCACCTAAACCACTTGTAGCAACGTGAGGTTAACCTCTCGTCAGCGGAGCCTCGTAAGCCGCCCAGCTGCAACGATAACCCGATGCACAAACAGGTTTAATCCACCGTTTAACGCCAGCTGTAGAGAATGCAAAAAACCGTCAGTCCCCCGTTCCCCCATAGAGAGAGCGCGTGTGACGATGAGTGTGAAGTCAGCAGTAACGATCAGCCGTTAGAGCTGTGTGTTAGCACTGCAGTGTGTGTACAGTTTACTTGTCACTAAATAAATGCTACAAACTCCTGAAGACTCAAGCCAAGTTCCCACGTCTTGCTTGTCAGCCAGCTGATGATGAAGTGAAGGGGTTAGCACTGGAGTTAGCAACAACTCAAAGGCATTTAAGGTGGTCTGACCTTTAAGGTGGACCAGCCGTTCTCCTTTGAATTGACACGCCGCTCCTTTGAGTTTCACTCAGATTTTTTATATTCCATTTCTTTTTACTGTTATAGTCAAAAAAGTGAGGACACATCTGGTGAAAATCAAACACGTTTTCAAAGTCATTGTTTAAACTGTAATGATCATATAAGATATGTTTAATTGTATCATACAATTGTATAATTATAACCTTTAAACATCGATCCCAGTTTACAAACCCACTTCCGACTTCATCTTCCAACTCCTGCCCTTTTCCTGCACAAGGAACCCTTCCTCGGTTTTCCATCATTTGTCATCAAAATAAACAAGAAAAAGTTTTGGATGTCAAATAAATGAGTCGGTTTTCTTAGCGTTAATGCTGCTGAAGGATTTTTAATGTTTGTATTTTTGTGCCTGATCCACAGGACGAGTTTCTGATGGAGACTCAGAGATCTCTGCAGTCAGAGATCACCCAGCGCTGCCTGGCCAACGCCAGCCGCCCCCTGCTCACCGCGGACCTCTCTGACAGCGGGACTACGACCTGAGCTCACACACACACACACACACACACACACACACACACACACACACACACACACACACACACACACACACACACACACACACACACACACACAGGAGGAAAAATGGCTAACCTTGTACAGATCACCTCAGAAAGCACTCTTGGAATCAGTCACACAGACGCTAGGTCCCAGTGTCCCAAACCCAAACAGCTGACTAGCAGATATATGCGAATAATAATTCTATCGCAAATAATGATAACCATAAAACTCCAAATCCGGGTAATAAAGGCGGAGTGGAGCTCCCTAATGAAACGCCGGCCTCCCCGCTGCTTCCCGCCTAATGTTCCCGCCGAGCCGCTCGCCACTTTCCATAAAGCAATTTTGCGAGCCCACTTCAATCGTGAATCACCTAGAAATGAAGAGAACTGCCCCCCCGCCCCCTCACCACCACCACCCACCTCCTGAACTCCCCCACCACCACCCCCTCCCCTCCCTACAACACTCACACTGGAGCTCTGCGTGTGTGCGTGTGTGTGTCTGTGTGCGTGGGCGTGTGCGTGTGTGTGTATATCTGCGTCGCAAATCCCTGTTTTGCTTGTGTTCCATCATCACTTAATGTTCACAGTGATGCATTGCGGGACACTCCTCAGAGGTGTGTGTGTGTGTGTGTGTGTGTGTCGGGATGTAGCGTCATTACTCTGACAGAGGTAGCAGCCATGAACTCAGCCAAGTTCCATCTGCATTAATCAGCTGAGAACAGTGTCAGGCAGACGTTCAGCAGCAACACAAAGTGAAACAATTGAGCACGGCGCACACAGCGACAGTAAACACAGAGGTCTGTCTGTCAGGAGGGCTGCTCACACACACCATGCATTATGGGCTGTTTCCACTTATTATCAGTGGTTTGCTGCTTAATGTTGTCCATGTAGTGAAGCTAGAGGCCTTTCCTCAACACACACTCCCCGTCTTCAGGAGTTCAAACGTGGACTCAGCCTCCTCAATCAGACTCAGAGAGAGTACACTTCAACACAACTGTACACCTTGTGTTTATGATGAAATTAAACCTTATAGCAAACTCTACACCGCCTCTGTGATTATTATGTGAGTCATATGTACATGCTGATCCATATAAGGAGCTACTGAAGAAGGTAACTGACCAGTTCAAAAAAAGAGTGGTAGCTTCAGGTTGAGACAAGTTCATTTGTCAGCGGCAAATATTAGAGGGAAACTCTAAAACCTATAGTATTCCATGTTGACTGGCAGGCTTCGCTTCATTTTTATCATAATAGAACAATATTTATAACAGTTGTGGCTTTGGCTCAGGTCCTCTACCGGCCTACAGGGAGGCAGTCGCATGGATGGTAATGGATGGACCTGTACTTGTACATCTCTTTTCTAGTCTTCCGACCACTCAAAGCGCTTTGACACTACATGACATCATTCACCCATTCATACACTGATGGGAGGGGCTAAGGTACCACCTACCCATCAGGAATAGCTAACATTCACACACCGTAGGTAAAGCTATGGGAGACATTTGGGGTTAAGTGTCTTGCCCAAGGACACAACGACCGCCGATCCTCTGATTGAAGGATGACCCTGCTCACCACTAAGCCACAGTCGCCCGGCGACTCGCCCTGCGTCAATCCTCAAGAAAACATGAACATTTGTATTAGTGAGCAAGAAACATCTGTCACCTGTGAGGCGTAGTGTTAAGGTAACAGGATAGTTCTTTGTTCAAGTGTGCCAAAGAGTAGTGACCTATTCTACTCCATGCAGCAAACTGTAGGCCTATCAAACAAAGCAATGGTTCACCAACCTGTGGAACCCAAGATCAACCTGAGGAACCCAAGAAGATCAACCAGAGGAACCCAAGATCAACCCGAGGGAACCCAAGATTAACCTGAGGAACCCAAGAAGATCAACCAGAGGAACCCAAGATCAACCTGACGAGCCCAAGATCAACCTGAGGAACTCAAGAAGATCAACCGGAGGAACCCAAGATCAACCTGAGGAACCCAAGATCAACATGAGGAACCCAAGATCAACCTCAGGAACCCAAGATCAACCTGAGGAGCCCAAGATCAACATGAGGAACCCAAGATCAACCTGAGGGAACCCAAGATCAACCTGAAAGGCCACAAGACGATTAACAGGAGAGGAATCTAATCTGTTTTTGTACTGGATAATTTGACCTTGGGTATGTGAGAGGTAATAACCGTGACAGACGGTTGTTGGATGTGTACTTCTGCACTTCCTGCTGTGGCCTGAAGGCTGCAGGCTATCAAACCTAGCAGTGAGCAGGTGGAGCAGGCCCGTGTGATCTTCTGTGCTGGTGACAGTATCAGTTTCATCACTCTCATGACTAACCCCCCCCCCCTCCTCCCACCTACATATCACTTGTGAAAGATCCAGTGATTGACAGATGAGATCAGACAGGTGGATTTAGCAGGGGAGATCTCTGCCTTCTCTCTGTGGGACCCCCCCGACCCCTCCCCCACCCCTCCCAGATGACACTGTGGATGTGATGTTCCTGTCTTTGGTGTGGAAGCAGACCGACGGCAGCATGTGGCCGTGACTCAACCGCCTCACCCCCGACTTCACCTGATGTCTCAGCTCCTCGCCTTCATCCGCCTCCTTCTCCGCCTCCTCCATCATAACCCATGTGGGCATGGCGGCCTCCCAACCTCCCTCTCCTCCAGCCAAAGTGGCCCCGGGACTGCTTTCGAGCCTCTACCCAAGCCCACTCATTGGATCCCCCCCTCCCTCCAGCCCTCCCTGAAGCCCGGGCGATCTGAACCTGATCCAGTCCTGATGGCAGAGGCAGAGGAGGCAGATGCCTGGGCAGTGGGAGTAGGGCAGCGTCCATGACGGGACCAGGCCTACTTTATCATAGTTAGGAAGGAGTGAGGGCAAGGCATGAATATCAGCAAACACACATACAGAACACACACACACACACACACACACACACACACACACACACACACACACAGTGCAGAATAAAGTAACCTGCATCCTCAGATATACTGCAGGCTTTGTTTTTCTAATTTCTCTGTGCTTTTGAACCTCCTTTTCAGTGAGTGACAGTCATGATCAATCCTGTGTGGAAGGAGCAAATGTTGAATAATTCCTACTAAGTGAACACTAACATCAGAGCAAATGATAAGACTACGGGGGAAACAGTCATCGCCCAGTCTGCAATGTAGTCAAAGTTTTCTGTGAGGTCTCATAAAATGTAATTTTACTGAATGTTTCCCCTGAAATGAGACAGAAGTCAAAGAAAAGTGTCTCCTGTTGTTTTCTGTGGCATGAAAGTAGCACATGTCACACCTGGACAGAGGTTCCTGACGTGCGATCAGGACTCTAAGCTCTTATCCAGCAGCTTTCTCACGGAGCTGAAAACCCGACGGGCTGCGTTTCACGCTTCCGGTCGCAGCGGAGATGATCCGCTTCACTCCAGCTCATGCCCTTCACTCCGCTCCACTATATCTACACTGCGGCTCTATTTCTTGCTGGAGCAGCTTGTATCTCTGAAGCCTGAGACTCACTTGGGAATGTACACTCCAGTTGATGAGGTCCACCCAGCTAACACTGGTGCCGTCTAATACCACAGTCCTGTAATGAATCCTCCACTTGGTGTTAAGAGAGGGGTCGATTCACCTTCATGATCATTTTGGAGGTTGCAGATTATGGTGCTGTTGAACTATATTGCATCATACACACAGGTGTTTCTGATATTTTGTCCACCCTATTTAGATCAATAAGGGTACTAAATATTAGAAACACCTCTCTGGTGACATCGCCTATCATGACTTGTTTGAGCATAAAATGGGCCGACTGACTCTTACCATCATCTGTACGCACTTTACTTTCTAATGGAAGGATGAAAACTTGACGGGCTGAACAGATTTAGACAGTTATCCAAGAGGCCAAAAGACTCTGTATGCATGTAACAGGCAGAATCTGTGAACACATACGCTTATTTTGAAAAGACTCTCTGCATGTGGAGAGTGGGAACCTAGAGCATCACAGTGTGAAGAGTAAGGCCGCTGACCAAGCGTCGGTATCTGATGAGTTGTGATCGAGACCGTGTTGTCCAAATCATGGGGAAGAGAAAAGTTTGGCCTGACGGTGACCAGAACCATCAATCACCACCAACCAGGAAGATCATACCAAGCACATGCCTATCTGACCGGACGTTGTTGGATAGACAGGCAAACTGCTAGTAGCAACAGATCTCCTTGATGTCATGGATACATCACGTGACATATGACATCACATGCAGCCACAAAGGATCCAATTGAAAGCGTAATCTTTCCCATTTAGCGAATAAGAGTCCAGTTTCCAGGACTTCTCATGAAGACACAGACTAGACTGTTGAAGTATGCACACAGTATGTAGTCCCTCTGGGAGATGATGAGGGGAAGTTTTGCTTAGCACTGATGGAAGGAATAGGTCAGCGCTGGTTGTAATCATTCATCGGAGTCTGACATGATGGCTGAGCAATTAGGAGGACAACTGTGTACTTTACTAATGAACAATGGTTGAACGAAGCCTCCCTCAACGCTCCCATCCATCACCCAAAAGCATCCCCGACTTCTCCAAGCTCACACACACACACACACACACTGCTGGCTCCCCAAAAACATGAGCATCCACCACCATGCACACACACACACACACACACACACACACACACACACACACACACGTACACACACACATACACACACACGGGCCCTGCTGTTGTTGGGTTGTCGGAGGTGTTTCCACCGCTTTGATGAGTTTCTGGCCGATGCTCTCAGCCTCCCTGCTGAACGTGTGGCTGCCTCTCCTCCTCCTCCTCCTCTTCGTCTTTCCCCCTTGTCAACACAATCCCTCCATCCATCCGTCCTGAGGCCCGGGCCCGGCGGGGGCCAATCCACCCCTCGCAGCGTCCTCTGGGTGCTTTCTACTTCTCCTCTGGTCCCCCTCCCACTGCACGCATGCACACACACACACACGCACACACACACGCACACACACACGCACACACACACGCACACACACACGCACACACACACGCACACACACACATACTTTTGTTGTTGGACACCAGTAAAGTCCTATGATTTATTGCCTCACTGCTCTTAACTCCCCCCTGTTAGATAGTTCTATTCTATATTTGCTCTCACTAGTATCAAATCTTAACATTATAATCTACTAAATTAACCCAATTCTTGGTTCACGGTCCAAGTCCGTGATATCCGCTAATGTTAGCTGGTCTAGTTTGCCATCTTCCAAGCTTCCACATCCGGCAGTAGAGACAGTGCTTCTGTGTTATTTGGCAGGTGGAGCAGCCCACCAGTCAGGGAAACAGTGTTGGTGTTGTACATTCCTGCAAACCACGTATACGTTGAATTTTGACGTGCAGCATTCAGTAAGAGCAAGTGACGTAGTCACGTGTGGCCCATAGCGCCAGTGATGTTTCATAAAGTTATGTATTATATATATATATATAGTAACGGGTATAATTGCCATTTAATTATGAAGTCCACTAACAGCGGGGGGATGGGTCAAACACAGGACTTTCAAACCAAAAGCAATCATTGACATCATGCTTGTCACATAATGACGTTAAGAGCAGCACAAAACGCAACCAAATTATAAGCTCTGACTTTTTATCAAAGAACCACATATTTTCTAACACAGTTGTTTGTCTCATGTACGGACGATCTCATGTAAGGAGTTTCCTGTCCATCCAAGACCTGAAGAACCCCAACTGCCAACTGCGGAACACCATCATGATTACCTCCAGAGCCGTGGATGTCAGGAATAACTTTCCCTCTGTGCAACTCTATTGTGACACCCTGTCTACAGCAGACGTGTTTCAGTCTCATGCATGTCTGGCAGAATGAAGCTGTCTACACTAGCTACATAACCAGAGGCCTCTCACATGGACTCTACACTTCACAGCGACCAGGATGTTTTTTTACCAAAGCATGGAACCAAACTGATGGTGTATTTGTCTGAGTTCTGTAAAATGAAGTTGGCTGCAGCTCTGTGATGAACTGTTGACCCTGAACTGTTGACCCTGAACTGTTGACCCTGACACCGGACTGCGGATGCTGCTGTCGTCCTGGTGGTGTGCTGCCTTCACTCTGCAGCCGGTGTACACAAGCTGCTGCAGCTCCAACAGGAGCAGGGCGAGAAATGCTGGTCCTGAAGGTGCCGGAAGAGGAAAGATCAGGGGAAATCACAAGTGTTCTTCCCCTCAGCAGCATGAATATGCAGAGCAAATTTCATGGCTATCTGCTTCCTTAGAGGAACAGGATGTAGCATTAGGGGGATTTATGAGCAGAAATAGTATACAGTATTAATAAGTATGTTTTCTTTAGTGAATAATTTACCTGTAAATAATAATTGTTGTGTTTTTGTTACCTTGGAATGAGAAGTTTATACCTACATTGCTGGCCGTTATGTTTCTACTGTCTCTAGATAGGAGCATTCGCATTATCACGTTTCACATTGGTCACCGTATTTCTCCTCTGCGCTCGGCACACGGGAGAAGTTTAAATTTTTTACAGATTTTGCAAACAGCCGATTATTAGTTGTTTAACTTTCGAAATCACATCTGACATCATAAAATCCTGTGATTGGTTCCTTTGCTTTCACACCACAAACCGCACCAGAGCCCTCTTGGAAGCGGGCCGAGACCCTCCTGTTCCAGCGGGCTCAGTTCGGTTGTTTGGTCCCCCCAGGGTTCGACTGACAGCCTCCTCACCAGTCCTAACGAACAGCACTAACCGTAGTTTAAACTGAAGATTGTCTTCTCTTGTAAACAGGGACATCCTCTGGGAAGCAGATGTTCAGATCAGATGTTGATATTTTTAGTGTACAAACATAAAAATGTAATCCTGCCAATTTTGCTGTGATGGTGGCGCCAGATGAAAGATCAGGGGGTTACCAAAACCATGTAGGCCCTGAATATCTAAAGCAAAAGGGGACAATGTAATCTAAATGTGGCACTTGTCACAAATCCTTCCTGATCACTGACTCACTTCTCTCTGTCTCTGATGACTCATTTACACAATTTTCACCAGTTGACCTGCTCCTCCCAGGAGCCCAACCATTTCCCATTTCCCACACTGCCCCAGCAGTATTCATAACGGTCCACCGGGCTTTGAAGCAAACTTGACATGGTGGCTAAAATGTGGAATTATAACTTCCGGGTCTGTCACTGGGCACTGGGTCACATGTCATTGGGCATATAAAGACTGTTTCCCATAGACATACATTGGGAAAGAGACGTCTGTAACACTCAATCAAATCAACTTCTCAGTACGAACACTTGAAAGCACCAGTTGCCAAATCCAGAGTTATTCTCCTTCTCCCATTCATGTGAATGAGCCCGAGAACTAGCGTCTGGGAGGCGGGGTTAAAGGAAACACCAGTGTGCTTGCTCTATAGGCCCTTGCGCCATTAAGCAAATTTCATACGAATATACGGGGCCCATCCTCCAACACTGTATTAAGTTCTCTTTATACATTGATGGTCCACTCCCACTAGTCATTTACCAGATTGTCTTTCGCACCACGCTAAGCATTCCTTGCATGCTTCCTGTTCATCCTGCCTGCCTGAAACAGTTTTCCAGACTCTGATTTCTCACATGCCTGGTTGAGTTTTCCTTCTCTATGTTTGCCTCTCTTGTTCTGACCTTTAACCTTTTGTATGAATTAAAGATTCTGGACTTACTCTTAACTACCTGTCTCAAATTGTGCTTTTGGGTTTTTGTGTGTTCTGTGCCAGCCAACATTACAGCGCAGGTCAAAGGTGGTCAAACATAATTTGAGAACATCCTCTCGGGACCATAAATATAAGAATGACTAACTCTTATATCTCAAGGGCATACTGAATATACATCATGTGGAATAAACAGAGATGAATGTATCACAGCACTGTGCTTACTGGCTGAAGACATTCCCCTTTGATAAAAGCCAAGAAGCTGCTGGTACTCATTATTGGAGAAGAGGAAGCAGACTGCTCCTCTTCCTCTCTCAAGTTGGCCTGCTTGTTGGAATGACACATGCCCATTCATTAGTGGGGAAACAGGGAGTGAAGAGGAGGAGGGGATCGCTTCTGCAGGGCTCTTGTGGGTGTGCCAACTTTTGGGAAACAGACAACAGGAGTGGAGGAGGAGGAAGTGGGGAGCAGGCGAGTTGAGGCTCCGTGTATTCTCCCAATGAAATACAAATTTGGCTTGTTGACAAAGGCTGTCCAACTGCCGCTGGATGTGGAGATGTGAGGAAATGTCAGCGCCCCCAATGAGACTCCAGGGCCCAGATGTATAAACACATCAACTGGTATTTACAGGGGAAGAATGTGAGGTGAGGATGTGGCAGTTTGAGCTGAGCCAACTGAGAGTGCTGTGATAAGGGGGAGAGTGAATATGAGTCAAGAGAAAGGTAGTCTGACTTACTGGATGTGGACGGGGCATAAGTCTGCCATTGGCCATGTTTTTCAAGCGGCATTCTCCTCTCGTTTAGTTTCAGCCTGGATTTGAAGCCCTTTCAGTTTCACCATGAGGCTATGACGGAATCATTGATTTTCTTTCTGCCGTTTAATTATGATAATGATGATTAAGGTTTTACCACCATTGTTTTGTAGGAGCATGAATTAGTGGTGCGGATGCTACAAATAGCCACAGCCGTGTGGAGTGACAGCTGCTCTGGGACCGTTGGGGAACCTCGATGATGCGGCACAGTTGGTGGGATTGCACTTTCTTTGCCGTCACCGAGGGTTCTAATGGTGGAGCGCACACTAATATGGATATGCGAACAGGTGTTCAAAGGTGTTGCTACATCCATTTATGGCAAACTATGGGAGTGGACATGAGGCTCATGGATGTGCACCCAGCTCAACAATAACTGAGATTTAACTTCAGTTTCATGCATCTGACCCCAGGTCTGTTTGCTTCATGACGATGGAGCTCATGAGTCATGACAGGAAGTGACCTAGTGGGAGGACAGGACTCAACTGAATATGTGACACTGATGAACAACTGCAAGAGATGATGTGAGGGAAGTTTGTGAGGAAAGTTGGAAGACCTATGGCAGGATGTGAACTGTAGGCAGCGCTATAAGGTAGTAAGTCAGCTGTGAAAGTCCTACTCAATGGAAGCCGCTGACACAGAGCTACAAACAGACCGACGCTGCATGATGGGCGTGACACAAATCAAAGTAGAGCTGGTCCTAACTTTGTTTTAGAGCTTTTTTCAGGCACTGAAGCATCAACCAATCGTATGATTTTGCTTCAACCTGTTGTGTTCCATCTCAAAACAATGCTGTCAGCCAGTTCCCAGAGCTGTTTAACTACATAACTACGCCAACGAGTGCTTCAGCAACAATTCCACGGTTGGCCATTTTGTTCCTTTTGTTGCCCGTAGTATGAACACAGCATAAGGGCATAATCGCTCCACAACCAGGGCTTACGAACAGCGTTTGGGCTGAGGCCACAGCTTTTATTGTGAAGCCACCAGGTTTATTTTGGGTAACTGGAAGAGCTGTTATAGACCAGAGTGTGGGCTAAAACCTTTGAAAATGTGATATCCAAAGCAAAACTCGCCAAATCTGGGAAGCATTTCTGACATTCATTAAGGGTGCAACATGAACATGAAGTAATAACCAAGTGTAGGGGTTGTGGCAGCCTTTTTAGTTTTAGTTTTATAGCTCTCTATTGCTGTTTATAAAATTAACTAATGAAACAAAGTTAGATATATTTGTATATTTGTTCAATGTAGTATGTTGTATGTATACATATATATATAATCCAAAGGGAAGTGTGTCTTTCTGTTACATTTAATGCAGCATATTACAGCTGGTGGTGTCACAGCCCGGTTCGGAGTTGACAGTTACATTTCAGGGTTAAAGATCATCATAATAAGTCATAGTTAATTCACAGAAAACTACTTTCCACTTTGTTTTAACACCAACTATTTGATGACATTAACTGTAGTTAATGTAGCTTCATTACTCAAACAACTTGACCAGAGCCAAATAATTGCTTTTTTAAATTTAGATTTCATTCAAATTGTAACATTGTTATCAACACCATCAATGAGAAGGGCCTGTAAACAGGACCTGCATTGAGGCCCTATCTTTTTCGTAAAGAAGAGCCCTCAGTTAAAAATAAAGTTTTAATATCTTTACTTAAGTTTATATAGAGCTCGCATTGTGTTTTTTCCTTTATTAATATGTAACTTTGAGGACCTCATGATGTAAATAAGGGCTATTCAAGTGTTCATACTGGGGAATTACCTAAAAAAAAGGTTATCTGCTGATTTACAGACATCTTTCCCCAATGTAAAGGTATAAATAATGGGTAGAATGTATAAATAATGGGTATAAATAATGGGTAGAATGGGTTTGCACATATGAGTTTGAGCTTTTTGATTGTGTCCAGCTCTGTCGTATAGCAGCAGTGTATTTCCAGGTGAAGGCTCTCATTCTTTTTATCCTAATAACCATCCTTTTCCCCTCCTCAGGCTTCTACCCAAAGCAAAGCAAAACGCTGCCTAACCTTGACACCTGCCACGGCGCCGTGCAGCCGTTTTGATACATTTACATTAAAAGAGGTGAGGCGTCTGGTGGCAGAATCTGCTTTCCACTGCCTTTAATCAATGAAAACGTTTCCGTGGGCCTCCGGAGAGCGAGTGGAGCCCAAGATAAATATTGGCAGAAAAGAAAAATGTGTCGTCCTCCCCAATCGAGGGGGACATAATGATATTCAAAAGGAGACCCCCCGCCGAGATGCAAGGCAAACTGTTCCTAAGCAACAAAACACATTTTCCCTCTCCGAGTGCTCGGAACGAGGATGGTGGCAGGGTTTTTGGGGAGGAGTGTGTGTGTGTGTGTGTGTGTGTGTGTGTGTGTGTGTGTTTAGGGGCACTGACAACTTAAACCGGCTGTTGGATGTGTTGGTCATTCTGTCTCTGAAAAGTGTGTCTTTGTCTATATTTGGGTTTCAGTCTGTGTATTTGTCCAGCGGCCTGGTGGACATTGTCTGTGAGTTCTGTACAGTATGTGTGAGCATGCATGTGTCTGCTGCTTGATTCTGTCTCTCTCTGTGTGTGTGTGTGTGTGTGTGTGTGTGTGTGTCATCCCTCCATGGATTAAGGGGTGTTAGGGAACAGTGACCAGCATCAGTGACAGTGGATTCAGTCCAGATGCTGCCACACTCTCAGACACACTCGGCTTACTGCAGCTGATGGCTGGCATTAGTTATGATGAAGGAATATATATATATATATATATATATATATATGTCACTGCCATGTGATTGGGGGCTGTGGCAGTATGGCCTCCTGTGGTCAGTTCATACTAAATATGCTTTAGTGGATGATCCCATATTCCACTACAGCTCTCCTGGTAACTACTAGTTGATCTAGTGAAGCTCATGGATGTAAAAGAGCAAAAAGGAAACTATATAATGTTCAGTATTTTATGCTGATTACATTTGAGCTCTTCTCAAAGAGTCAAAGAGTCAGTGGTGGAAAGTAAATAAGTAGATCTACTCAAGTACTGTATCTAAGAACGTTACTTCATATTTTCATTTTCTGCTACTTTATACCTCTACTCCACTAAGATTCAGGGGCAAATATTATACGTTGTACTGCTCTTCATTTATTTGATAAGTTACTCTGCAAATTCAGATTATTAAAATAGACATAGCATAACAAATAAATTATCATTTTTTAAAAGGGAAAAGATTTATCCGTATGAATTGATCACGACTTATGCAACAAATCAGTACAAAAACTCTCAATGACAAATAAAGCCGATCCACCTCGTAGAGGACGAAGTACGTAGAACAGGTTTCACAGCCCCTCACATACCCACATGTACAACACTACAAGGGGCTGTCAGCAGACCCCCCAGACTCATCACATGGAGCGCTGAGTGCAAGAAGACCTGGTCTTAACTCACCTGGTCTCACAAAGAGACTTCTACAGAACACGTAGATCTGAAGACCACCAAACAGAACGGATGGGAACCAGGAACCAGGAACCAGGAACCAGGAACCAGGAACCAGGAACCAGGAACCAGGAACCAGTCCTCATTAGGTCTACAGCAGGTCCCAGCACAGCTCAACACAACACTGCATACTCTTCCTCTTCTTCCTCTTATCATTTGTGTCATATTCTTTTCATTTTGCAATTGTTCTTTAATTCTTATATTCCTTTCTTTTATTTTGTTTTGTTTGTTTTGAGTTGTTTCCTCCCTCTGCTTACAAAAAGTAAAAACGCATTATTTAGTTATTACTACTATTATTATTAAGATTATTGTTAATATTATTGTTGTATCATTGTTATTAATATACATTACATGTATCTAGTTGAAAGGTGTGAGATGGGTGAACCAGACGGACTGGTCAGGGAAATGTTGGCCATAGATCCCCCGGTCCCAGAGATACAGCTCACCACTCAGATGCCCCCCCAACCCCCACTGGATAAATATAAATAGGCAAAGAAAAATAATTACTTTAAAGTATAAAACATATGTAAACAAAGAAATTGTAGAAATCAAATGAAAACATTATGAATTATAACGAAAATATATTAAGAGATTTGGACCGGCCGTTTCCCACTATCAATAAAAGGGAATAATAAACAAATCTAAATCTATAGAAGTAAATATTAAAGGTGTAATTAAAAGAAAAAGAGTTGTTTGTAATATATTCTATGATAACAGCATTAAAATATGAAAAAGTAAGTGTTTGGTTAGGGCTTGTGTGTATGCGTATGTACAGTATATTTATGCGAGTGCAACATTTATTTATTTTTTCACCTTTCTTTTCAAATATGTCCATTATTCTATTTTTATTAATACTTCATTCTTTTTTAGAATGTTTTTTTGATTTGTGGCTGTAAAAAGGTCTGTGTGTCGATGGAATAAGCATAAATCATCACTGATACCCATCAGCAGTAGTACGCACTCAGAGGACCCAGGTTTCTGACCCAGGTTTCTGACCCACATCCTGAACTCTACATTCAATAAGCAATAACAGCATCAGTATCCCGGAACGGGAACACGGACATCCCCGCCACCTTTCCCGTGAGCGCGTCCGGCTCAGGCAGCTCATCGATGGGGTAAGACTGCCACCTAGTGGCACTGCGCTGCTGGTGAAACACTCGGGGCCGAGCCAGGTTTCAGCTCTAGAAGGAAATCCAACCAGACCGATCCTCACATGCAGCCCAGACAGGAGCTTTGCTCAAGTCTAGCCTCAAGGTCAAAGGTCATCTTTGGCTTGGCTTGCGGTATTCTGCACAGCGGGGGAGGTGGAGCAAACGCTCTATAACTGGGGACATATTGCCATCTCTGTCTGCCCTGACATTGTCATGGGGGGAGGGGGTGGGCTTTGGGGGTGGGGGGGGTATTCTATACTACTACTACTACTGTGCTGTTCCCTGTATACATCTAATATAATTGAGTACATGTTCTTATGCTGGCCATTCAATGCTGAGTATTGAAGACACAGTGACTTGTAAAGGATCCTTGAGCAGATTATTTGGGCATTTTAATTCAAATGGAGATTTGTCATCTCAACAATCATTCGGTGAACTCCTCCTGCACAGGAAAAGAAAAATACTTTTTTTAGATTGGTAATACATATATTTCCTACCGTGCCTATGTTATGTAACTTCAAAAGAGGAACGTCAGACAGTTTTTTGACTCTTTTTAGGTGTCGGGAGGGAAAATGAGTCTGTTGTGGCTTCAGAATGAAGAATAATTAGATGGAGAACAGAACCTAGGCTCTGCAGGAGGACTTCTTTCATGCGACGCAGCATAAACACAGCAGCATGGCTGGGTCGACTCCATGACACCACCCAGCCAGGTCTCCGTCGTCTCCATGACACCACCCAGCCAGGTGTCCGTCGTCTCCATGACACCACCCAGCCAGGTGTCCGTCGTCTCCATGACACCACCCAGCCAGGTCTCCGTCGTCTCCATGACACCACCCAGCCAGGTCTCCGTCGTCTCCATGACACCACCCAGCTAGGTCTCCCTCGTCTCCATGACACCACCCAGCTAGGTCTCCCTCGTCTCCATGACACCACCCAGCCAGGTCTCCCTCGTCTCCATGACACCACCCAGCCAGGTCTCCCTCGTCTCCATGACACCACCCAGCTAGGTGTCCGTCGTCTCCATGACACCACCCAGCCAGGTCTCCGTCACGGAGCGGGACGGAGAAACGTCTCGCTCCGGACAACAGAGCGCTGCAACACGCGGACTCATTAAAAACATCATGTTGTGGATCATAATCCCAAAACTAACGTCCGCTAGACCAGTTGTTGGAACAACAACCCTGCCCTCTAATCAGTACCAATATTTCAGAAGTAGATCATATGATCTGTTTATGAATATGCATCGTTATAGATTAGGCTGCTCAACAGTAAAATATTCAAACTTTAACATGCTGCTCTTTCACAGATGTTGATATTGCTGCTAATCAGGAATAATATTCCAATAATATACAATATAAATGATAAATATAACACCAGGAATGAGGCCATTTTGTTTGAGTACTTTTTTATTATTTATTTATGTGACAAAATAATACATGTATAGTGACATAACCATGGAAGACCGACACAGACATAAAGCAGTTACGGTGTGTGTGTGTGAGATTCGTGGTGAAAAGACTAACGATGAGGTGGAATTGTTGTGGTAATAAATAAATATATGCTTCAACAGCAATATCCTAAAAATGATGATAATAATAATAATAATATAATTACGTTACCATATAATGTCATATAATTATAATTATTATCCTTACTGTGGGCCCCGCCCAGACCCAGGGGAGGGTGCTGGCCCGTTGCAGGCCTGGTCCTGGATGGAACCAGACCCAGACCTGTTGGAGGGACATGCTCGCTTCTTTGATGGTTTCTTTGTTGTTTGGTTTTTGTTGCTATGTTTTCTGTTGTTCTGGGTTGTTTTTTTTAAAGAGGGAGGGAGGGAGGTCCAAGCAGCCCTCCCCCCACCCCCTGAACAGAGGGGCTGCTGTGAGTACCTGCTTATGTTGTGACATGTATCTTCTGTTCACCGAGATAGAAAATGAAATATCCGCTTCACGTTTCAGAACTCATGAGACTATGAGAATATTGTATTCCCATATTTTACCTTGAGAGAACGCTCCATGTCCTGTTGGTACCTGGGACTCACAGATGGTGCGTCCAATCGTCGGCTCGAGTCACAATGTTTCCCAAATAAACTCCACTAATTTCCCCATGTGGTGATTAAGTATGTACAATGAAATAATTTGCTGTTCTGTCGCAACCAATTATGCACACTTTGGAGTCACGAGTGGCAACATGAGAGAGACGCAAATTAGCAGCCATTGGTAACATTTATCCTTCCTGGATATCTGAAGCCAAATCAAAACAATTATGACCCGAGCGCGTCTACTTTGGAGTTTACCAAGTTCATTACGCAAATTAACTTCCTAATTAGCTTTTGGCTTCATGCTCACTTTCATCCGCTTTTTTAGGAGGCTTTTAAGTAATGGCCGGCACACAAGAGCCCAAACAAAGCTGTGTGTAAATACAACAGGGGCAGCAGAATGGGCCACTTACAAATCAGATCCAATCAAAATCCCAGCGTGAACCGGGGGACACTTGGCGTGTGGCGGCTGAAATGCAGGGACGAGACTCCAGGAGGGTTTTCTCCAACAGAAAGGCGGCTTGTAATTGACTTCAGTCTCTAATATACCGAAGGGCTCAGGAAAAACAGCAGAAAAAAAAGCTTCTCTTTTCCAGTTTATTTTGTTTGTTTTGTATTTGAATAAAGGAGAAGGAGAGGAAGTGACCTCCACTTTCAGTAGTTGAAGGGATTGTTCTTCATCAAGAACTCCGCCTGGAAGGAGACAAACCAGAAGAGAGGATCGCGATCAGAACCAAGAAGGCAGATGATCAGAAGGAGTTGGTAACAGCTGAGGGTAATACCAGGAAGTCCACGGGGTCCCGTGGGCGGGCGGTGCAGCACTCCATCAGGCCCCGGGTCACCGTGGGCATGACGTGCTCCATCAGGTAGTTCCTCATGGGGACCGACTCGGCCTCCAACACCTCGTCCTCCTGCTGCCTCACCTCCTCCAATCTCTGAGTCTGACACACATTTTAATGCATCATTAACATACGTCATCTAATATTCAAACCCATCAGGCTGATACACTGGTATAGTACTGAGTCTGAAGCTTTGTTTGGTAATCATAACATTGTACTAATAACAGTTCAGCCTGGTTCTCTAACCGGCTTATTTAGAGGTAGATATGAAAGTGAGTGCACATGAAATGTTGCTCATAACCTTCATTGCATATGAAAACAGTGTGAACACATCTAAAGCACAGGAAGATGAAGCTGTGAGGATGTTTCATCTTCTTACTGTTCACCTGCTTTGTTTCCTAGATCCATCAGTCGAATCTGGTTCCGAGTGTCCTGCTCTGGTTTCTTGCCTTGCTTTCACGTTGGTGACTACAATGTTATCATAACTGATCGTAATGACGGGCACAACTGCATTAATAAGCAACAAAAAGCCCCCCCAGTGGGACTACACTAAAGGAGTTGAATAGGGTTCTGGGTACTGTGCGTCTCCTCTGTCTCCTCATCCCAGCCCCTCCTGGGCTGTAGAAGTTAAGACAAGACGCCCGACCATAGAATGACATCATGCTTCTAGTTATGAACCAGTCAACCCTCCATAGCATCAGTATGACACACATCCAAACCCACACCTCACAAACAGAGTGCAGAGGAACGAGCAACGCTGTCGTCACCTCCAGTAGTAGTCACTTCACTGCTGTCTGCTCCTGGCTTTGTCTCGTGTGTGTGTGTGTGTGTGTGTGTGTGTGTGTGTGTGTGTGTGTTTGTGTGTGTGTGTGTGTGTGTGTGTGTGCGTGTAGCTGGAGGAGCTCCGACTACAGACTAAGAGCACAGGAGATGCTCGCTGCAGTGTGATAATAAATGACACCAAAACACTAAAAAGTACTAAAGTATTGGTCAGTCTTAGCTCATCAGTACTCCGGCGTGTGTACTACTGAGTTTGGGTACGCAGCCCTGCCTTCAGGTACCTTAAACATGTGAACGGCTCTCTAGAACCAGTGTTCAATCTGTGCTGCTGAACAAACGTGGAGGACTCCAGAGAAGAGGACCTGCTCCCTAGATATTAATGACTTTTCATAAGCTAAATAAAACAAAGGTTTCTTAGCTTCAGACACATGAATTAATGAAAACATATTAATGAATATTATCTTCCAGTTCTGCCTATAAGTCCCCCTAAATGTTACATACCGTTGGTGATTCGTTAAAATTCAGCAGCAACAGGTTTGATCCTCGTCCACCTTCTGTTTGTCTTACAGCGATCAGATATTGTCTTCAATAATAATAGCTTCATTTATTGTTTCTAAAAAATGATTCTCATGAATATATTAGCCTTAATTCATGTTAATATCCCCCACTCCAGCTTTCCTCGTGGTAATCCCATCTGCGCTATGTGTTAGCCTGGCTACACTAACAGTTGTGTGACCTCAACAACTCCAGCGGAATACATAATCAACCTGTTGACATGGTCCGTTATGAGTCATCTGATGAGCACAGCTCGTGTGTTTGGGACAGAATGTGTCACATCTGCTTCTGAAAAGGAGCCTCAGCACATCTGGACCTGAGCTGTGTATCATCAGCTTTGGTATGTGAAGCCTCACAGATCCCAGTAACCAGCCCCAGCTCTGCTCCCAGTGCCTACCCACTCCTCCCAGTGTGCAGCCCTGTGTTGGGCCTCCTCTGCCTCCTTCCTCTCCTCCTCAGCTTTCTCCTGGGCCTCTCTCCTCATCGTCTCCTCAGCCTTCCTCCTCTCCTCCTCCTCCTGCTCCTGTCTGGTGGGGCCGTAGTTCCTGGGCTGGCCCACCGCGTCGACGATCTTAGGCATCAGCAGCAGGCAGCCGGGATCATCGTCACTGGAGATCTCTGGAGAGGACGACAAGGAGACCAGTGAGGTCTGATGACGTGATTTATGAATATGATATCTGTCACTTTAAACCTCTTTAATTTGGCTCTCATCGGGGTTAAGGTAGGGCTGGGATCGGCTTATAAATGCTATCTAGATATTTTTGAACAATATATGATATATATCTCAGTGTTTTCTCTAAAATACCATGCCGGCTTGGTTTAACCCTTTAATGCGTATGTTCATACACATTGAGCTGACCTTTGGAGTAAACTCTTCTGAATTTAGAGGAAATGCAGCATGTGTATGACATCAGAATATCCTGATATTGTCTGAGTAACTCTCTGAGGTTGTCTACTATCATTTTAAAGTGAAATAATTATTGAAATATTTTAAAAAAATCAAACATTTCTTCATTATTCTTTATTTATTCATTGACCTAACTTGTGAATACGTGACTGGGAGCTGATCAGATATGAAAGCTCAGCTGGCTCACAGTGCAAAGGCCCTGGAAAATGTACAGTTTTGCTCTCGTGACATTGAATCCAGCTCAACACCACCTTGCAAAAAAACTCGTTTTCCGTCGGTGGTCGTGATGAAGTGCTCACTTTTACAATCATGTAGGCAGCAGCTGATATGAGATGCAGCTGGACATTCTCCAGTAACATGTTAGTGAATGTGTGACGGTGTGGGGACAGAGGCGGAGCCCAGCCGCTGCTGTGAGGGAACACGACGCCTGTGAGCTTACAGAAACCAGTTTGTTTGAAAACCAGTTGGGACAGAGCACTGGCAGATCAAAATGGAGTCGATTCGATATTTCACCCATCTGTGATTCAAGGCTTCAAAAGTGCGAGACGTAGCATGTGCGTCACGGGTTACCCAGGCACAGAGGGGTGATGTCCAGCTCATCAAAGTAGTTCACAACAGCTTCATCCTCCACGTTGTTCCCTCTGTATCGGGCCAGCCGCCGCAGGAAGTGCTCCTGCTCGTAGTGGTGCTCCCGTACCAGCCTCTCAGGCAGCAGCATCACCCGGTCCTTCAGCAAGTCGTCTGACGCATCCAGGCACAACACAAACTCTGTGGACACACACGGAAACCAGCTCAGAACCTAGGACTCTGCACACGTTCTACCAATATCCCCAAGAGCACCCAGGTCTTTGTTTGGAGGGACGTCTTGGGAGCTTGTCCCTGTGTTAGCTCCATGCTCTACAAGCTTAAAGCTCACGTTCAACATGGAAAACAGCAGCACACACACCTGGCATGATCTTCTTGCTGGATGAGGACATCTGGGATGCTCCGTCTTCTGATTCAAGATCTTCAGCTAAAACAGAAAACATGCAGATGTTTACGTATCCATGTTACAGTGAGTGTCTGCAGTCGTGCAGCAGGAGCGGTGTGTCAGCGCCTCACCATAGAAGAGCTCCTTAGCTTGTTCGTATGTCTTGGGGAAGCCGTCCAGAACAAAACCCTGGTTTCTGCATGGATTAGACATCAGCTTGTTCCTCATCACCTTCACCAACAGCTGCTCATCCAACAGACCTAACGCACAAGGAAGCTGAATCTTAAAGGGGCCTTCCAATGATTTCGTACTGCACCTTCATACAGTTGGGAGACTTGTTAAAGACAGTTTAAAAATAAATAAAAAAACTATCATAAAAGTTCAGTTCAGGTTGCAAACTGACAGATAATGGACGGAGATTGACCGCTGACGTGAACCAAGGACTAATCTAAACTAAAGAGAGGACAGCAGGCAGTGATGTGGGGGGGCAGCAGGTGGTGTACCTCTGTACTGCTCCATACTCTCCTTCAGGCTGGCCAGAAGCTCCTTGGCCTGTGCTGCAGAGTCCTCATTCTCTGCACCTGGATCAGCATCCCTCACATCATCTTCCTAGAGATGGAATGATTAGGACTTTGAAAGACGGGTATAGGAAATGTATGTCCATTGGTGTTTTGTTAACAATAGCCAGTGTCAATTTTGTTCACGAAAACTACTTTTTTTTCCCCCATGTGCGTGTGTGTGCCTTAGAGGAGCTCACCAGTTGTGAGATGGTTTCAGAGATGGTCTCCTTCAGTGTGATGTGATGGAGTTTATAGTATTCACAGATCTGTCTGGACACGGTGCTCTTCCCCACTGCAGGAGGCCCCAATACACACAGGCGGATGGGCTGGAGAGAACAACCACACGGGTTATCTACAACAAGGAGAAACTACAGCTATGAAGTTGTGATATAGTATAAACAGTTCACTATGATTTAAGCAAATTCTTTGGACTGGGACATGTGTCTGCTTTACCAGTAGTCCCCTGGCTTTCTGGTATTCCTCCACCACCAGCTGCATGTTGTCCACCAGACCAGTCTCACACAACCAGTTGATAGAGAACAGTTCCTTGACATGTTCACTGTTCATGTGTAGGTTGACAAGCAAGGAATCAATTTCCATCGTCTGTCAGGGGAAGACATACGTCAAGAGACCTTAAAGGAATAATTTAACATTTTTGGAAATAAGCTCCTTCACTATTTATTTCCAAGAGTGAGATGACAAGAAGTATATCAACCTCACGTCTGTGTGTTCAGTCCGGAGTCAGGACGAGGTTAGCCTAGCTTAGCATAAAGACAGAAACAAGCAGCCTGGCTCTGTCCAGAGTTTGAAAAATACACCGAGCAACGCCTTCTTTTGTTTAATCTCTACGCACACAGGTTGGAACTATTTCACGACAAACAACAGTTTATCCATCCGCCCAACGAGCCTCCTTCTGCAGGGCGGCTAGCCCGACCTGATCACAGAGCGCAGGTTTTGGTCTCACTGTGACTGTCGAGACAGGTAGCTGCACAGTCACTGCAAACAGATGTTGTTTGTCAGGAAATAGTTCCATTACAAAAAAGCTCAAATTATCTTTTTTTTTATTTTTTTATTTCCTTTTGTGCTTAGATTAAACAAACCATAGATAGTGTGTAATTACTAGCTTTGGAGTTGTTGGTGGGTGTATTTTTTAACTTAATGCTAAGCTAAGCCAACCAAACCCTGACCCCAGGTCCAGCAACATGCAAACATGAGATATATATCCATCCTCTCATCTCGCTCTCAGAAAGAAAGCAAATATGTGTATCTCTAAAAATGCTGCACTACTTTTTTTAAGGCTTTGTACAATGTTGAGCTGGGAAGAAGTCAGCTCTCATTTCTAGGTCAATAGCGATAGCGATCAAACAAAACCTCCTGAGCATTGCAGGAAAGTGTATTTTAAACTGGGACGACGTACACTCAAGTCCTGTGTGAGAAAGGCCTCCTCAAACGGCCTTTTCTGGATCGTCCCTGGTCCAAGTACAGAGGCAACTTCCTGTTGGAGACAGAACTCACATATCATCATAAAGTCAGGTCAGGCCTTGGAGTTTACTCTATCACGGTCACAAATGTAATAAAGCCTGAGACACTGTCTCATTTGTGTAATACAATAAAGTTATAAAACACTCACTAATTTGGTTTTTACATAACAAGCTTCTAATCTGTGTCTAATGAGTTGCCATACACACCTTCACAATGTCCTCCAAGGTATTGTTGGATGAGTCCACAGCTAGAAGGTAATACGGCTGGGGCTGATGTTCAATCACATTCTGAATCACACTTAAACGGAAAGAAATCTCATTGTAGAAGATTTACACCAATAAGGATCAGAGTTATTAAAGCCTTTTGCAAAGCAGGGCTTTGTGGAATCTATAAGATATTTCTCAAGGAAGCTGTGAAGAAAAAAAACACGTGCATGTCCAACCTTGCCAGGTCACGGATGTGAATCGTGGGCACGATGTTTTTGCCGTCTCCAAAGACAGGTATTTCATGTTCTTGTCCCAGCCATGACGTCTAACAATACAGATCATTTCAATTAGTTACACGTATGAAGCATGTTTGAGAGGGGGCCTGAGGACGGGGATGCTGGTTGGTAGTCAGACTAAGTCTTCACAGGTCAAACATTTGGGACGAATGACTGAGGCTAGGTCGTGAGGTTATTACAATCACAACATTTTAAAAGCTACGCCTGCCTGCAATGCACACAAGCATCTGGTTGTTCATTTTCCTTGACCCGCTTTGATCCAACACTACCAAGGTAACTCGCCCCGGATGTACTCCCTATGCAGTTAGCCATGGTGAGCCTTCCAGACTACAGGCTTCTTTCTGGGTTTACTTTCGGTCAGACTCAGAGACAAAATGATTAAGTCATGATTAGTGAAATGAATCATGTAAAAGTCAGGTTAATGCTGTAGGAGGATGTACGTTGTTTTGCGTGAGTGGCTCCCCCGTATTCCAACAACGGAGGTGCTGAGTGCAAAGTTCGCCCCACCTATAGAGTCACAGTAGCCATATTTATGGGCAACGTGTTCGGGGGAAACGTACCGAACTTAAAAAATGACAATGAAGGCGATTCTTTATTGCCAGATGGAAGTCTGAAATTTGTTCATTTGCAACAAATCCACAAAAGAGAGAAATTTAAGAGACTGAATCTGAAAGGGACCCGTATCTAATTAGATCCCGATCCCAAATAAACCTGAAGAGATAGAGACAACACTTACAGCGGCATGAAAGAACGAGCAGCACAACACGATTCCACAATCGTTCCTCTGCGATGACGACGTGCCATGTAATCTTAGTCGCTCAGATCTATTCAGGTATCAGCCCGTTTGTGTCATTACCTTTGAGGCACACAGCTAAGCCTCTGCTTTTATGAAAAATAAATAGCCAGCAGTGTGCTGCTGTTCTGAAGGCATTTCAAAGACTCTTCTCACCGTCTGAGTAAAGAATAGTCTGTCTGTTGCACCAGAAGGAAATGTTGTGACTCCGAACAAAGACAGTAGCCAGAAATTATGTCATACTGCTTACCAAAATGTAAGGTCTTATTATCAGTTGTATTTGTCTGTATTGAGAAAAAGGAGACATTGCTGCCCTTTGCAGCACTATGACAAAATAAAAATAATAACATCAGATCCAGCTCCCTTCATAGAGCCGTATCCCCATCACTAGTGGCCTTTTAGCCTTTTAGGCCTTTGTGTTGAGCCTCGGTTAGGTTATACTCACAAACGGACCCACAGCAGTTCTGTTTACACCGTCACCATGGTTGCAGGACGTAAATTAAAAACATGAGAAACATGACACCAAAATGTCACCGGCAAAAACTACATGTCGTTTGTTGACTAAAACAAATTAACAATAAACAATTAAAATGTGAGGGAAACTACATTTTCATCAGAAGATTAAAACCAAATCAAAATCAGTTGTGAGTTAACGCTGTACTTGACCCATTAAGACGGAGTAGAATTTGGATGTGGCCAGACTCGGCTCCCTGAATCTCCAATTCAGACTTTGGGTTTCAGTGATGAATGGAGAGATGCGTCTGCATCATGAGGAGATCAAACGGGTCTTGTTGATAGCTAAAGCTCCAGTCTACGGTCTTCTAATCTCACCTTGAAGAAGTAGTGGAAGACCTGCTCTCCCATCCCGTACTGAAGTCCTGAGGCGACCACGTATGTGGAGAACAGAGTCTTCTTCTAAAAGCAACAGCCATATATGGGACAGTCAGAGCCTACCTGTCTATCACATGGGTCTCCTGCACAAAATGCAAAGGAAGTTGAAGCTCACAGTGTTTCCCATTTTGACCACCCTCTTCTCCAGGTCGATGTGCGGCTTGAAGTTGGGATGTGCTCTTCTTCTCCTGAACATATCATCGATGAAAGGGACCTCCTGCAGCACAACCAAACATATCCAACCTAAGCATACATCCGATCTGACGGAGCTGGGACTTTGTAAAAAGGGACCGGAATGCATTCTTTGGGGTTACTGTAAAAAACAGATCTATAAAAGACAGATTGAAGGTACTCAGATGTAAGAAGTTACAGCCCGTTCTTATTCCCAGGGCATCAAACACCAAGGCACAAGACACCCGTTAGTGTCTGTTTGAGGGACACCGGGCTTTCAAGTAACTAGAGTGTGAACCCATCCGGGTCATTATGAGACGCTGAGAGAAAATACTCCGGGAGTGTGATGCCGTGGTCTAAAGACCAAGAAAACCCACACAGGGCAGAAAGATCAAACAAACACAGGACTTTCAACCAGGAGACACCTGTATGTGTCCCGTGTGAAAGCAACAACATTTAGTTTCACTTTCACTTTGCAGACGCAGTAGTTTTAACCCAGAAGACAACAAAACCACCTAGTTAGGTTTCAGGTAAAAAACCTGAAACCTAACTAGGTGGTTCTGCTGTCTAAACCTGAGCAAGTCTTTGTTTGAATTCACAAAGGTAACCTCGTGTTGCCTGGGTTACCCAGTGTGTTAGAAAGTGTCCCGATCAACTGACAGCATGTGACGAGTTGTAAGTTTCACATGAAATCAAATTAAATAATCATGACTTATTATTGAAAGAAAAAAACAAATGTATTTCACAATTTTATCATCAATTTATGAAATACAAACACTAGCTGTTATAGTGTGAGGATTCAGATCTTCTGCTATAATGTGTGTGTGTGTGTGTGTGTGTGTGTGTGTGTGTGTGTGTGTGTGTGTGTGTGTGTGTGTGTCCACTTACAGGGCGGACCGGCTTGCTGCACGCCCAGGTCATCACCGTGGAGACGAGGATGAACATCTTGGGTCCAGAAAAACGGTCCATTTCATTGTGGAGAGCTACAAATACAACACAATAATTCATAGTGGGATGATTATATCACGACGACATGCAGATATTATTGGTGAAGAGGTTACTTCTTGAAGGTAAAAAACATGAACTATTTTCAGACATATAGATAATAGATATGAAAAGGCATCAGCCATGACACAATATTCATAAACAGAAAGCACAGTCAGGGTCCATCATGGGCTGAAGTTATGATATTAGTAGTGATTGTAGTAGTAGTTCTAAAAACAGACATTGAGCAGCAATATTTATATTATAGAAAACACTCATGTAGCATCAACCCCCCAACAGAGACCGAGACCTGTATCAACCCCCCAACAGAGACTGAGACCTGTATCAACCCCCCTAACAGAGACTGAGACCTGTATCGACCCCCAACAGAGACTGAGACCTGTATCGACCCCCCTAACAGAGACTGAGACCTGTATCAACCCCCCTAACAGAGACTGAGACCTGTATCGACCCCCAACAGAGACTGAGACCTGTATCGACCCCCCTAACAGAGACTGAGACCTGTATCAACCCCCTAACAGAGACTGAGACCGGTATCAACCCCCTAACAGAGACTGAGACCTGTATCAAACCCCCTAACAGAGACTGAGACCTGTATCAACCCCCCTAACAGAGACTGAGACCTGTATCAACCCCCTAACAGAGACTGAGACCTGTATCAAACCCCCTAACAGAGACTGAGACCTGTATCAAACCCCCTAACAGAGACTGAGACCTGCTGACCTGAAACGGCCCAGAGGGCTTCCTCCACCTGGTCGGCATGCTGGGTAATGTTGTAGATGACAACGTCACAGTCCATCAGCTTTGACAGCAGCTCATCCCTGTTCGGTTGCTTGCATGCAAACAAGAGATTAAAGTCAAGTGGACTGTATGTTCTAAAGCTCACCATCACAAAGCACACATTTTAAATGATTTGAGTTGTTGCATTCCTCCTGATGGACATTACAAAACATGGACCGGAGGAAGGCACTACTGGTGTGTCACTTACTAAATACTGCTCCAGGACATGTGGAATGTTCACGTCACACTTGTCAGAAACGGTTCCTACGAGGTGAAACGCTCGCGCCCCGCTGCTGCTTCTCATCACACTCTCCTCCTCCTCCTCCTCAGTGTCCGTCTGTCCGACCACACGTTCGGACAGGACCTGCAGAGAGAAAGTAGTTACACGTTAACTGGCCCGTGTCGCTGGTTGTCCACAGACGTGTAACTTCCGTTGTGGCTACGAACCACGTAACGGTAAAGTTAAGTTCTGAATTCATTTAACTAACGCTCGTAACGTAACCAGTCGGACCAACTCATTTCAGGCCGTCCGCATAGGAACAGACTTACCGTGGCGATACCTTTGGACGCGTAGGAGTCGATGTTGTTAATAAAAACTCTTGTCACGTGAGGGGACAGCTTGGGTTTCTCCATCCTCGGCTCCGCCATCAACCCGTCTCGTGTTGTTGGTGGGCCGTTGCCATGGAGTCGGCCGTCCCGCGCGAGCTACGAGCGCGCGCGACGCAGAGCGGAAGTGTCTCATCCGCGGAGACCGCGAGAAGAACACAGGCAGAGAGCAGAGGCCGTTAAAGAGAGCGGGTTCTACCGGACCCAAGGCTTTAGTGGGAGAGAGGCCTTCTGAAACATGGCGCCTGCCTCCACACAGTTCAAACGCATCGCGACATGCTGGTTACTGAAGCCTTCACACACAGGGCCCAGTCCATGACAGCATCGTAACCTCAGGCTGCACCTACCATGGTCCTGATACAGAACACCTGACAACAGTTAGCTGTGATGCAGACTTGAGGCCCAAATCAAATCCTAAATAAAATGTTTACCCCTGATCCTCTCGAGACCATCTGTCCTGGGACACAACTTGGGAACACGATTGAGCTCCAACCTAAAGTCCAACCAGTGCTCATCATCATCATCATCATCATCATCTCCTCAGAACATCTAGACAATTATTTATTAACCACATGAAACAATTAGAATAATAACCACTTTTCACTTTACAGATTTTTTTTTATTTCAGCCATTTTAAAAATCATTAGGAAGCAAACCATAAAAAAATATTTAAAAAATCTTTCTTAAAAAAAGAAAAGAAACAGTGCACGATGATTTACAATTATATCACACAGTGTTGACATTACATTATGTGCCCATTTCCTTTTCTCTTAATTCTTGTGTCACTACCCCTTTATAGAGAAACTCAATCTAATCCATATTTAGCACACTGAAGTAGGGCTGTACGGAGGGCTTCTTTATTTAGTTTTTACATTCAAAGCTTCTATTGAGGTTTTTTGAATTAAGCTGAATGTCTGACGTCACATTTTACAATGTCAGCACCCTAAAAGATGGGAAAAACTATGATTTTGTTTTATTGCTGTTATATAGATGTAATTTGTGGTGTTAGAATGCTGCTAAGCAGCCCTGTTAACACCGGGGCTTCACTTTGTGCACTGCAAGCCGGAGAGCAACCGCTTGTTTGACCGTCGGGGAAATGTTTTTAAAAAGGCCAAACGCCAACAAACAGGGATAGAAGCACAATGCTGCACTACATTTGGACAGAGGCAATTACAGAGACGAGGGATGAATGCTGCGTCGCTCTGTGTGTGTGTGTGTCCACAATGTTTCTGCCAGTTATTAATAATAATAATTTGAATGTCAAGGTTATGAATGAACCTTCAAACTATTCAGTACAGCCCCACAATGAGGTGTTAATAAATTAATCACAATATTCACATCCTCATTTACATATTTGTTTCACAGTTAAATCATTATTCTGCCACCACAGCAAAGTTATCAAACTGAGCCAGTTCAAAGGAGTGAGTTCCGATGGCCGCCCAGCCGCTCTTTGGTGTCAGCACCACAGCATTCTTCCACAGTGGGTATCCATTCAGCTTCCCCGACGCATACTGACCCTACGGGGGGATGATGAGAGGGAGGCGGGGGGGGGGGAAATCAGTGACAGGTTACAGGAAGCACTACACACACTGAGCAACTTCCTCAGATACAGTAGGACTCCATCCATCTGCTTTGTCACCAAATGGGACAAAAGAATGGTGCAGGTGTGGCTGAGAGGCTCAGTTATGATGGGAACCAACATTAACATCCGACTATACCTGGAATAAAAAAATAACTGTGTGTGTGTGTGTATATATATATATATATATATATATATATATATATATATATATATATATATATATATATATATATATATATATATATACACACATACACACTCTAGTAGCACTTGGTAGTTTGGCTTACTTAAGGAATTGTACTCTCTTGATTCTTGTTGTTCTGGTTTGAACTCTCATGGTTGAATCACTTATTGTAAGTCGCTTTGGATAAAAGCGTCTGCTAAATGTAATGTAATTAACAACAGTCACTGCAGGTCCAGTCCCACTGAGCTGAGCAACCAGCAACACCTGAGTCACTCTATGGAGTTTAAGACTGCTCAAACACAAGCTTCATGTTCATTTATTATTATTTAAAGCCATCAGCTCGCTAAATAACTCTAAATATATTACAACAACAACAACAACAACAACTACTAAGGATTATAGTCACTGAATTTGCAGAGAGCAAAAAGGCTCCAATGTGGGATTCCGATCTAATCAAACTCAATCTCATCTCAGTCTTCGTGAGCTCTCTCCAGACTTCTAAGTATTTAAATTCAGTCCAGCTGCTCTTTTCTCTGGTCTTCAGCGTTACATTAATCCTCATGTCAGGTTACCAAAAGCCCACGGTTTGAACTGGACACATGAAGGAGTGTCAGTGTAAAAGCTTTCCACACACTAAGAACCTAAAGTCTCCACTTACTTCCACAGTGAGGGATAAAGTGTGCCAACCATACGCTCGGGTTCCAGACTTCCCCTCCGCCAGCACCGTCTGCCCAGCTGCAGAAGAGAAGAGAAGAATGACACGTTCTGAGGTCAGTCAACAGCGTCACAAATATGCTCATTTACAACGGTTTGGAGAGGACTTCTTTCATTTCCACTTTCTTTAAAAGGACACGTCTGGTGACAATCTGTACTCTTCCTAATGTCAACAAACGCCATGAAAATACCAAAACCAAGACAGGAAGACACACGAGTGGAGATCTGCTCTCACAGTGATGGACAGGCATTTAAAGCCAGAATGGGATCTAGACAACGAGCTGTGAAAGGACATGTCTGGTGATGTTCTATAGTTGAAATGAAAGGTAACAACAATTATTGTCTGATGTATCTTATTCCTGTTATTTAGACGCAATCCCACATACTCACAACCCCCAAAACTCGCTTGGAGCACCAAATGTGGATTAATCCGCCACTGAAAATAGTCCTCAACAAATGCACCCTTTCTGTCTGAGCTGCTTTTGTCTGCCGTGTCTGGAATTTACTGAGGCTTTTCTTTAAACATGACACTAAACATTTGGGAGCTGTTTAAGATTGAAGTCTTCAGTAGGAACCAATGAGTTTAGGGCAGAGAGCCACAGACAGGAAGTCACAACGCATTAGTAGAAGGACTAACACATGGTTGGTGTTGCTCTTCTCATTTGTTGACAAGAAGGATGATAGAATATTGCCTGCCTTATTCTTTAAATGTCTGAGAACATTTTTCCATTGAAAAATGTCCTCGTTTTTGGTCTCCATAATAAAACGTGTATGGAAGCAGAGGGTGCCACGACTGACCGAGATCATTGGTGACTTTGTATGTGCCGTCTGCAAACACCCAGAAGAAGACTCCCCTCGCGCTGCGGGCGGCCTGGCCTCCTTTATCCACCCGGGCTGCTACGAACACGCCCCCTGCCTCAACGCTCTCCATGAGGACGTCGCACGAGACCGTCAGGTCGGCCCTGTAACATCACAGTGTCGTTATGTTGGAGGGAAATCTGGCACGCTCATGGATTTCACACAGTTCAAGTGAGTACGAGGAACTAGTCCCTGACCGTAACTTGAAGTAATCCTAAGTATTCTCACTGGGACACACAGTGCTGAAAACCAACACTATGCGGTACTTCAAGGTACCGTCCCCTCACCACTGATGGTCTCCTATGACACTGATGGTCTGGTCAGCGTCAGCCACCCATGTGATGGGCCTCTCAGTCACAACCTGCCGTAAGGTGAAGACGTGAGGTCCGGGGTCGGTCATGTTGATGTAGTACTCGAACACCCCCGTCTGGTCAGCGAAGTTCGGAGCCTCTGAGAAGGGGGGGCTTCCTACAGGAGGTGGGATACAGACGGAGATGTTAGCAGCTATCGGGACAGAGTACACGGGGAAATACAAGTATGACCTCAGACTTATATATTTATATAACAATATATATTTATTCATATTTTGAGAAACCTCATAGTTTCCAATATGGCCATGTCTTAACATTAAATTACTTTTTACAAATAAATCCTTTTCGGAATAGAATTTCAAATGGGAAAACAACCCGTCATCTATTGCTCTTCATGTGTACTATAACTTCGGCTGTAGTTTGGTCCCGTAAAATAATTTCCTCGTCTGAGACCTATTAAAATGTTATGACATTTGAAGAATTCAACAAGCAGACCTGTAAATGATGTGCGTTCTGTACGTGCCGTACTTACGGACGTTAAAGTCGTCCTTGTAGACTTTAGGGAAGCGGGCGGAGGGAGGGGAGTCAGGGAAGCTGCCTTTCTGCCCTGTGGGAAGGGTGGTCAACGTGTAAACCTCATCTTCAGCCAGCGCCAACGTGAAGGATCCATCCACAAGCTGAAATCAAGTCAGAAACAAAAGACTGGTAAAGTTGTTACTTGGTGCCACGGTTTCCTGGAGGAGGAATCGTGTACCTTCTGTGGCGTTAGCTTCTCAAAGAAGGAGGACTTCTTGGTCTTGAAGTTAAACTGTGAGCGCCACACATGGAGCTCCTTAATGGAGCCCTAGGAAAAGAAATGACCGGGAATAAGACAAAAGAATCATACGCTCATTTTAAACAGTGTGATGAAGACCGCAGAGGAACTTACAAAGGATCCCTTCAGCTGAAAAGTTGCATTCTGGGAAGTCACATTGAAGGGAGGGAGCGGCGGTCTTATGCACACTGAATGATCGTGAGTCTGTAAAGATCACCGGGGGAAACGGTCAAGAGGAATCATGTTGTGTACAGATACACTCTTAAAAACTGAAAACTTTGGAAGCAAAAAAGCAAACATCCAAATAGGACAGCCTAACTTGCCATGGTCTCTATGACAACAGTGAGGTTTCCTTTCCCGTCAGTCAGCGCCACATAACTTCCACCTCGTGCCAGATGTCCAACAGTCTGCAGGTAGCTCCATCCTGGCTGGGTGAACTGTGTGGTGTGGGCTACGAGGAAGCAGCGCAACATGAACATGTATGAGTTAAACCGTGTCAGAGGGCTTTCAAAAACAACACCTGCTCAACATTTTAATAAAGCTTATTTCTTTAAGAGCCACAACAATCAGCCAGAGAGGGCCCAACACTCTCCGCTGTCAAACTCCTAAATGTGACAGAATAATTATTCCACTTCTCTAGAAAGTTGGATTCCTGTGTCCTTTAAAACATTTGACCCATTCCACGTCTCCAAAACACACTTGTGTGAAACACAGAAGGCATTGTCTTGTGACTCGTACTCAGTCTAAAGGAAGACAGCAAACAATGACATCGTCTAAGAAAAAAGAAAAAGACTAAATTTGTATGCCAGTCCTGGGTTAGACTTGAATGTTCCGTATGTGAAGAGCTAACTCCACCTTGCACACTGATTATACATCGATAGAACCTCACATTCTGCCTGTTTGATAAGCAACAAAGTTCCCACAGCCACGTTTGGGGCCTAAACTCAAAAGCTACATGGACGCCTCCGTGTGAAGGCTCGTTAGCAGCTACGTAGCTGTTACAAGACCAGGCTGTGTATGTCTGCACACATCCCCTCTCTGACAAAGGCTCTGGCTGAACAAGCAGCATGTATGGCTCATTGGAATGTGTGAAGTGAAGGCTTCACCTGTGATCCAGATGGGGGACTCCACCACATAGTTGCCGCTCCAGGGCTCCTCAGCCGTCATCAGCCCGTCTCTGCTGAATGGCAGATCCTCGTAGTAGCTGGCCACCAGGTTCCAGGAGATGGTGCTGGAGGAAGAGTCACCGTCATCACCCAGGGGCCCTCTACCCAGGGCCCTCTACCCAGGGCCCTCTACCCAGGGCCCTCTACCCAGGGGCCTCTACCCAGGGGCCTCTACCCAGGGGCCTCTACCCAGGGGCCTCTACCCAGGGGCCTCTACCCAGGCTCTATCTGCAGAGTTACATTCAATCCGAACCCCACCATGGGGTCTAATTCTTCCACTTTTATTACATGAAATATTTTTATCTTAAGTTTGCTTAAAATAAACCAATCTATAACTGGGTACTGCTTTAATTTACTCCCATTGGTTAATAATAAAAAGAAATGGCTGGTAAGTAATTCCCTACAAGCATTTGATGAACTTCTCCAATCCTAATGAAATAAACACATTTGGTCAGTAATGCTCACCACTCCCCCACAAAGCGCTGCTTGTGTATTTACTCACGCCGTCATGAGTCCGTTGACGTAGTTCTGGTTGAGGATGCGAGCCCAGCAGCCTCCACCCTCCTCGTTGTTGAAAGTGCTGTAGTCCTCTGACGACCACAGCTTCTTCTGTGTCTTCAGGGCCTCCTTCACCGAGGTGGTGCCCGGGTAGTGGGCCCTGAATGTCACACCAACAACGCACACGGTCAAAGGGCCCTGAATGTCACACCAACAACGCACACGGTCAAAGGGCCCTGAATGTCACACCAACAACGATGCTCTCGCCACCATGCTTCACCGTGGCTTGGATTCAGTGTCAGTCGGTCGGTCGGTCGCACGGGATGTTTCTCATACTATGGTGTCGGGCCTATTTATCGCATACCAGGACTCATGGATCAGTTTGAATACATCTAAATACTTGAAGAGGTCATGTTGCCTTCTGACGAAGAGGAAATGCCATTGAAATGGGTGTTTCAACAAAACAACGACCCCAAACACACCAGTCAGCGAGCAGCATCTTGGTTACAGACCAACAAGATTAATGTTATGGCGTGGCCAGCCTAATCCCTGGACCTTAAACCAATAGAAAACTTGTGGGGTGACATCAAAAATGCTGTTTCTGAGGTAAAACCAAGAAATACAGAGGAATAGTAGAATGTAGTCCAATGGTCCTGGGCTGGAATACCTGTTAACAGGGGCCAGAAGTTGGTCGACTCCATGCAACACAGATGTGAAGCATGTCTACTGAAATGTAATCAGATGGAGGAACTTAAACCTACAGGGAGTGAAGCCCTGTCACACAGCCTCAAGAACAATCTGGAAAACACTGTGCAATGTACTGAAACTTATCGTACTAATACTACAGGTGAATACATTCCCTTCCTTTTTGACCAACATGAGTATCCACAAGTCCTGAAAGTTGGCACTAAATGCTTCATAAGAGGTTTTTGTTGTTGTTGTAATTTGATAATTACATTCCGTAATTAAATATAGCCCATTTCAAAAGTGCTGATTTTGTTAAATGAAGACAGGCATCCAAAAAAAAAAAAAAAAAACAACAAAAAAAAAAACTATCTGACCATCTGCTTCCATTTGTCTTTTAACACAAATAAGCATTATGATAGGGATGTATTTGGGTCCAGACATGTAGAGAGCAGGACATGTATACACATGTATACAGTTGAAAAGTAAACTCAATGCTCTCTAGTGGACAAAGTATGTAAAGGAGACACTGGTTCAAAATGATCTCAGACATACATCTCATATTTCTGTACCGATATAAAAGTGATCAAAATCAGCAACAGAAAATGGGATTGGTGGTTCTTTAGCTGTTTCAAGACACAAACAAATGGAAGATGCTCATGCACTCAAAGCAGAAGGGTTGTGACCACAGGCAACTTACTATTGTTAGTACTGCAGATCACACCTTGCAGGTGAACACCATGTTCAAGTCTTTAAAGATGCACACACACATTCTGCTGTTAATAGCTCAGTGTTACAGGCACCAGAGGCTGAGAGGGGGGTCCTACCCGATCACGTCTACGGCTCTGCTGAGCTCGGGATCGAGCAGCAGAGACAGGACAACGGGCTCCCACAGGTTGTCACTGGCTATGATCCTGACTGTCTCCAGACCACTCTTATCCAGAGTGTAGCGCAGCAGCTGGTGCAGCCGGTGGCAGTCACACAGGAAGACAGAGAGCACAGGAACACAGGAACACAGACTTTACAGTCAAACTGAACTTTGGAAATAAAGAGAACGGATTTTAAAGCTGCTTTTACTCTTCTTTTGGCCACATGGAGGCAGCCAGCCAAGCATCTTATCATCTGATTAAGTTTAAATGGCTCACGTGTTTGCAAACAGTGGACTTTCATATTTATTAATTCATTCATTTGTGGTGGACTTCCTGGACATCTGACAAAAGTCTAATATTCTCTCTCTTGGTTTGGTCTCCACCAACTACTGAGGAAATGATCTGGCTCTTTATCTGCTGAATACTCCACTATGTTCACCAGCGGGTGGTGTACTGTTGGTTCATCAGAGCTTTTTACAGAAAAAGTCTGTCTGTTACACATGGAAATTAAGTTATGAGAACAGAATTTGTGGGCTGGAAACTTGAATTCAAACCATAACAATGACCTGATCGAGGCTAAATCCCTTTGTTGAGTGGATTATTGAGGCTGAATATCAACACTCGTCTCCTAGTTCAACTTGGATTGCTTTCAATGGAGTCATGATTATCCAATAACGTTAGTTTAACCAGTGTTGAACAAAGCACTCTCCAGAGGTTAATCTGGGAACATGATTTCTAGTTACTCCACCAGCATGCAACACTGTTTTTGCAAAATGATCATAGTGCAAGTATAGGCTAACTTGTAAACACCTTTTCCAGTTAGAAGATGGATATCAGATTTTAAGAACCAGTAACCTGCCCAGCCCTGGCTGTGGGTTTGTCACCGTGACACCTTTCACATTACACACAGTCATTTGATCGGTTAAAGCTAGGGCTGGTAATCTTAAAACATTTACACGAACGAGTACGCTAGATAATAAAAAGTATCAGACCTAAAAACCCAGCCCAGTGTTGTCAACTCTTCTCCAAGCACGGATGCACTGTAGAGGAGCATGCACATACGCAGCTCACCAGGTTACTCTACGACCGTCTCTTTTAACTCCTCAAGCCCAGGCAGAAAAACAGCCACAAACAATCAGCTTTGCCGGAGCCCAGCACATCGACTCAGAGAGAAGAAGAGCGCTGCAGTGGACATGTCACCATCTGAGCATCACATGTTTAGTCAATCAGTCGTCATGCCCCAGATTGTCCTCGGCTGAACTCCCAGCACGCGGTTCAATCCCCACACCTTTACACGGCGACTGCACTGGCGTTGGGTCAGGTGAGTGGTTATCAGATTTGATATGGTGCTACTTTTGAGTGTGACGTCGAGCCAACTGTACTCACCCGATCGCCTCAACAGACTCATTAAGGCGGGGGTCAACGAGCATAGAATTAGCGATGCTCCAATTGCCGTCTGCTGCGACGACGCCGACGCCGGCGAGACCAACTTTATCCAGCGTGTCCCGGAGCACCTTGGCAACAAAGACACGCTCTCAGAGGAACCCAGCTACAGCTTTAAACGGCATCGCTCACATGGGACACGACTCAATGTTGGTGGCTGTTTTTCTCCTTTCATTTACAGTTTAGGCTGAGCTTACCCATAATGCACATGGATCAGTCAAAGCAATGAGGGGACATTGAAAGACAGGAGGGGAGGATTACCTTGATGTACTTGCTGTCGTAGTTTCGCTCGTTCCAAATCTAAAAAGAAAGAAAGTGAAGTTGAGTTACACAGCGAACATCAACTCTATGAAAGCAGCATTCCATGTTCTACTCCTCCATGGAAGAAGGTTACAGTTAGTTGTGAAGTGATTACAGTTTATTACAACTACTTGTGTCGTACTGCCACAGTGTTGGCTATTAGTCCTCATGGTTAGGATAACGTTGTAGGGCAGGCAGGTCAAGCAGCCAGAAAGTCAGACAACAAGTAATCCAAATGACCATTGAAGGTAGGTAGAGATAGATATTTATTTTTTTCAGAGAAAAAAAAAAAAAAAAAACTTTACACAGTTAAAGTGGTAATTTTATGCGAAAGTAATTTGGGATATTCTCTGAGACTAAAGTGGTACATTTAGGAGTAGAATTCAGAAAATGACATGGAAAAACAAATATATTCTCTGAGGATAAAAAAAAAACAAAAAACTAATTTACAAGAAAAACAAACTGGTGGGGGTTTGTGAAGACAGGCAGAGATGCAAAGATGGATATCAGATTTTAAGAACCAGTTACCTGCCCAGCCCTGGCTGTGGGTTTGTCACAGTGAGCGACACCTTTCAGCAGACGCTCCATTTAAAGCTCACCCTCATCGTAGCTTACCGACTAGAAAGCCCGACGGACATTGACTGTAAACACATTCAGACATGGAGCTGACGGAGCGGGCAAAACACGGTGGTGACAAAGGAAATAGACAAAGTACTTCATAAATGGAAATAAAAATGCATCGCATTATATTCATAATAAGTGTAAAACATGTTACCTGTGTCCCTGATAAATAAAATAAATGAAAACCCACCAAATTGTGAGGGAAATATCTTCATTATTAGAATTTTGGTTGCTAGAATTTTTTTTGTAAAATAATTCCTGACAATAACTGACACGTTAGAGTTGTGGACAACTGTGACGACATGGACACAAATCTGTAGAGAGTTTAGAGATATGCAATGTCTTACAGAGCTTCAAGCATTCAGAGTTTACCTCAGAATATTACCCCTACAGGCTCTGTCATTTATCATTTCCTACAACGGCTCTACTACGACGTGGAGGAGCACACATGGAACGTCAATGAATGTCCTTCTACACAGACCCTGTGAGCCCACAGTTACACCGAGTATGTTAAAGTAGGACCAGGGCGCTAGTCTATAAAGTGTGATGACAGTACTACTGCTGCTAGAGGGGGTTCTGATGAGCACAACGTTCTCACTGATACTGGAGGTACATCGGCCCAGCTTATTAAAATAACAGCTGTAGCTCAACAACACAGCAGCATTGTGATTAGTAAAGCAGACTTATATTGTGAAAGATACACAAAACAGGTTTAGAAGGTACCTTTTACCAACCTTGATATAAAAAGCTGTTTTAATTGCATTAACCTCAGAGGAAAAAGTTAGATATGGATGAATATGAACACCATGTCCTCTGTTGTTGTCCTCGGGGCGACTGTGGCTTAGTGGTGAGCAGGGTCGTCCTTCAATCAGAGGATCGGCGGTTTGATCCCCGGCTTCTCTAGCCCATGTTGGTGTGTCCTTGGGCAAGACACTGAACCCCAAATTGCTCCCGTAGCTGTGCCTGCGGTGTGTGAATGTTAGCTACTCCTGATGTGCAGGTGGCACCTTAGCTCCTCCCATCAGTGTATGAATGGGTGAATGATGTCATGTAGTGTTAAAGCGCTTTGAGTGGTCAGAAGACTAGAAAAGCGCTATACAAGTCCATTTACCATTTGAAGGTTTGAAGGTTTCCTACTGTGCAGTGTGGAGCGAGAGCAGGAATGAGATTCAAAGTAAGCGAGTACGCACCCCAACATACTGAATGTCCAGGTCATGGTACTGCTTGGCCCCGAGGATCCAGTTCACCACGTATGCTGCAGTGATGTCTGGGAAGTCATAGGGCCAGTTCTTACCCCGGCCCACCCAGCCAGGAAACGCCCAGGGCAAACCTACACCAACAGACAGGATGAAGAGGCACGGAGTACATCAATGGAACCTCAATGTCAAACCAACGGCCTCAGCAATACAGGGGTTCTTGTCTGAGTGCACCGTAAGACCACATTTCCCATCTGTACTGTTAATGAATGAACACTGCAAGTTCTAAAAAGGCAATAGAAGAAGTCATCATACAGCCAACCAGGTGTTCTTGACATCATTGACAGAGGCAGTGAAGTCATATTTAGATCAATAATTAATCTCACTTTTACAGCAGCTTGTTTGAGCCACATTGTTCTTCCTTACTTATGAGTGTGATATTTGGGTTCCTCTTCTTGGCCTCTTTCATCAGCCACCACTCGTACCCTCGGAAGTAGTTCTCATCGTTCTCGTAGTGCATGTGTGACGGCTCCGTTCCATCTTCACAAAGAGGAGAGAGATAACGGAGTCATGAGATAGGGAACACAGAACCAACATGTTTCTCATTGTGTCGTCTCAGGATCCAGGGCTTATCCAGGGCCCTTTCTATATTCCCTCTATTTCACTATCAAAGCAGCCACAATATACCATCTGACATGTGCTCTCCTGTCAGAGGCCTGTTGCTTTGAACACAGCGAGGATGAAACAGTCCTGTTTCACTGCCACAAGAGCCTCTGTCCTCAACAACCGCTCATCTGTGCAGAGACCATCGCAAACTCTTCAGCTCTACTGGACATGTTTCAGTAGAGCATTATGTACACAGTGTAGTGGATTGAAAGGGGCCCCCCTATTAACTGAACCTCTGAACGGCATGCTGGGTACAGCTCGCGCTTCGACAAATGAAGAAAGGGAACTTTAGCGGCCTATTGTCCAGCACTGCTAGGGGCCTGTCAGGTGTGTTGCTCAGGGCCTCAGAAGGCCAGCGCTGAGTGCTGAAGCAGGCGGCCCTCAAGGCCCACTGCACTAATAGAAGATGGAGAAGTCTGTCCAACACATGCATGCAGCAACATAACCCCACGCTGTTTACAGTTCATCACTTTAGTACTATACTTTAGACATCTTTAAATTATGTTATATCTGCTCCTTTTAATTATATTATTGTTTTGTCTTTTTACGATGAAAACATACTCATTTTGCAATCGTCAGCATATTTTTGGGAGACATTTGAGAACATATATACACACCACAAAATAGTAGCGCTCTAATGGTCAAGTCACACTAAATTAAATCCACAGCAATCTTAATAAGAAATCCTTTGTCAAGAGAAAATGCAAAGCTTTCCAGCTTCCACCTCCTTAACGGGACTTTTTACACTTACTAATCTCTGTGCTTTAAGTATTATTAGTTTTGTAGTGGTACTCATATAACTCACCAGTAGTTTGAGCGTCTCCTCCTATCTCCACCTTCAGTATGTGCAAAGAGGCTCCGAAGTTCGGCTGAAACAGTCACGGAGTTAGTTTTCATGGCGGTTACTTCCAAAGGAGAGGAAGTGAAGGAGTGAAGGAGTGAAGGAAGAGTCTTTAGTGTCCTACCTTAAACAGGTAGTCCAGTATCTGGCTGCGGTACGGCTCCGCATAGTTGACCAGTAAGCGGGACGTCGCCTAAAGGAAGCGGGGGACACAATACTAACGTCACATGACACAAAGAGGTACACTATCGGTGGGGAAGTATTCAGGCAGCCAACGTCCCCTTTAACTCCAGCGGACAGTCCCGTAGCGTTAGCAGGAAGTAAACAACAACGGGCTGCACTCACCCCTCCGCCGCTCAAACCTCCAATGCCGTCAAAAGTCCTCCCCAGGCCCTCTGTGTCGGTGAGGACGTAGGTCTGACAGGAGTCCAGGGCCAGACAGAGCCCCAGGAGCAGGACCACCAGCTCTCTGCGCTCCATCTTGCCACACTGATGGACTCTGCGCGCGGCCGCTGCACGTGTGTATGCTTCAGTACGTCACATGACCGCGCTGCTGAGCACTCACGTGATCTCCAAGGCCATCTCCGTTGTTTTTTTACTAGTTCAGCTTTCTTTTTTTCTAAATAGATAACAAAATATGACAAACTAAAAAAAAAAATTCTTGGATTGAAAAATCTATGTTAAAAAATGAAATAAGTATCTTGTGTGGTTACATGCTGCTAAATATACCTAACGTTCAGCTTTTTCAGCTGCCAATGAAAAATGATCACGTTTTTCTTTTTTCTTTCTTTTAATCAATCTTGTTTCAAATATTAAGGACACACTTTTGAAAATATAAAGAGGAGTAAAAAAGTATTCTCAAGTTTCTTTGAAGACGTCTACAAAATATAATCATTAAAGCTACAAGGAACTTTCATTTTGTGTTGCTTGTGGAGGTTGCTGTGTTAAAACGCTCTCATGTTACTGTGACTCCCATCCCTCCAGCAGCCCGGCAGTACTTCGTGGCCCTCCAGCGGCCCGGCAGTACGCTGTGGCCCTCCAGCGGCCCGGCAGTACGTCGTGGCCCTCCAGCGGCCCGGCAGTACGCCGTGGCCCTCCAGCGGCCCGGCAGTACATCAAGGCCCACCAGCGGCCCGGCAGTATGTAGCGAGATGTGGGTGTCGGCTCCCGGGCAGCAAGGGGAAGCTCTGCTCCGACTGCAGGTCAAAGGTGGCGGTGAAGCCGGATCTGGGTCTGTCCATGAAGACTTGGTTGCTGCCAGAGGCCCCTCTTAGAAGGACTGGAGAGCCCGCATGGTTTTATTTCACCAGAACCAGAATGAAAAGATAGCAATAACCAACCTTCTCTCTGATGGTCCTGTTCGCTGTGGTCATATCGAGGCATCAGGGCTGATTGGTTTCAACCAGAGGAAAGTTCCTCTGACCATCTGAAAAAGTGACCATGAACCGTAATGTGTTCAGGCCCTCTGCTAAATGTGACAGCTTCACTCTAATGCAAGTTTTAATGAAAAAGACATGACGGGATTAACACATCCGCAAACAGGTAATTTTCCAGGAGTATTCTCTAAATGTTCCCGTGTGGTTACATATTCAAGTCACGGCAAACCGAATATTTGTCTTCGAAGATGCCAGAAATCACATCTACATAAAAATATATGAGAGATCATTAGGGAATTATATGTAACGTGGATTGTCATAGTAATCTTTCTGTGTGAAGTTTGTGCCGGCCTATTACATTAGATGTTGCCAAAATACAATCAGTATGTTGCATATAATGCACAATAGGAAATATGTATATTCATAATTAACATTGATTAAAAAACAACTCACAAACCTTGTGACCCCGTCTATACTGGGAGCATGTCCACATTAGGTGCAATAAAGAACACAGCCAGCAGGTGTCCCTGTTCTGCTGTTAACCTTAATAAGCAGCAGAACCAATGAACTCAGCTTCTGTTTGCTTGGGAATGGCTCCTCTCCTCGTACAGTATGTACCTGTCAGTAAATAAGAGCAGGACAGGACACGAGTTATAGTTCTTCAGGAGATGTATTTGAAGTTTCCCCTGTTTTATAGTTTGATTTCTTAACTGAGCTTTTTGAGGAGCTTTGTCTGATAATGCATATACGGCTGAACTGTCTAAATGTACAATCTTGGGGTGTGAAGTATCAGCAGCACACAAACTGACGAGTGCTAGTAATCACTAGGCTTCACTTGACTGAAAAGCATGCACAATGACAACATCTGACTCAAATCAGGCAAAACATGATGCAACGTATCATTTAACGCATAACTATGAGAGCATCCCAGCAGTGTATATGTTCATCACTACATATGAACTGCACCTTAAAATGAAACGGTCATTATGAAATAATGCTGTAAACAGGAACTCATTCCCATCAAAACACTGTTTTGATGGTTGTTTCCTCAAGATGATACAGACAGCAACAAGAAAACATCCGCAAGATATACAGAAGTACGCATTTTTAATTATGTAGACTAAGAATTACTTAAAAAAATATTTTCATGAAATGAAAATGCTTTATTGTAAATATTCATATTATTATATTATTAATACAGTAGTCTTACTTTTACAGCATATTTATTCATTCATGTATTTATCTATATATTTCATATTGGATTAGATGGCATTCCGTAGTATATAAAGACACAAATAATGTGAGGAACCACACAACCCCCTACATGCTCCTGAGGAAGCCCACTTTAAACACATGACTCAACATAAATGTGCATGCAGGTCCACTAAGTAGACCACAAAGACACCCTAGACGTGGTTACACCAAAGCTTTCCCGGCTGCATACAGTTTTTTGGAAAATTACCTTTATTCAGTGGATAAAAAATGCAGCCAGATCTATTGACCAAGTCCAGCTGCTTCTGAACAGCCAGAATACCTCCGTCTCCTACTGCAGAAGACATTTTCTCCGTTTCTTGGAGCGTCTTGTAAATTCTCTCTCAACACCAGCCTCCAGGGTCTTCCTCCTCTGCTGCTCTTCTGCCATCAGCGCAATAGAAAGTCTTTGTTGCTCTATCGTTGAGGCCTGTTTTGCTTCGTAGAGGACTTTCGTGGTGTAGTGCCCTCCGTCGTACTCCTGTGTCATTCTGACCACTTTCTCCAGGAGCTGATGGCACTGCACCGCGTGGTCCACTTGGTTGTTGAAGACATGGTATCTCCCGTGGCATACCTGAATGAGCTCCTTCAGTTCCTCGCTCTTTGATATGAAACTTTCGATGGTTTGCGTCTTTAGATAGTCTCCGTGCGTGAACAACACAAGTGAGTATTTCGCCGCCTCCTCACCAAAAGTGGTCTGAATCATCTTGATGGTGTCCTGCTCCTCCTGGGTGAACCTGCCCAGCTTCAGAACCACCAGGAAGGCGTGGGGACCAGGAGCAGAGAGCGAGATGCACCTCTCCATCCTCTTCAACACTTCTTCTTGGGATAACTTGGTGTCAAACAGCCCCGGAGTGTCAATGACGGTGACCTTTCGACCTCCGACCTCTCCCTCAGCTCTCTCGCATTGAAATGTCCTGGAGGAAGAAGAGCATTCGGACTGGAACGCTTCCCTCCTCAAGATGATGTTTCCTGCTGCGCTCTTCCCGGCTCCTGTCTTCCCCACCAGAACCATTCGGAGTTCATCACTTTGCTTCTGTTTCTGAGATCCTGTGGAGACAAAGCACAGCAACATCTGTGAGCATCTTTGCTCGTTTGCTGCTGGCACTGTATGAACCACCTGACTCAAATACACATCTGTCCTATGCAACACATTCCATATCATCATCTTCATTATAAAATATACACAGTAGAAAACATATTGGAATACAACTTTGGAGATAGACATTCAATTCAAAGCTGACACAATAAACGTTGAGTAAAGAAAAGGTAGTTTAAAGTGTACTACATGTTGAGCAGCCATTCTCATTGCTTTGCTCAGTGCCAGATCTGAATATTCAGAGCCTTTATTTAGGTAAATGTAGCAATACTACCCAGTAACAGTACTCTAATACAAGTAAAAGACCTGCAATGAAAATATTACTTGACTAAATGTCCATAAGTATTATTAGCCAAACTTACTTAAAGTCTCCAAACCCCATAATTATTCAGTTTGCTGCCATATAAAACAAAAGGAAAGGAAAAGCAGCAAATCCTCACATCTAGCGGGAACCATTTTTGTAATGTGTAATGTTGAAGTCATTCTTGTGAATGAAACTCAGTGACAAAGTAGCACCAAGTGACCTTGTGATCCTTGTTTACATCAGCGTTAGTCTGACTCACAGGGTATAAGTCTTCCATTGGGCGCCTATTTCAGCCTGCATTCTCCTCCCCTTACTATCTAATTTGCAAGGGCCCCGTTCCTGTGATCCTGTGATGGAGGATGCTATCCCAAGACCATTGTGATTGGTTCAAAGAAATACAAACAGGTCAGGGCGTTTTAAGACTGTTACAGCACACTACCTACAGAGTAATGTTAAAATAAATAGATCTGAAAGCATCCTACATCCACTGTCCTGCTGCCACACACATAACTACAGCATCTAATGTTGATTCATCCGCTGCTGAAAATAGTCCCCAAACAAATGCTCTATTTCCTCCTGAGAGAAACGTTTATTAAAAACTACATCGACCAGCTGTTTTTGGAAATAATTTTCATTTGTGAGTCATTCAAGATGATTACATCTTCAGTGGGAACCAATGGGCCACAGACAGGAAGCCAGAAAGTATCGAGAGAAGAACACATTGTTAGTTTTGGTCTTTCTGGGATTTGGTGACGAAAAATAAGTGAAGCGGAACTCCGGTGTGGGGGGTGGGGAGTGAGGGAGAGGGGTGGCGGGTGGAGGGAAGGTGGAGAACTACGTTTGACAAATTGCCCAGATTGTATCCACATGCTGTCCACATGCTGTCCACACCTCACTGAAATCCCAACTCAATGCGAGCCAGGCCACCTCGACATGTGGTCCGCCTGATTGCATCAAAAAAGTCCCGTTGAAAAGACACGTGTGACCATAGCCAGAGACATGTGACTAGCAGTATTTACCAGATAATGACATGTCAGGGAAACCTTTAACCTTAGTCGCTGATGTTGTTAATTTATCTCCAATTACAAATCGGATTCCTGCTAGAGGCAGTTATTGTGGTCATATTCAGGGTAAAAGTGCAGCTGAACAGCGTTACGGCGACAGTGAGTCCCTGGCTGCAAAGACACCATCATAAATCTGATCATCAAGGAATGAATGCACAGGATCCACATATGCAGTTTAACACTTTTTATTGAGATGGTACACATGTGATAATCCAGCCACAATCCATCAAGATAATTACATAAATGATTTGATTTATATTTCACATTATAGTTAGGACACTGTTTAAGATGCAGTATAATAAATACAATAAAAGTCAGGCACAAAATAAATCAACAAAAAGTGATTGAGAGTCATCTTTAGTATAAATTATATGTGCAAAGAGTTTACTGAGAAGCAATTTCAAACTAGAATTCGAGACTTTTCCTGGAAAATAATCACATATAAACATTATTTCACTGTATGCTGTACGGTCCTTATTGCACATGGCAGCGCTCTGAAACTTTCAATGAAACGACCCCGATGGCAGCTCCAACAGCTGCTCCAGCTGCGACTCCAACTACCACACCGATTGGACCTCCTGCAATGCCAATCACACCCCCGACAGCAGCACCACAGGTTGTTGCCAGAGCTATTACCGGAGCAGTGACAAAGTCATTGGATTTTTCAGCCAGAGATCTGGCTTCACGATCATATCTTTTATTCACCCGCTTCATCTCCCTGCGGTAAGCCCTTTCCTGATATTGAGATCTCAGTTCTTCCAGCTCTCTCTGCTTCTTGGTCTCCAGCTCCTTAAGCAGTCGCTGTTTCTCCTTATCTATGGCGGCCTCTGCTCTCGAGAACATTTCGTTGGTGTAGTAGCTTCCTCCGTTAGCCATAGTCATCTTGTCAATTTTGTCCAGGAGCTGACCGGTTTGTTCAGGGTCTTTGATTTCGTTGTTAAAGACGTGGTACCGATGGTTGCACTTCTTAATGATGGCCAGCAGTTCGGGACTCTCTGAAATAAAGTCCTCAATGGTTTGGTTCCTCAGCTGGTCTCCATGTGTGAACAACAACATTGTGTATTTAGCTGCATCGTTCCCAAAAGTGGTCTGAATCATGTTGACGGTGTCCTGCTCCTCCTGGGTGAACCGGTCCAGCTGAAGAACCACCAGGAAGGCGTGGGGACCAGGAGCAGAGAGAGAGATGCACATCTTGATCCTTTTCAACACCACCTCTTGGGTGAAATTAGTGTCAAACAGCCCCGGGGTGTCGATGACAGCGACCTTTCGACCTCCAACATCCCCCTTAGCTTTCTGGCATTCAGACGTCAAGGAGGATGGAGACAGCTCGGACTCAAACGCTTCCCTCCCCAGGATGGTGTTTCCCGTGGCGCTCTTTCCCACTCCCGTCTTCCCGACTAGAACAATCCTCCTTTCGTTTGGAATTTCGGCATCTCCGAACCCTGCCGGACAGAAATACACCGTTCGTCACACACGGTGTCCTCGTCAGACAGAGAGGCTGTTGAGGGAAAGATTTGATCTGACTTCCTTTTGGCCACCTCTCACCAGACAGTATCAGAGTGCACTAGTCCTTTGAGCACTCAGGTCACAAGGCTGAAAAATCTGCCTTTGTTTATCTTGATGACAACATACTTTTCCTGTTATTCAACATATTACGGTAAATGACCTCAAGGTTTGTATAGCACCTTTCAAAAGCAAGGTTATTCAAGGTACTTTACAAAAGAGCCTAAAGGCGATGTATAAAGGTATTTATTCTGACTCAGCTGGAGCTGTCCGATCAACATTTTAGACAGAGCTGAAAGACCACATCACAAAAGTTGTGCCTACTTTTCTAAATTCTGCTGAGACACAAGTCCTTTCCCTCTTGATATATTCTTACGGTGAGAGTTTGTCCATGTTCATGACGAAACCAAGATTTACGGCTTGGTTTGTGGTCTTTAATGTTAGCGACTGAAGCTGAGCCCTGACTTCTAATTCCTCTTCGTTGGTTCCCAAAGACAATCATTTCTGTTTTGATTTTGGCACATCCAATCATTGATTTGTTGAATACACTCACTCAGTGCTTGTATGGGACAATAGTCGCCCGCTGATGTGTCATCATTATTCTAAGATATTTTGTTTTTAAATGAAGAGAAACCTTTGAAAGAAACACACTGCTTTCCTAAGTTTTGGCTGATGGTCTGACTGACTTTGGTCTCTTATTCTTCATTCTTTCTTAGTCATTGATTTTATGTATGGAAGCCCGTTTCTGCAACTAAAGTAAATCATTAAACAAAAAGTTAGGATGGAATAAAAAAAGCTTTTGGGCATTGCTAACATTTGTTTTGCGGCTGTCAGGCCGGTTAATAAGGTGCGTTCTTACGAAACCCCAGTGGTTAGCCAGCTATCTTGATGTAGTGAATATGGAACTGTCAATAGCCAGAATACATGGTGCTAAAGAAAAAACTATCTCATCCTGGTCCACGACTTTAATTAAAATTCAACAATATATATAATTGTATCATAGTATAATACAGTCCCTTATATAATATCTGGAGATGTATATGGGGGGGGTGGGCGTCGCCAATAGTGGGAGGGGGGTAAATTAACTATGTTATGTGTGTGTATGTATGAGGGTATGCAGGTATGTGCATATATATGCAAATGTATGCAGGTATTGGCATGTCTACCCGTAGTTATATATATTTTCTTTACTTTATTTTTGTATGGCTATATGTCTGAGTATTGTGTATGCATTCAGTGTATACAGCCTTTCTGTTTCATGTGCATATCTTGAAAATCAATAAAAGATTTGATCACAAAAAAAAAATGCTTTTGGGTTAGGCAGTCTACCATGAGTTGCAGGTTTTCTGGTTGCGTCCAGGGACATTTGTTTATTCTACATCTCTCTCTCTCTCCCCTTATTTCCTGAGATCTCATTACATCAGCTTTCTAATAAAGGCCTGAAATGCCTTCAAAATAATTCTAAAAAGGATTTATAAAAAGTAAAAATGTTCTATTAATTTAAGAAATATATTTTCCCAACCACGGCAAAGGCAGCACCCGCCCTCCTCCAGCTCAGGTTGGCTTACACTAACATTCTTACCCTAAAGCGAACGGGCCACTGGCTCTCCAGTCAGAGGCCGAGTAGGGAGGCTCACGCCTGGCCATAGGAGGCCAAAAGTCTGCATAAGAAAGCCCCCTTGTCCCCTTGCTCCACAATACAGGTGTGATTTACAGACAGTTATTAGAGAGGAGTTGATGGTATAAGTATGTCTCTCAAACTGTGTGCCAAAAAGGTATTTAGTATGTAGAAAAAACTAAATGATACATCAAATTATTTTATCAAATGAATACAATGAATCATATTAGTGCCTTTTAAAAATGATGATTTACTAAATGTGGATCGTGAAGTCTTTACTGTAATTTAAAACTGCATTTGTAAAACTGATGAACCTTTTTTTTCAGTTTTTTTTTGTAAGGTTATTTAACAGGACTAATAGACTGTCCTGGTTTCTGGAGACACTTTCTCATTATGCTTTCAATAAAATAATGCTCACAATATTATTAAAATCACCTCTGTCCATCAATGTGTTATATTCATAGTTGTCATCCCAAAAACCTATAAATCCACCTTCACTTTGAAACAGAAGTTAAACAAGACATTGAAGAAGTATATCCAGAGGGACATGTCAATAAAGTGCAATATGCATATGAATATAAATTACTCTCAAACAAAGGAAAAAAGAATAATTCCACGGTACTGTCACATTCACAGAAAACCCTGGCTCTTACCATAATAGTGTGGCCCGCTCATGTTGATGCTGTTGTGTGTCCTGTCATGCCATGAATTCCCCTTCCTCACACATCTCATGACTTTATCATTCTTACTTCCACATGGGCGTTCCCTTTCTGGCTGCTTGACTGGAATTTCAAGGATGTGCTGCATGCTTTTTGAAATGCAGCCACAGAGCATGTGGAATGTTCCATTTAAATACTTGCATTTCATGTCGATGTTTCTTGTGTGCGAATGAGCTCAAACCTGAAGCATCCAGTCACACACAAGCCATTGCTTGTTCGAAACATAATCAAACATCCAATTTTGAGAGTAGAGTTGAGCTCAGTATCTTTTCAACTCCTGCTGTCATCCAACTCTGTAAGGAAGTTAATAAGCATAGTTCCCAACCTTTTAAAGCTCTTCCTTCATTAACGTTTTTAATGTTGGTCACTTCTCTGTCTCATTGATACACTTCCATTTTTGTGTGAACTTATATCTGTAATGATTGCTCAAGTCTCCCAGTTTCCCCACGAGTTTATAAAGCCTTGATGGGCTACATCAATAAATAAAACTATAGCTACTTCTCATGAGGTGTCCAAGAAAACACTTTGTCCATTACACAGATCAGTAGTTTGGATTTCTGACACCACGATCACAGAATTCAGTCAAACGTTCAATAGAAGAGTCAACATTGAGTCGACTCAGTGACTCATACCTCCCGTACGAATAAGCATATCTAAAATACTTTACCAAGAAAACAATTACACAATGAAACACGTGAAAGAAGATAAAGGCAACTGAGGTCCGAGACCCCGTCATTGCCACTTCAGACCCCCTGAAAGCCTCAATAGCAAAATGACACAGCCAGATAGAGACTCATCAGGTGGGGGGTGTTGGAAGGGACCCCCGATTGCCAATGGGTATTTTTGCACTGGTTGTAGTGTCTCCCTAGAAATGTCAAACACAGAAGCATTCAAACTTCACATTTTACAATCACACTGACATAAATCTATGTTCTTGTCAAAGTATTTCACCAAGGTCTTTCATATCTGCCAAATTGAGTTACTTCCATGTCTGCAGTAATTCTAGACCACCAGAGAGAGAGTGATAGACTGGGGGAGAAGGCCCAGAGACGTTGGCCTTCAGGGCTCTTTCAGTTTCTGTAACACACCCACTTGGTTGGGTTTAGGATAAGATCATGTTTGGGGTTGAAGTAAACCAAAGCCCTGAAGGCAACCTTTTCCCGTGTGCGGAGACAAGACAGACCACTATCTGGGCTCAAGCTGCACCTCAAGGTCCAAGTGAGCTCTGGGTCATAGTACTTCAATACAGACAGCAACCGGCTGATACCATGCTATCCCCCGATGGAGAGGAATCTAATGATACCTGTAGCCCTGTGGGCCTTTGCATTCTCCATTTATCTGACTTATAGCATGGGGTTCTTCTGTCATATGATTATTACTATTTCAATGTTTCTGAGAGATTTATATAACCTGTGACATGGCTGTTAGGAAATAAATAGTGTTAGTTCTGTGGTCGCTGATCCGAATGGCTCAGAGCAAAGGGAAAGATCTAAATCACCATCGGACTCTGAATTATTGCCAATGCTTGTGCTGGTATTGTGGTGTTCTCCATCGTTGTTTCGACAAGACGCCCATAGATCTCTTCCCCGCCGCTCAGCGAGTGCTTCGGCACTGCGTTGGGATCCTCAGTTTGGTACTCGGCTGTACAGACAAAAGCACGAGCACAAACCCATCAAGACCTCGGGAACGGCTGGAGATAATTCATCTGGTTTTCAACATACTGATCCGAAAAGGGGTCTGTCTACACAAATAGTTAGGAATGTATTATTAGATTCCTACAAAGCGCAACTAACGAGCATACTTACAATCTCAAACAGATTCTGTACTGAAATTTCTGTAAAAAGCCATCCTGGCTTCTCGGTTCCCGTGACGATAGTCACTGGGTGACTGACTTGTTGACTTAAGTGCCTTGTTTAGTGTGTGTCTTATTTAGTGTGTGGAGTATCGGTTTCAGTCTCAGGGAAGGTGACTCACGCCAAAGCTCCAATGATTACAGTAAAAGGTTGTAAAAAGCTGAGGAAAACATGTGCTGACAAACTTGTGTAACTTGTCCGGACAAGTTACAGACCGGTCTCCATGACTCGACAGAAGTTTTCCTTTCTGCATACCCTGTAATGACTGCTGCCTTTGTTTGTGCTGAATGTTTGGCATCAGTAAAACTGCTCCACAGATATGAGAAATTTGAGGACAGAAACAACTCTACTCTTTATTATCCTCTTGCTCCTGTGCAGGGAGCTGACCTCAACAGCTGCAGATAGTTGTTCACAAGTGCACCTCCTGTAATGGATAACACGCTGACGATAATGGCCACCATAATGACTATATCAATGGCTGCTATGACCCATTTATCTGACTACATGAGGCAGTTTAGCTCCTCTATGGTGAAGTTCCTCCAAGCTGCCACTTGATGTCAGTGTTGTCTGAGGTTTAGAAAAAGGCACCAGTCACCGGCCTTCATCCACACATGCTCAAACACAGTGCCCATTCAGTGTCAAGTGTCCAGCATTTACATTTTGTAATTGTCTTTTAGTGAGACTCCAGCCGGTCTCTGTTTCAACAAGTCATGCCCACTGGATCCCAAATTAATTTTCAGACTCACTGATTGCTGAATTATTTACGCTGTGGATGTGCACACTGCTCAAGCCCAAAGATAGCCTCTTGAAGCAAAATTAATACAGACAGCACTTGGGTCTATAACCTGTCATTTATTTAAAGAGCTGAGGATTTCAATTTGAAGGCCCTCCAAAACGCACAGCAGATAATAACCCCCCCCCTCTCCTCCCGCCGCCCCCATGATACACAGCCGACCCAGCTGAATGTTAAAGCAGATGAGGGGTGTAAGAGCAGTCAGTTAAATTCTGAAGCATTTGCATACTGTGACATTTCAGAACCGGAGAAGTCTGTGTAGGGAGGCAGCCGCCTTCATGGCAACCTGTCAAGAAGTCTCTAGCTCCCTGCATTTAAAACTATAGTCACCCTTTAGTGAAGCGCTGCGATTCGGTTTAACATTGGTTGTATTTTTAGATATTCACACAGGCTGTGCCTTTGTCTCCGCATATTCACTTTTCACATTAAAAGCTGGCTCTTTCAGCAGGTTATGAGTTTGTCAAATCCCCCACATTTCAGTTCTTATTCAGGCTTATCAAAGGTAATGATGAGGTAAGTGGTTGGAGTCTTTATTCAAACTGGGGCTAATCGGTCTGGTTTTTGGTTATTTCTTTCTTTTCTGTCAGTTTTCACAAAGGTTTTAGCTTTGTGTGACACACAAATGAAAGGTTTTGGAAATACTGATGCAACACACTTTCGTCCCATTAGAAGAGTCAACCTTTACAAGTCAAGCAGTTGTTTAAGCCCTTTTTATTTTAACAGTTTCAAGAGTTACTGGAAGCAAGTGAGAATAAGGAAAATTCTCTTGCAGGAATCAAAGAAACGAGACTTGACCCTGTTGAGTACATGTCCTTTGTGCTTGAAACTGAAAACTAATATTGCTTTCTTGGAAACAATTGCTTAGGTCTTGTAAAAATCATCATAGTTTGGCTTCAAATTACTTCGGAATTGAAACAAAACAAACACGCAAAATTAGTACATGGTTAAGTCTAGGCAGCAGACTGTAGTCTCCTGGGTTAAAACCCCATGCACCACCTTGATCTCCTCCCAAGGTGGACTTCTGCAGGCTCATCGGAATCCTATTAATATTGATAGATTAAAAGCAAACATAATCCACTGCAACATATGTTTCCCTCAGAATTTAATTCCCAATGCAGGGCTGAATTGGGAGATATGACAAAAAGTACGGGGTCTGTGGGGACTCCAAAAAACATCATTGTAGCATTTTACTCCTAATATAAACCACGCTGAGTTGAAAACACCCTTGAGATATTTCTCATGCACTGTTATCATCACACGTGTTGGGCTCCAGATTATTACTGTGTGATAGGAATGCGCCCTGATGTCCGTGATAAATGAGGGGCCGGTGTGTGACTGACACTGCTGTGTGGGCATGTGTCACTTCACCTGCAAGGTGAGTCCCGTATATGATGACTGTGTTCTGGAAATAGTCTCACCTATAATGAGAGAGAAGTCCTGCAGAGGGGAATGACGGATTAGCTGCTCTGCTGTCGGCGGGAGGGGGCGGAGGAGGGCCACGGCCCCCTGGGGAGGAGCAGGTCTGCTGTCTCCTGATCCCTCTGGGAGGATGGGAGGAAAGTGACTAGAGCCTTTGGAGTGCTGGCGTTCCTCCTACACAGCAGTGTGGTGTGCACATGATGAGATACACTGAAGGCCTCCTCTGCTGCTGTAAGGTCTGAGGCACGCAACCTAAAGAGACCGAGTGCTCAGCTAAACACAAGCTATGAGGCCTCCTGATAAGACAGACATATGGACAGCAAGGACAGTCACTTAGGAGTTACCTAATTACCATTTTTGACTTGCAAATGCAGTTCTCATCCATATCTGAGCAGTAAATACAACCAGGGAATATGGATTTTCCTGAAAGTTTCCACTGTCAAACTTGGCAGTGCTGCAGAGTCTGAGCAGATGCCTCACAATAAACTCAGTCGTTTAATTCGTGTTTTCAGCTCTTTTTTTTTTTCATTCATTCAGAGTGTAGATTACATTTTATTGGAAATTTGCCATATTGATTTGTCAGATTGGATGGACCCTAAATCGTTGTAGATACACTGGGGTAGCTTTGGGCACATGTTATATTTAGGTGAGGACCGGAGCAGACAAACAACAAGTTGTACGTGTTTCTATCAGACAAAACAGAATATACTGCAATATACTGATGCAACCCTATCGTCAGACAGGAATATCAATATTGCACTATTCTGGAAAACATTTCTTACTTTCTTCAATGTCTGCACATGGCAACCACATGGATTACAAAAACTTCGGAAGTGCCGTTACAGGTGAGGTACGCAGGTTACGTCAACATTGACCTTCACATGAGGAACAAACCGTGGTCCCCTGGTTGGCTGCAGCAGTCTTTATACTTCCTCGTTCACAATGTAACATGTTTCGTAGGCGTAGCTACGAATGCTGGATGAGACCAGCCTTCACACAGTCACCCTTGTCATAGGGCACTTAGAGACATTTACTTTCTAGACTTCTCACATGGTTTCATCTCAATAATTGTGTGAGGCCCCAAAAGGTGAAATCATGAAATATAAATACACATTGGGTGTGATTACATTGTTTTTCTTCTGACCTCATGATTAATTATCTCATCACCCCTCAGAATTATCTCTTGACCCTTGGGAGGGTTTCAGCTATGGATAGGGATATGTTAGGTTCAGTTTGTAAAGTCTGACTCAAAATAATAGCTTGGAATGAACACTGAAACAAGTGCTGCGTGCTGTAATCACTCCTTCTGCTCATACCGGCCAATAAAAGATTCCTTTCCTTCCCTTCCTTTACACTGACAGCTGTTTCTCCCAATAATACATCCGCATAGCTCTGATTCTATAGGTAAATCATACATCAGAAGACAGATATGAACAGTAGCAGTTTCTGACCTTTCTTTCCGATGTGTGACAAGGGCTTTGTGAGACACAAGTGAAACAGGCAGAGTGCCTGATACCCTCTCACTCCTGAAGAGATATATAAAGCAGCAGATAGGTGGAGGGTTGAGTCCCAGCTAAGGGCCGTAAAAGAAGTGAGTTGTTGTCGATCCATTTGCTCAGGGCTTCTATCTTCCCTGTATTTAAATGGTCCGGTCCTCACAGGGGCTCTAGTTCTTGTTCGGCTCTCATGATTCTTTACAACCTCGACTTTGAATCTCAATGTGCTCCAGGTGTGTTTTATCCTATGCATGCTGGAGTGAGTCGAGCTGAGGTTAACAAAGAGGGCCTGAACAAAGGCTGATTGTGGGTGATTTATAAAAGCCCAGTGTTTGGGTGAGGAAGTTGTTATTGCACTTTTCTCTGTGTTGGATCATGTGGAACTATTTTTACCAGCTGCGACAGCGACGCTGACATGGTTTTCACCTCCTGAGTCTGTGTGTGGGTCATCATGATAAAATGTGGAGCTGGAAACCCCTACTGTAGCAGGAGAGTATCACAGCAGAGGTAACAGAGTAACCTTCAAATGTGCATAAATAAATGCAGAATGAATGATTTAATCTCTGGATTTTATTAACTTGTGTGTTTCACGAAGAGTTTTTGCTCATGTTCAAAACATTCTATACATTCAAAACACGTCCCACATATCTGTCCACTGAAAAGCAAAGAATAAAGAGGTAATATTTTTTGGGGAAAAAATTGCACTCCATGACAATATCATAATAATTGAAGAAAAAAACAGCCCAATAATCTTCTGTGCATTAGCCTGTGTTACTGCTCTATTAATATGGTAGTGTCCCTGTCCCTGTCCCTGTCCCTGTGACAGTCTGAGCCTGACTCTCTTTGGGTGAGACAAAGTTTGGAGAGGTGGCTGTACGCTCCCTTCATCAGGTAGAAACTGAAACTAACTGAAAGACTTCTGATCAGGTGTAAATTTCATCATCGTGCAACTAGGAGGGGAGGGTAGAGGGCATCGTCCAGGAGGACCTATCTCCCAACCTGATATTTGAATTCAATCAATGTAGCTGTTTGACGGCGCAGGCTGTGTGCAAACAGAAATGCATCTGTTTATCTTTTAAAAGAAAAGGGCAGTTTTTCTCCAGGAAGCCAAACGGCATGTGCTGAAGCCCTTTGAGGTATTCTTTCTGTTTACTGTTAATACCAGCAACCTATCTTTGAGTTTTAACGACACACACAACCTGTTACTCCTGCTCACATCCAGGCAAAGATGCTCAGCTGCAAGACAAAATATACTCATAACTGCAGGGCACAAAGGAGTCCTGCACACTGTTAGCTTCCAAAACCTTGCCTTGAAAAGGCAAATCCAGCTGCTACTTGGCGATGTTGGTTCAGTCTCTCTCTTCTGGCTGCCACTGTGGCACTGGGTGTTTGAGAAGACAGGGAAATGTTAGCCCCCCCCACACACACACTTTGTTTTTTAATTCAGTAAAAGCTAAGGTCTCAGAAACATAATACATTACTTTGCCACTTACCTGTATCGGTCTGTTAGGTCTTTAAATGGGATGTGTGGTTAATGTATTCCTGCTAAGCCCAGCATTGTCAGCATTATCCTGAGCATCAGTAGCTAACATCAGTAGAGCAGAAGGAAGCTGTCGGTACGTGATGACTGAGTTAGAGCAGTGTTTTTCAACCTTTTTTGAGCCACGGCACATTTTTTACAATAAAAAAATCCCGCGGCACACCAACAACCAAAAAAGCATCTAGTTTACAATGGCTTTGCAGCAGGTAGTATTAATGTCTCTGCCACAGTGTGTGGGCTTTTTGATTTGGCCACCAGTTCAGCTACTAAGTAGCTTTGAGAGCTTTCTCAGACACATATGTGGAAAAGTTACCTGTTTCTCAGTTTGTGTGAGCAGGCGAACACAATAGTCCCTGTTCTTGTTGCTAAGTGACGGTGTTTGGTCTCGAGATGACGTTTCAGCTTGCTTGGGACCATGGCGCTGTTTGATAGCTTTTCCCCACACACCAAGCATAACGGAATCGGTGCAGTCGGATCCCCGGTGAAAGTGAATCCAAGCGAAAGATAACTTTCACTGTACTGCCTCGAGCTCACAGTTTTTTTTTAACCACCACTCGTTCTGGGCTTTTCATCCGTGTTAGACGGTTGCCCAGGGCCCAGAGTCTGCATTTTTCTTTTTGAAATATTTCTCCATCACCGTTCTTCACCACAACCTCTCCCGCGCATCATTTAATTCTACTATCTTAAATTAACACGGTAATTATTGCGCTACCTACTGCCACCAACTGGCATGGAACAGTATTTCATTACTAGGCCAGCCACTATATTGCAGGCTCAGATGCTCAACAATGGCAAATTATTTGCGGCAACTAAATAATATATGCTTTTGGACCGATTAAGTGAAATTGGACATTTTCCCATGGCACACCTGATGATGTCTCACGGCACACTGGTGTGCCGCGGCACAGTGGTTGAAAATCGCTGAGTTAGAGTATAAACGGGACAGAGAGTGTCTCCAACCTAACCCTAACCTGTATTTCCATATTCCAACAGGTAAACTGACTGTGAACAGAACCCTGCTACAATAGGAGAAGAGTAAAGCCTTAGTAACTGTACCATGCAGAGACATGGGATGTGATTGTAGCCGAGAATGGAAGCTTTGCAGAGCTTCTGTTGTTAAAATGACAGCGCTACCTGAGCTAAAAGACAGTCCGGTTCTGTGTGAGCTAAAGTCAATTATATCTTTGAGATATTTATGTTTGCTAATGACTGTGTGAAGTTTGGCTGAAATGAGGCAATGTTTAAAGCAACGTAGTTTAGGAGAGAGTTAGCTGGAGAGCTGACAATTACATGTACTGCTATGTTTATGCTAACGTTATAGATCATGTTATTACTACTGGTATGCTAGCTCTGAGTGATGAATATTGTTAAGTTAGATGATGTTGTTATTGAGCATAATTCATTCAGGTTTAAAAGTAACGAGACAAGTTCATACTAGTATACATACTAGAGCAATGTTAAATACTTAACTCTTACTTACCTGGTGATTTCCATAAAGTGTTTCCATTACTTACCTGTAATCCATGTAAAGAAAGAGTTCATTGGGAGAAAACCTGTGAAAAGAGAATTCAGATGGGTATGAAAAGTAATGTGTATTTATGGCATTTAATATGAGTTGGTAATGGTAGTGAAATGTTTGTTAAGATGAGTTATATTTTGGTATGGTGTAAATTTATAAGGTAGTAAGTATAAAGAACACCAGTCAGAACACCAGTCAGTACGAGATGAGTGAGTTCAAGTATACACGGGACAGAGTATTTCATATTACAACAGAATGAAATGTGTTGCACTAGTTTGTGAGCTACGTCTCATTCTTGGCCCTGAAACACTACAGGCATTTAAGATAAAGAGCTGTAACAGCTGTCTTATCTCAGTGTGTGGGTTGGTTGGCACTCCAGATACCAAAATATATGCTCACAAGCACTGAAAAATTTTGTTTTTCATGAAATGTCCCCTTTAATCAATACTTCCCTATTGAAGTATTACTATTTGTACTGATTCCTTATAGTGCTTTCTGTATTATTACCCCATGGTCATCTGAATAAACCTGAAATCTGAAAGCCAAAGCCCTTATTCATGAGATGTTGTATTGCATTCAGCGATCACATTCCTCCGACACCTTTTCTGCTTTCTCCTGAGAAATGGAACATTTTACTTGGCCCCCTCCCTGCCATTTTGCTTCCCCACAAATGAGTATTTATTTGTCTGCTTTTGTTCTGGACGAACACCGAGAAGGCCTTTGAGTGAAATGGCTTTTTCCAATCATTGCGAGGAGGCAGAGGAGCAGATTAACAGCTCAGCAGGAAAACGCTCTCAGACTTCATGGTTTATCAATGAGCCCGCTGTGGCACAAAACACTTTGGGAACTAGCTGAAAGCTTCCTCTGGAATGTTGCCTGTGAGTGGGGAGCTGTCCTCCAGAATACAATCTGACCCGTACCTTGTGTCCCGTTCATTTTCCCACATGACGCGACTCACAGTTGGAGCACTTCTTGAATCACTCTTGGATCGGTAACACCTGAGAGGTAGATGTTTAACTGTGACTCCCAACAGCAAGAAACACCGAATCACCAAGCTGACATAGATGTAGCTAACGTTAGCACCTGCTACAGCAGACCTCCGACAAACCAAGTGAGTTAAAAGCTAACTGTGACCAGACCGGTTCCATGTGAAAAAACAACGGAGAGAACTTCGTTGCAGTTTCGGAGTTTCACGTGAAGCCATTTCTGAGGCTTCAGAGCAAAAAAACAGCCCAATGAAACAAAAGAAAAGAAAAGATAATTACATTGTAAGTGTACGGTCAAATCATAGACTGTATATAATAAGTGGACATAGTCACCCGTTGGTTTGTGGACTGCCGTTCAGCAATATCGCCGTCGCCATCTTGGCTTTTTTTAGCATCCAATGAACGTAAGTGACCATATTTGGAATGCGGAGGAGTGAGGAAGTGAAGCCGGAAACGGCTCTGGTAGCAGCAGCGACCTGTCAATTACAGTAGCTCCGCCCTAAAGCATACCCTGCTTTATGGTCTGTTTGACTCTAAATGGACCATAATTTACGAAATGAACATCATGCTGTATTGAAGAAGACTTGAAACTAGAGATTGAGACCATAAACTCATGTTTACAATGTTTACTGAGGGAATAAATGAGAGAAGTAGAGTCATTTTCTATAGACTTCTATACAACCAGAGGAGTCGCCCCCTGATGGTCAGTAGAGAGAATGCAGGATTTAAGACACTTCCGTATCAGCTTCACTCTGCAGAACTGGAGGTTGCCATCTGGGTCAAACATGAACAAGTTACATTCATTCTTTGGTGGAAGTAAGTGTATAATATACATTTTGATCTACGTACCGAGTTTTGATTGGTCAGTAGGCGATGCTTTTAATACGTGTTGATCTCTTATCTGGAACATATCCTGCTATGGAAGCAGGTTATGTGTTCAGTATAAGTAACCGTGGCGATCTATCCAAGAAAGAAGTGAACCTCCGTCGTAGAACCCTGACGTTTCCTCGCTAACCATAAGTCCTGCTTCGTGGTACAGGCCCCTGGTCTAAGTGCTGGGAGAAGGTGAGAAGAAACATTAAAGCAGTGCAACTGTCACTGCTATAAATACAGCAGATATTCATATCCATGATAACTAGCATCTCATGATGACAGATGTTATCTAACCATTAGAGATTGAATTTATAAATGTTTGCCACTGACTTGATACTGGCTGTTCAACTCTGTTTAGAAGCTGATTAATAGTATTTCACTATGACAGGATGTTTTAGTTCTAGGATGAGATCCCAATCCAAAGCAAAGGAACAGACTGTCAGGTGTCACAGTGCAGCGCAGAGCCGGAGAACTACAGCACACCCAAATGAGTGTTTTATTATAGCGCTGCTCTCATTTCCTGTTGGAAAAGGTCTCTTCATCACCAGGAAATCACTTTTCCCCACCGTCCATCCCGCTCTCCGTGGAGCTGTACATCACTGTGGCATCAGTAGGATAGAGAATATACAGTGATACTGACTACATCCAGGAAGTAACATATTTCAAGTGTGACGTTTACTGGCTTTCTCTTAAAACTGTGTTCCATGCAGATGACTAAGTACTTTAAAGGTGCAGGGAGAGAGCCAAACCTCCCCACCTCAGTATGTATTTAATATGACCAGATTGCATTCATGTCTTTATTTCTTTTCTCATAATGGTAGAAATTAATCATAAAAATGAATCAGATTTCTTTTTAAAAGTGTGACACTGCTATGCTTTGTCAGACTTGACAGCTACTTGATGTTATGGCTCCACTGAACACTGATGGTTAATAGAGTTGAAAGAGACCATCCATTTCAGCATCCCACTATTTGTTTCTGATTGTGCTTTTTGTTTATTTGAAGTTAGTGTAGTTATATTTTTTTATAATAGCAGTGTATCAAATGAATATGTGATTATGTGAGAGGTGTTTCCCGTAGTGATGGAGAGGAGAATGATCAACTGAATCTGCAGCTCCTCTCATCTGCTCAGAGCTTTATTGTGACTTCCAGCTCATTGTTTAACTGCCGGGCTTCTCCTGTACCGTGTTGGCTCACTTTCAACGTTCTCGTAGCTGAGCAGAAAGGACTTCTGGCATTAAGCAGCTGTTTTCAACCAAAATAGCTCCAAAAAGCTGCATTACTCTACCTGCTCATCAGCAAAACAGCTAAAGAGACAGATATTTCCCTCGGTAAACATAATATGTAACATAAAATCTTTTATCATCTAAATACGATGGGTTACCATGTTGTGTGAAACTGGGAAACATTGTTCCTTTTAGAATATCTGATTTTCTCAGGTGCAAATAATAACTTTGTCATCCCCAAATCAAATGTCAAAGGATTTATAACTCCAGGGTGGCGAAGATAATATTCTTGGTATTTCAAAGACCCTGTGTGGTTTCAGCTGCTGTTTAAGCGTCACATTCAACCAAATATCAGAATAAGAACAAATAGCATGCTGTTTTTTCTTGGAGCCGTGACAGTACTACAGGTAAACAATTTAAGATTGAAGCATTGAAGTCAAAGAGTTTATTCCCTTGCCAGCAACTTGCTCAGCAACTTTCATGGCAATCTGCCTCATGGATTATCAGACATCTTGTGTGCAAAGCTGATTGCTGATTGCCATTTCAATGTATGCATCGCTGGTGAAACATGCTGCTGGACCAAAGAGTGAGATGGATAACAAGGAGAGTGACCCATTGACTTGGGGCTGCATACTATTCATCTATTTTGTTGGTTTGTGTTGTGAAATATGACAAACAATGACTTTATGGACTTCTGTCACAGACTGCTTATACTTCTTACACTATCCTGATTTGAAATGCAAACTAACGGGCGAGCTGCTTTGCTGTGTGAGTGAAAGAGGATGCAGTGTCTGCAGATGCCGCGCAGATGAGGAGGATGAACATGTGACTGCTGGGACGAGAGGGACACATTTCACAGCGAAGGCAGAGTCATTTTCTGAAGCAGTTAAATGTTGCCGTGTGCCTATAGCTACAGTAATTGGCAAATATTTCAAAGGCTTTCAGCTTCATTGACTGCATGTTTTAAGTGCTCTGTCACTTTCAGTCACAAACGGAAGAGCCACTAAAAGTCACTAGTGTGATGTGGTTGAGTCTACGTGTTCACCAACATCCTCTCCACACAGAAAGTACAGCTTATTCTCCATCAGGCTGATGTCACTCTACACCAGTGTTTCTCAAACTGTGGGGTGCGCCCCTCTAGTGGGGCGCAGTGGTATGACAGGTGGGGCGCAGGGGGAAATGCAGAATATTTTTATTTCAAGAACTTTATTTAGAACTTCACATATTACAAAAGTACAAAGTACACGGACATAAAACTTGCTGTCTTCACACCAAAATATGAATATTCGCGCCGCTTTACTCGCCGGACTATTTGTGGTTATTTCGCTTCATTGCGCTAGACGCGCTGGAGAGGGGGCGTGGCTTATCTCCGTAGAAATAGTTAATTTCCGCCATCCACCGTGGAATAAATAACCACTATTTCTGCTTTGTACATGTTGTGGAAGTCCCACAAACATCGGAACATCAAACGCCCTCGTGTCTGGGTTCATAACATCATCCGTCGCCGCACACAGCTTCTCCAGGATCGGGATGACTGCCGCTTCCAGTCTATCAACTTATCCTCCATAGTTTCTCGCAAGACGTCAGTGATGATGGGCGGAGCTTCTCAGCGCTGATTGGCTTTAAAGACACAGCGTCACGCGAATGAGGCGAATTGTTCGCATCGCTTCATTCGCGCCGCCCGGTGGAAATTCGAGTTATTCGCGTCTGTGCAGTGACTTTGTGTGTAATTACTCGCGCGAAAAATTCGCAGCGCTTTTGGTATGAACACAGCAGTCATTAATAAATACATGGTGAACACAGCAGTCATTAATAAATACATGGTGAACACAGCAGTCATTAATAAATACATGGTGAACACAGCAGTCATTAATAAATACATGGCGAAATGCCTGTACTTTCGTGTAAATGTTTACATTATGCTGTTAACAGGTTACGGTTGCGCATGCGCGACGGCCAAGATCCTTGGTGACTCACACGGCGTTCTGCTTCCCTTCACCACATCCGACCTCTGAGAGATCGGCTGCTCTGCTGTTGCCTCTCTCCAAACAAAGTACAGATCTGAGCTCTACATGGAACATGGATTGAGAGTGTCTGACGTTTTTTAAAAGATTTGTAGTGGACAGCAGCTCACTGCTCCACTAATGCTGATACAACGTGATGGCTCACATATCTGACCTCATTTGGTTTGGGTTTGCACAGGTTGCACGTTATTGTTGTTTTGAAAAGATATGCAGTGTAAAACTCAGTAAAACTCTTTATTGTCAAATATTTTAACTTGTTTAGTTTTTCACAGGTTGCACTTTATTGTTATTATCTTGAAAATATAATCAGTGCAAAACAGGTTAATTGCAGCCACAATAAGCTATGTTTTGCCAAATATTAGTTATTTTTTGGACAGATAGAACTTTATTTGCATTGTTCTAACAAAGTGATTGCACATTTTGTTTTTGTCTAATGGAGCAATCTGATTTACTTGAAAGTGATTGCAATTTTCTTTATCTATTAGTTGAAAAAGTACAGATGGAGGAGTCACAAAATGTTGCTATTTCAATACAAATTCAACATGGACCATTTTGTTACAATTTTGTTGGGGCGTGGGGCATGAACATTTTTCTTCCTCCAAAGTGGGGCATGACAGAAAAAGTTTGAGAACCACTGCTCTACACAGACAAGAGAATGGGAGTCAAAATCTGATTGTTGTTCTTGCAATATTTTCTGGTTAGAAAGTTGACATCACTGCTACAATAAAGAGCCGAGAGTCTGCCTCTCATCGTCATTAGAAGAGCTCCTTGTTGTCTACTGTAGCTGCATGACAACAACACAGGCTGGGCTCTGTACCTCCTGGCTGTAATGTAGATGATACTGTATCTATACATCTATAAATGTTGAATATATGTAATTCTGCTTCACATGTGATAAACCACCACCTTATGTAAATGTGTGGAAAATCCATGTTCACATGTGAAGTCATACATTTGCTGTGAAAATCACATGTACCTGTGTGTCAGTAATGTACATGGGCTTTTTTTCTAGATGGAGAATAGATATGTGCATAATGATCTGGCTCTTCCATATATAAATATCTACATTTGTATAAATGTTGCAGAAATGCCGCTGGCATCAAGATGAAGTGAGACTAAATGTACAGTATATCGTGTTGAATGGTGTTCAAGCAAGAGGTCCCCAATTAAAGTTGTAATCTTTAAAGTTTCAGTCCTGGTTGACCCTGCGAACAGTATGTGTGGTTTAACACTATAATAAATTTTCCTTGAACAGCTACTTCATCAGAAATACAGCAAAAGAGCAGCCAAACTAAATCACATCGTTTTAGTACAGAAGTCAGCAGAAAAATGAAGCCAAAGTGCCAAAAATGGCAGTTCATCAAATGGCCACTTGAGGCTGGCTCCAAAAGAGAGTCACTCTCCACAGACCCCCATGTTAGAATGCCCAACTTAACAGCAGAAAAAAACTGTTTTGGTTTATAGCTTCTATGGTGAACCAGTTTAAATAATGTCAAGGCTTTAAGTTATGCATCATGACAGGTGGGTGCCGTTAGCCGCTAGCTGTCTGCTAGCTGTCTGCTATCTGTCTGCTAGCTGTCTGCTAGCTGTCCCCTCGAGTCGCTGCTCCAACATGTTTACATGGGTGCTGAAATGAAAAGCAAGAGGGACGGCGAGGAACCCTGCTGCTCATGCAGGCAGTGTGGCCCGGGCGTTAAGTTTCTTTTCTGAGTTTCATGCAGAATATTTGGTAACACTTTACTAACAACAACAAAATGCTGTGGTCCCACTAGAAGTTTTTAAGACTTTAAGCCTATTTTGTTCTTAATATGCGACTTATCGTTTGGTATTCTATTTTATTTGTATTCCTATTATGTATGTTGTTTACCAAATGATACAGGTCCAGACCAACTTGTTTCTGTTTAAGCTGTGTGGATGTTGATAAGAAAAACCTCCTCAGCACATCTCAGAATCAGTTCGTTCAAGATTGTAACAAAAACATTCCAGAGCAGACAGAATAAGCATCCCTGTGTGAAAACCTTCTGATAGCGCTGTTTCCTCACTACGTGTGTTGCTTTGTTCCACCGCAGTGTGAAAAAAGGAAAGTTGTTGTGCAGTTGCTTAATAATAGTGATTACATCGTTGGATTCGTATTAGAGGAAGGTGGCTGTTTGTTTCACCTCAATAACCGAGGGCTTCTCTTTGACGTAGCATGAAATTGGTTGTATGGTGGCCTTAATGTTTATTATTTAACATGTCAGTGAGATATGAAAATTGCCTGAACCCCTTTTAATTAAAAAAGGCATTTATTTTGTTCTGCACTCAAGTAATCTCAAGTAATGCTTAAAATTAATGATGGCGTCCAAACAAGGGCCAAGTCGAGCTCAGCTGAAGTGAGTATGGGATTGATAATGTGGTGGTGGACTGGAGCGGTGGATGCCTCGAGGTCCTGCTCGTTGTGATGAACACCATGAGGTCTGTGTCACCTTTTCTCCTCCTTTTTGTTAATTCTAGTTTGTCCGTCTTTTCTTCAGCTGTAGTGTTCGACATGCCGTCTATTACCCTCCCAACTCGTCACAGACTGACGCTGGTCAGGACCCTGGTCGTTGCTTTGTGACGCTCTGCCGCTCCATTGCGGTCGCAGTACGTTAACGTTGTGAATGTTTAGGTTGAGGCAACACCACGACTTAAAAAACATCACGGTGAGGCTTAAAATAGGTAACTTAAAGACAATATAAACAACCTCACGTAAGTATGGAAAACTGAGAACGGGCTGATACTATTTGTTTTTTTAATTCAGCACAATAACAGTGTAAAAAGCACATGGCTGCTGAGTAGCTAACGGCATTATACTGAAACCAAGGACATTCTTTATTTGCAGAAGCAGACAAGGTGCATGTTGTATCACTGATACTGTCCATCTATTACTTACAGTGGACGAAGCCTTGTTCGTAGCCCCGAGAGCAGAATTACTCAAATGTTTTTCATTGAAGGTCCACGTTGGAATTTGACATCAGAGCTCTGGAACAATGCCATCAATATTGGCACCAATTTCGTGGGTGCTCGGGAGCTCAGGCACCCATGGGTAATGGTGAGCACTAACGAGGAAAGGACGTAGGCTTTGACATTTTTTGCCACACAATGTGTCGTCGTGGTACTACGAAACAGAATTCAACATTTTGAATGCAGTTTAGGACGCAGGAGTGAGTCCTAAAACCCGGAAATTAGTTAGCATTGCACCTCCGGTTTCCTCGTCTCTTTGTGAATAATTACATCAGAAATCATGTAATGCAACGAAAGATGACAACAAAAAAAAGGCAATATGAGTACATAGTTGAATGTGGTTTTGTAGATAATATAATAGATACCCCTCTCATGAGTTTTGAAGCTTTTGTCTTTATGAAGGCGGGTGCTAAATGAGACTACAAAACACCATCACAGCCTCGCTGTGTTTACTCACGCTCATGTGACCCCGGTTTAGAATGTTTACAGCCTAACGTTAGTTTTTTTAAGCAATTGTATTTACGCTCCAAAAATCATAAAAAGGGTGTTCATTTATGAAGATTTTCTTGCTGAACAAACCTGTAAGAGTCATATTGTGTTTGCCACAGAGCTTATTTTTCGCAGTAATCCAAAATCCAAAGGGAAAATCAAATTGGCTTTTGGTTCAAAAGCTTGAGAATGTACAAGAGGGTTATCTACTGACGCATTTCATGTTGTAGAACAAACGTTCAAATATCTTAAGCTTGTTATAACCACAGACCTCGACTCTTTCCCGCTGCACTCTATTCCTGTCCTTAGCCGTTAATACAGTTCCTTCATATCATCTGCCCCCCCGTTAATTTTTAACGCTTAACGTTCACTAATCTCTGTCTGAAATAGACCTTCAGAAATGTCATGATATTCCCTGACTGTCGTCCTTTTTATGTTCTTACTCCTATGTGCTCAGTCTTTTCCTTCTGTTGCAGTTATTTTCTCCTCTTCCTTCTCTCTCCTTCCTCCACATATCATCCTCTCCCCCCGCTCTGATTGTCGGCCTCCTGTCATGGCTTCTGTGTCATGTTGGTAGCTGTTTTCTCTCCGTCTCCTATCCGGTTCATCCCGTTTCACATTGTTCTGGAGTCGCCCTCATGTAATAGATTCTTACCAAAATGGTATGAAACATGACATTTTCCACTTCCAATATAATGTACACCAAATTAATAATTAATTTGTAGAATACAACTACAATCATTCAATGCAATTTTGTATTAGTTTGTATTCAGTCTCGTGACCTTTGAGTTGCCCCTGTTCATGATCACATTGTTACGTTGAAAAGCTCATTATTTTGATTGCCCATATAACTTAGAAACATAGAAATTGCCACTAATGTGTGTGCTTTTAGATTTGTCTGTATAATTGTAAGTGTGATGGAGACAATGGTGTTGCATGTAAATAATGTTTTTAATGTCTGCGTGTACCTGCCCAGGGCTACAGATGGAAACTAGCTAATAGCTAAACCTGGTATAATTCAGCTCTTCTCATTTTGAGATTAATGTTTTTTGGGCATTGTCCTTGTTTAATTCAAACTAATACATTTACTCATTAACTCATTTAAAAGTTGGAGGTTCTGAGCAAAGCCTTTTTACAATGGATTCATTCAAGACTGAGATTTCCACTAGGAACACGCTCAGATCTGTGGCAGTTCCCTGCTGGAGCTCTGCTAGGTCCTGGCAGTCCCTGCAGGCAAACCCTCAAAAGAATTATGGCATCAAATGTTACAATTCGAAGAGGGGTACAGGGCATGAATATTGCATCATACAAAACCAAAAGTACCTTACATTTAAAAAAATGAAATAGAATACTCATTACACATTATGGGTATAACATTATGCAGGCAACCATATTGCTCAGGAAAAAAACAAGGACAATGTTTTTGGATGGATTTTTCAAGTTGTGGCCCATTAATGATGAAATCCATGTAGGATTCTCTCTGTTAACGGTACAGGCCCTTTTCACGCTGCGCGTTCCCAGAGTGGAAGAAGACAAAGGCAGTGTAGGATTACTTCCAGTTCTCTTCCGTGCTAATTAAAATACACCACCGCCACCGCTTCCATTGAGAAACTGAGCTAAACCAGGGCGCATAAAGCTGCAAATGTCCCCGTAGTGCTGCTCCAACACAGTGACGTGCGGTGAGGTTCGTGGCTGGTGAGGCACTGACTCTTTCAGAATCAGATTTACAAATATATGAACCCAACAGAGCAGCTTAAATCACCATTCCATTGGCAGCTTGCACATTGACTACTGGTTGTTTTTCATATTTCATATCAGCATTCTTTACACACACATAGGTAAGGTACATATTGATTCCACAGTGTCTGGTGGCTCAGAGAAAGAGTGCATTTCCTCTGCACCCTTCATGTGCTTTTCATTTGCTATCGCAATTCCACAATTCAGACTCATTCAACATAAATAAAAATAGTCTCTACAGCCTACTGCAGTGTGTGCATGGTCTGACCTTTACTGGTAAATCAAGTCCAGTCATCTATTCTTCTGGACAAAAATCTCTGTGACTTTGTTATAAAAGTTATTATTATTATTATTTATCATTATTTATCACTTTACGTTTCGATTGAAACTCCAGTTTTGAAACTTTTTTAGACTTAGATATAGAATCTTCCATTTTTGCGATCAAAGCAAAATATAATAATAAGAAGAAGAGAAGTGTAGAAGAAGAGCACCGGCAGAACAAGCGTGAACCCGACCCGTGGGCTCTTGCCCGCCCCCTTCAGGGAGGCAGGGGTACTGTCTGCCTCCCCTCAGTGCTTCTTCACTGCAGTTTTATGTCAATATAATAAAAGTGTCTACAAATATTACAGTGTTGACAAACAATTAGAAAGCAAAAGGCATGCGCTCAACCCAGTTTGTGAGGGATTGCGCAATCTGAGGTGCGACACAGCTTGTGGCTGCCTCACCTCTGTTTGAATAGGACATGTTATTTTGATTATAAAAATGATTGCAATGATTGGAATCATACAGAAATTATATTTATAGCACAGATCAGTAGAGCAATATCAATATTTATTTTATTTGATCATTATTTGTTTTTTACTTGATGACAGGCGAGGCCTCCCCTGACCGCATGTCCCCGCTCCAACATCAAGCCAATGCATCCGTATTTAAGTTTCCACGACTTTCCATCAGATAATGGATCGCGAGCTCGCTGGGTTACAGCGATCCGAAGGAAACGAAGGGGCCACTTTCATTAATAAGGGGGCTGTTCCATTGAGGTTTGTCTGGAACGACTGGGGAAAGAAGCCAAAAACAGCAATCACCTTATGAGAAGGCCGATGAGACTTGCTGTTGATGTCAGGGCCGCCGGGTGTCAAGAGGATGTTATCTTGGGCGGTGCAGCCCTGACCATGACTTTGATCTATCGCCTCCCCCTGGTAAGTTTAAGTGCCTCCAAGTGAGAGTCAATGATACTAAAAATCTAAATGAAAACTTGTTATAATAGGCAGTAACTTGACATTGTGTGCTATCTGAGAAAGACAATCATGTAACTGTTGCTAAAATATTGCAATGCCCTGATCCTGTGTGTGTACAGGAGTAAAACGTTGAAATGGAAATATTCAAGTAAAGTACAAGTACCTCAACATTGTTCTTAGGTGCAGCGATTGAGTAAATGTACATATATTCTCCACCTCAGATACCATCGTATTGTTAACATGTTAATCTGAATTAAATGGATGTGTCATGTATTGATCATTTATTTTTTGCCGAAGTTCATCAGAAGATGCAGCTGAGAGAATCACTGAACTAAAATCAAAAGTGCAGGAACTCCACCGTGAACTCAAACAGGTGACCATTCAACAACAACAGCCTCAAAGGAAAATGCCTCAGATTCCCATCAGAGGAGGTCTTTTTTTTTTCTGGGAATCAATTTCTCCGTCTGCTTCCAGGCCAGTATTCTGGTCAGTGGCACAGAGGATGGCATTTGGAACACCAAGCCCGACCCGCGAGCTGACTCTCATTGACGAATGCTTCAGAAAAGGTACTGGCATTAGTATTTAACGTCAGTGTCAGTCGAACTACTGAACAAGCTACTTGTACCAAATCCTTGGCTGGAAGCCTACCTGCAGGAGCAGGCCACCATGCCTGACAGGTTCCAGCATTTCTGTCCCAATGTGAGAGTGATAATTGACGGTACTGAGCTTCGCTGTGAGACGTCGTCTTCGCTCACCCTCCAGTCTGAGACCTTCTCCAGCTACAAGAAGCACCACACCTTTAAAGGTTTTATTGGCATTGCTCCTTGTGGGGTAATTACATTTATATTCAAGCTGTACACTGGCTCCACCTCTGACAAAGAACTAACCCGAAGATCAAGTCCCAAATAAATCCTAATCTAGCTTTGATTACCGACCTGTGTCCGAGGCCTATGCCAGGTCTGCAGTCCGTCTGTGCACGAAACATGCAATGGCACCATCTTGTGGTTTAAGGTGTTGAAATGGGCACTTTGATAAAGAAGAAGCAACAAATGGTGACTAGGGCTCTTGCTGCAGCGCAGGAACAAGACCTGGACCGTACCACTAAGGGAACATCGGCAGCGTCAAATGTGGTCTGTCAAAAACAGGCAGCAACAGTGAAGTAAAATGATATGAACGTGGGAACAGACATGCAACCGCAACCGCACACCAAAGTCCCATTCAAAGGTATGTGCAAAGGAAGAAGCAGGTCCCTATCCTTGCCATTTTGTGTTCTGAAGCTGACTTGAGACCAGCCCTCAGGCTATCCAGGAAGAGCATCAACATGCTGGTCAAGATGCTTCCCTGGCAAAAACCCATGGATGGAGCCATGCCATTGGGGTGCTGGTGCCTGGGGAGCCTCTTACAGGGTTGGTCACCACAGACATCTCTGCCGTGCCACTAGCCACAGTTTGCAGGACCATCCACAAGGTCGTGGAGGAGATGATGACCATCATCCACAGAGTGATTCATTTTCCCTCACCAGAAGAGGTGCCATCGGTAGGCGCCACGTGAGGATTCTTCCTCACAAGCCAAGTGGAAGCCCGGTACAACGGGCACCACGGCAGAGCAAGGAAGAGGGGCTCCAGGGTCCTGTAGAGGGGCTCCAGGGGTCCTGGAGATCCGACCTCTGTTCACCCTGAAGGTGATGACAGGGACCTGTCTGGCAACGGTGACCGAGGAAGGATAGCTGCCCAGCTTCCTGCTCCTGAAGGACTGCCTGCATGTCTGGTGAACATGACTACATGTAGTGAACCATGTCCCCTGGAGGACAGGAGGCTGGACAGGGACTACAGAGGCAGCGTTTGGTTCTTCATGCACTTAACATGACTTCTTTTGCAAACCCTTCATACAAAAAACATTTTGAACAGCAGTTGATGTTTTAATTAATTAATAGTAATTGTTGTTTTGTTGTAAAAAATACAAAATTGCTTTCAAGAATGAATATTCTGGGTTAAATTTCAAACATAAAAATATTTATTTCCAATTTATTTACAAAATGTTTTAACAGAGACAGATAGTGCTCTGCTCTCTCTGTGGCTGCCCTTTCTCTCCTCGTCCCTCTCCTCTTTTCTCTCCTCATCCCTCTCCTACTCTCTTCTCTCCTCTTCTCTCCTCTCCTCTTCTCTCCTCGTCCCTCTCCTCCTCTCCTCTTCTCTTCTCTCCTCGTCCCTTTCCTCTTTTCTCTCCTCTTCTCTCCTCGTCCCTCTCCTACTCTCTTCTCTCCTCTTCTCTTCTCTCCTCGTCGCTCTCCTCCTCTCCTCTTCTCTCCTCTCCTCGTCCCTCTCCTCTTCTCTCCTCTTCTCTCCTCGTCCCTCTCCTACTCTCTTCTCTCCTCGTCCCTCTCCTCTTCTCTTCTCTCCTCTTCTCTCCTCGTCCCTCTCCTCCTCTCCTCTTCTCTCCTCTCCTCGTCCCTCTCCTCTTCTCTTCTCTCCTCGTCCCTCTCCTCCTCTCCTCTTCTCTCCTCCTGGCAAACTAAAACTAAGTGGTTTCCTTAATCACTTTAATCATAGTGAGGCTCTCTCAGTATATAATACAAAGCAGAGATTACCTATTTGTCCTTCAGGTTGTTCCACTTCTCTTTGGCCTGTTTGGCAGTTACTGCAAGGCCAGCCGTGGTAACGAAGTCCCTGGGCAAAACCAAAACATCAAACCACAGTGATATGCTGACACTTCAATAAGATATGAATTATTTCAGACGGAGAGTTCACAAGGCTCCAACCTTTCCCTATACATACACAAAATGATACAAGCTCTCAAAAGCAATACTCACTCCCATCCAGTCTTGCTGGAGTTGCGTCTGCATGTGAAAAGGCTCTCGTTGGCCGCCCGCCAATCAATGAGGGCCCGGGTTTCCTCAGTTGTCCCTAAATTAAAATATTGCTTCAATGTTGGTTATAATGCATAAGGATATCCAGGATAACAAGCCTGCACAATATGGATAAAGACAAGAAAACAATTCGGTCAAAAGTAAAAAGATAGCGCTCTGGTTCAATGTTAAAGTTGAATTAAAATAGTAAGTTAATAATCTTAACTTTGCCCTCAGCCAAACTGATTTAACGTTACCTGGGAACAAATAATAAACTTGAGACCAAAGATTGCTCGTTAGATCCACCCAAACTGAATTATACCTTGTGTTTAACGCTACGGAGACGTGTCAGAGACAGCGGATTATTTCAAAAAGTAACGTTTTCCAGGTTGGATGTGAAAGACTAAGAGCAAGGCTTTCAAATGAGTTATCATTTAATTTAGGTTCAAGGTTTATTAATAGGCTTGAATCAAAGATGGCTGCTACTCCACCTCCTCGGCCGGTGCCTCGAGGAATGTGAGTATTAATATGACTTGGAGGAGTTGATCCATTCAGGCTGACATATTCTTCATGACACAGCCAGGTTTCAGTAAGACAGAATAAATCAATGTGATTGTCTGATATTAAATAATTTACTAATTAAATTAAATTAAATATATTTCGTATAGCCCAAGATCACAAATTGTCCTCAGAGGGCTTTACAATCTGTACACATACGACATCCTCTGTCCCAGGACCTCTCATCGGTTCAGGAAAAACTCCCCAAAAAACCCTTTAAGGGGATAAAAAGGGAAGAAACCTTCAGGAGAGCAACAGAGGAGGATCCTCTATCAGGATGGACAGAAGTACAATAGATGTCATGTGTACAGAATGAACAGCATAACAGTTCTAACACATTCAATGCATATGACAGAAATGATTCATATAATGAGAGTAGTAGTCATGATGAAACAGATACACCTACCAGAAATAACAGCAACAGTGGATATAGTAGAATAATAATGATACTAAAAGCAGCAATGGTATTGGCAATACTAATAGCAATGCAACTATTAATAATATAATAACAATAGTAATGATAATAGCAGTAGGTGTCTTAATGAACCTTTCTCATTCAGGGAGGCAGAGGAATAAACTACACTTATTATATGAACATTTATCATTAAGGGAGACAGGAATAAACTACACTTATGACATGAAACTTTATCATTAAGGGAGACAGGAATAAACTACACTTATGATACGAACATTTATCATTAAGGGAGGCAGAGGAATAAACTACACTTATTATATGAACATTTATCATTAAAGGAGGCAGAGGAATAAACTACACTTATTATATGAACATTTATCATTAAGGGAAACAGAGGAATAAACTACACTTATGACATGAAACTTTATCATTAAGGGAGACAGGAATAAACTACACTTATGATACGAACATTTATCATTAAGGAGACAGAGGAATAAACTACACTTATGATACGAACATTTATCATTAAGGAGACAGAGGAATAAACTACACTTATTACATGAACCTTTATCATTAAGGAGAAAGAGGAATAAACTACACTTATGATATGAACCTTTATCATTAAGTAGACAGAGGAATAAACTACACTTATTATATGAACATTTATCATTAAAGGAGGCAGAGGAATAAACTACACTTATTATATGAACATTTATCATTAAAGGAGGCAGAGGAATAAACTACACTTATTACATGAACATTTATCATTAAAGGAGGCAGAGGAATAAACTACACTTATTACATGAACATTTATCATTAAAGGAGGCAGAGGAATGGCTAAACATGTGACACACTGAGAAAGAGAGCAGGAGAGGGAGAGAGGGAAGCCATCGCTAGCTGCTAAGCTAAAGTATGCTAGCAAATGTTAGCAAAACTGAACAATGTGTAAACAACTGTTGGATTCAGCGAGAAGTCGCTAAAAGAAGGAGAGAGCTATTAGTGTTTAAATGTTTAAGATGTCCAGCAGGTAATTAGCCGCTTGTACTGAAGAATATCACACAATTAATGTGCATGGCCTAAGTTCCACTTCAAAAAAATATCTATCAATATGTAAAAAAGTAATATGGAAGACTGGTTCGCCTGTGACGTGTAAGATCCCCCTAATCTACATTAACCATCTGAACTAATTGTACATCAACATAAAAGGTATTTGCCTCCAATTGTTGGGGATAAAGGAGTATAAAGTAGCATACATTGGAAAATACTAGTAAGTTACTCAAAATTATAATTAGGTATAGTACTTAAATAAATTTATTTAGTGTTTTTCCACCAATGAAGGCTATCTCTATATCTAGATAGATATCTATCTATCCAGATATCTATATATATAGATATAGATATCTAGATATAGTTACATATCTATATATATATATATAGATCTATAGATATATTTATATATCTATAGATCTATATACATCTATAGATCTATAGATGTATATAGATATAGATCTATATATATATAGTTGTATATTGTATAGTATATTAGACAGATATAGATATCTATAGATCTCTATATATATAGATCTATAGATATAGATCTATAGATATATGTATCTATATCTATAGATCTGATAGATAGATAGATAGATAGATGGATGGAAATAAAACAGGCTATTACATTAACAGTAAGGATCAGTCTTGGTGGGTTTGCATATAGATATGCAGTGATATTGTACTTTATTACAAATTTGAAGTACTTGTATTGTCTTTGAGCATTTCCATTTTAAAACACGTGCACATGAACATGTAAACTGGATTGATGTACATATGGAGCGGTGATGGAAGAAGTATTCAGATCCTTTACCTCAGTTATTGCATTTGTATTATATTTGTAATCATTTAAAAAAAAAAAAAAAAAAAATGACAGTGGAACTAGAATGTTGATGGTGTTCCGTGTGAGAAGTGTCACATCATCACGGAACATGTGGAATATATCTACAGGTTCACAGAGTTCCAGGGTCATTCCAGCACAGACCATCGAAGAGGTAAGTCACACTTTACAGCAGAGCTGAAATCTCTTTTATACTTGATTTGTACTGGTTAGTAGAACTGTACTGTGATGGGGTAAGAGTACATTTACTCCCCCCACATTCCTCTGTCTTTTCCCATTAGTCACATAACCAAATATCAGCACAGTGAGATGAGCTGTAATCAGGAGGTGCAAAGGCACTTTTATTGCTTGCAAAAACACATTTGAATAAGTAAAAGTTGCTTTAGGTTTTGTCTTAATTACAAGTGAACAAAATGAACGGATGTGCAGCATCTCTTTGCATCGCCTGAGAGGTTTGCAGTCTTTGCACTTGTGTTCTTCTGCAGTTTTCTTTTCTTTTCTTTTCCCTTGAGCTAATCATAGAAAACACTGCTTTCATTCTAGTACTGAGACTCATACTCTATTTGTATTATTTCTATTATTATTACTAATAGTAGAAATATTTATGTTATTGCTATCATAACTGTGCTAGTAGCAGCCATGACGTGTCAGTGGATATATGTGTATGTTTAACAGACCTTAATACTTGATTACTTTGAATATTATTGTAGTTTTGATGTGATATGAGAGTTTTGAGCACAGAAATATTTCTCAGTATATTTTACTTGAGATAGAAAATGTTGTTAAATTCTATGATAACCTATAATAATAAAAATGATTATAATCTGACTATCAGTTAAGTAATTGCTGTGTGTGTTTGTGTCTGCAGACGATTTTGGACAAAATTCCTCTTCAAGACATCGGCCTCCTTGAGGTGCATACTTTTCGAAGAAGGAGCACAAACCAACCGGTGAGACACCTCCCTTTGAACTGATCCTTTATTGAACCATTTACTCAGTTTACTAAGCTAATCCATGTCGAATCAGTGTCTCCATTTGTTTGTCTATTAAATACAATAATAATAATAATAAATTGACTCCAGGAGGATTTAAAGTTGCCTCATGGTATCCTGTTCTGTAGAGAAGCAATATGTGTGTAATATTCTGTTTGTAATTTAATGCAGTCAGAAATCCTGTCTAGAGTAAAAATATAACATATATTTTTTAAAAGAAAATCATTTAAATTAAATTCAAGTTAGAGTATAATAATAATATTGCATAATAATACATAACAATTGGAATTACATTAATTATAGGCGAAATTTAATTAATAGTTTTTCAGCTGTCGTTTAAAAATGATCACACATTCCGCAAGTCTTGTAGTGTTAAAGCACTTTGAGTGGTCGGAAGACTAGAAAAGCGCCGTACAAGTACAGGTCCATTTATCATTTAACATTTATAGCTTTTGGTAGGGTATTCCGTCATTTTGGAGCATGTTTTTAAAAGCTTTTTAAAATTGTGTGAATTTAAAAAGATCTGCGAGCTTGTGAATGATTATAAAAAGATTCTACAATGAGGGTCAAAACCATTAAGAGCAATAAGCACAAGCAAAAGGACCTTAAAATCTGTTTTGAAATGTACTTTTAGCCAGTAGAGTGCAGCTAAAATTGAGGCAATACACTCTGTATTCCTTGTTTTGGTTAAAAGTCTAGCAGCACAGTTCTGGATAATTAGAGATTTGTCAAGTCACTGTTTTGGAAAAAGGAGACAGAGCATTGCAGTAATCTATTTTAATTGAAATAAAAGCATGAATATGTTTTTTAGCATCTTCATCAGATAGGAACGACTGCTACTTCGCCAATGTTTTGGTCACCTTCTTAACTCTGACTGTAGAACAATAACCAGAAACATTACTTCTCATTTAATCTCGGGGGCCAGATGCACAAGTTTGGAAGAGAGTAGATCTCCTTTAGCTTGGAGGCCAACTGAGAGTATTTCAGTTTTATCGTCCTTTAAGAAGCCTTAAGAAGTCCAACTGGACTAAAGACTTAACCTTTCATATGCTGTTGGTTTAAGGTAACAGCAATCCACAGAAGATGGCAACAATACAGATGTGGCTCGGCAGAAGGAGGGAGCCGGTTGTTAAAACGACGACTAGAACATGAGGGAAAGAGGGAAAAGGAGAAGCAAAGACTGAAGGGAGAGAGGAAGGAAAAAAACAGATAACGATGAAGACGAAGAACAGCTCTGAGGTACTCCACGACTCAAACACTTATGTTGTAAGAATGCGCGTATAGGTCACACAACCGCGTACACATCCAAGAATAGAGCGACGTGATTTAGGGAGATTTGACAAAACTGAAGTACAAAAAAGTCGAACATCAAAATATAAAAATAAAACAAACAATAGCCACCATCTAAAAATATCGTCGTAAACACTTTTTTTGATTGTAAGAAATAAACAAAACAATATAAGAAGTCACAATAGTAAGTGTGTAGTTTCCAACCAGTTACACTGCAAGACAAATCAGGAAACCCATGTGCCATAGAAAGTTAATTTTCAATCAAAATATCTACTACTAAACAGTCATCACAGTAATTTACTGGTGTGACTGTATATATTTATATTTCAAAGAATATTTCTGCATCTGATGCTATTAAATTCTATTTAAATGAATTCAATATTTTTAAACTCTAATACAGTGCATGGCCTAAGTGCCACTTGAAAAAGATGTGTAAATATGTAAATAAGTACAATTAAATTCCCAAACAAAGCTAACCTGACCGCCAGATGGTTTGTAACACAGAACCAACTGAGAAGTTGTCATTGGAAACTGTTTGGAAAAACTGCAGGCACTTTCAAAATTTACGAGATTGACTGGATGAACCATCTGTCAATCAAACTCTCACCGAAGTGAGTGAGTCTGGAGAATGAAGAAATATTCTCCAGTTCTGATATTACTGATGCTATTGCAGCATCTATGCTAACTTCATCGGGACGCACCATTGTTGTTCAGAACGCACAGTCGCCTCTTTGTGTGTATCACACACACCTAAGCCACGCCCCTAGCTGCCGGTAGCTTCTTACAGACCGCTGATTGGTCTGGCTTACCGAACACAAACGCATTACTTGAAGCCTGACGAAATGAATTTTTTGCGTGATCTCGTGACAATGTGAGGATCCAGCTGCCGTGCAAGGTAAGGCCTAAAGGCTGTCTTAAAAGATTACGATGCAAATGTGAGATGTAAATCTAAGATGTAACAAACAGAACAGGTAGAAATGGTAAAATATTGGGTTCTGTGCCAGGAGGTAAAGACAGAGATAATTTTACTGAATTAAGTCGACTTGTGTTTAAACTAGGATGTGCATTTATTAGAAATATGCTCAAGTTATATGCCATTTATTTTCTAAAAACTCACCACGGGACGTAGTTTGACCAGCCCAGCCCTACATGTTGGCTTTAATTCAATTAATTAGCCAAATAGCATTGTGCATTGTCCTAACATAAGGCCACCTAACTTTATCCTAACTTAATTTAAACCAAACATAACCATGGTTAGCCAAACCTATACTAAGCTAGATTACTTTAGCTTAGGTTAGGTTCTGGCAGAGACCTTAATGTAATCTATCCTTACCAAACCTAACCTCATCTTAAACTAAGAGAGAGAGAGAGAGATATGGGAAAAGCTAAACATGTCAGATGTGACAAACTGGAAGTTAAGAAAAGTTACATTTCTACATCGAGTCCATCATAATAGACATTTCTTAGCCTTCCTCTTACTCTGAACCTTGATTCTACATTACCTGGGTTCTCCATGAGAGGAACAGTAAGAACGGTTCTTTTGAAACCTGATAGGCCAGATATTGAATTGCCCAATGAATTCAATACTTTTAAACTCTAATACAGTGCATGGCATGAGTGCCATTTGACCTCAAAGCCACTATGAGAGAACACAGTATGGAAGACTGGTTCGCCAATGACGGGTAAGATCCCCCCTAAAAAACCTGGGGACAACCTAAGACAGGCACAGCCACGAGTACTTGACCTCAACGCCACTGTGAGCAGACTCAGTGTGCGAGAACGCTGAGTGTTGTGTTGTTGTACAACATGTAGAAACTCAGGACATGGTTAGAAAGGAGATGAAGAAAAATAATGAGAGATTCTTTAAAAAAAAAAAAAAAAAAAAGGCAGTATGGAAGACTGGTTCGCCAATGACGGGTAAGATCCCCCCTAAAAAACCCGGGGACAACCTAAGACAGGCACAGCCACGAGTACTTGACCTGGAAATGATTCCTTCAGAGGACTATATTAACGATCAGCACTAATAGTACACCTACATAAAAGGTGGCAAATTCCTCCTTTAACTAAACCATGTTCAAATAAAAGGCAAGTATGGAAGACTGGTTCGCCAATGACGGGTAAGATCCCCTCTAAAAAACCTGGGGACAACCTAAGACAGGCACAGCCACGAGTACTTGACCTCAACGCCACTGTGAGCAGACTCAGTGTGCGAGAACGCTGAGTATTGTGTTGTTGTACAACATGTAGAAACTCAGGACATGGTTAGAAAGGAGTTGAAGAAAAATAATGAGAGATTCTTTAATGAAAAAAATGTTAAAAAACAAAAAAAGGCAGTATGGAAGACTGGTTCGCCAATGACAGGTAAGATCCCCCCTAAAAAACCTGGGGACAACCTAAGACAGGCACAGCCACGAGTACTTGACCTCAACGCCACTGTGAGCAGACTCAGTGTGCGAGAACGCTGAGTATTGTGTTGTTGTACAACATGTAGAAACTCAGGACATGGTTAGAAAGGAGATGAAGAAAAATAATGAGAGATTCTTTAAAGAAAAAAATGTTAAAAAACAAAAAAAGGCAGTATGGAAGACTGGTTCGCCAATGACGGGTAAGATCCCCCCTAAAAAACCCGGGGACAACCTAAGACAGGCACAGCCACGAGTACTTGACCTGGAAATGATTCCTTCAGAGGACTATATTAACGATCAGCACTAATAGTACACCTACATAAAAGGTGGCAAATTCCTCCTTTAACTAAACCATGTTCAAATAAAAGGCAAGTATGGAAGACTGGTTCGCCAATGACGGGTAAGATCCCCTCTAAAAAACCTGGGGACAACCTAAGACAGGCACAGCCACGAGTACTTGACCTCAACGCCACTGTGAGCAGACTCAGTGTGCGAGAACGCTGAGTATTGTGTTGTACAACATGTAGAAACTCAGGACATGGTTAGAAAGGAGATGAAGAAAAATAATGAGAGATTCTTTAAAGAAAAAAATGTTAAAAACAAAAAAAGGCAGTATGGAAGACTGGTTCGCCAATGACGGGTAAGATCCCCCCTAAAAAACCTGGGGACAACCTAAGACAGGCACAGCCACGAGTACTTGACCTGGAAATGATTCCTTCAGAGGACTATATTAACGATCAGCACTAATAGTACACCTACATAAAAGGTGGCAAATTCCTCCTTTAACTAAACCATGTTCAAATAAAAGGCAAGTATGGAAGACTGGTTCGCCAATGACGGGTAAGATCCCCCCTAAAAAACCTGGGGACAACCTAAGACAGGCACAGCCACGAGTACTTGACCTGGAAATGATTCCTTCAGAGGACTATATTAACGATCAGCACTAATAGTACACCTACATAAAAGGTGGCAAATTCCTCCTTTAACTAAACCATGTTCAAATAAAAGGCAAGTATGGAAGACTGGTTCGCCAATGACGGGTAAGATCCCCTCTAAAAAACCTGGGGACAACCTAAGACAGGCACAGCCACGAGTACTTGACCTCAACGCCACTGTGAGCAGACTCAGTGTGCGAGAACGCTGAGTATTGTGTTGTACAACATGTAGAAACTCAGGACATGGTTAGAAAGGAGATGAAGAAAAATAATGAGAGATTCTTTAAAGAAAAAAATGTTAAAAACAAAAAAAGGCAGTATGGAAGACTGGTTCGCCAATGACAGGTAAGATCCCCCCTAAAAAACCTGGGGACAACCTAAGACAGGCACAGCCACGAGTACTTGACCTCAACGCCACTGTGAGCAGACTCAGTGTGCGAGAACGCTGAGTATTGTGTTGTTGTACAACATGTAGAAACTCAGGACATGGTTAGAAAGGAGATGAAGAAAAATAATGAGAGATTCTTTAAAGAAAAAAATGTTAAAAAACAAAAAAAGGCAGTATGGAAGACTGGTTCGCCAATGACGGGTAAGATCCCCCCTAAAAAACCTGGGGACAACCTAAGACAGGCACAGCCACGAGTACTTGACCTGGAAATGATTCCTTCAGAGGACTATATTAACGATCAGCACTAATAGTACACCTACATAAAAGGTGGCAAATTCCTCCTTTAACTAAACCATGTTCAAATAAAAGGCAAGTATGGAAGACTGGTTCGCCAATGACGGGTAAGATCCCCCCTAAAAAACCTGGGGACAACCTAAGACAGGCACAGCCACGAGTACTTGACCTCAACGCCACTGTGAGCAGACTCAGTGTGCGAGAACGCTGAGTATTGTGTTGTTGTACAACATGTAGAAACTCAGGACATGGTTAGAAAGGAGATGAAGAAAAATAATGAGAGATTCTTTAAAGAAAAAAATGTTAAAAAACAAAAAAAGGCAGTATGGAAGACTGGTTCGCCAATGACGGGTAAGATCCCCCCTAAAAAACCCGGGGACAACCTAAGACAGGCACAGCCACGAGTACTTGACCTGGAAATGATTCCTTCAGAGGACTATATTAACGATCAGCACTAATAGTACACCTACATAAAAGGTGGCAAATTCCTCCTTTAACTAAACCATGTTCAAATAAAAGGCAAGTATGGAAGACTGGTTCGCCAATGACGGGTAAGATCCCCCCTAAAAAACCTGGGGACAACCTAAGACAGGCACAGCCACGAGTACTTGACCTCAACGCCACTGTGAGCAGACTCAGTGTGCGAGAACGCTGAGTATTGTGTTGTTGTACAACATGTAGAAACTCAGG